>VXAB01011894.1:1042202-1181128 GCA_013399175.1 Odontophorus gujanensis
AAAAAAAAAAAAAAAAAAAGCAATGACAAAAAAATAAAAAGCCCACAAAGGCAACTGTGAGATTGTTCTCAGATATCACTTTGCCTCAAAAACTGAATTAATTTTTAAAGAGGGAAAAATACATATATACATAAGTACTTTAAGGACTGATTAAATTATTTTATCCTTCACATTCTTCAGTTGTGGTGGGGAAGGAGAAAATCTTACCCTGTCTTACCAGAGAGCTGCCTGATCTTTTGGGGTTCTGTCTACAGTTCAGAGACCAAACCTGAAGCTACAGTTCCGCAGTAATAACAGGACTGAAGAAGCTGAGGCTTCAAGAAATACACCAAATACAGAAAGTTTCCCAATGAAATTGCTGGAAGAGAGAGCTCGTTCTCACCAGGTTGTGCTGCCAGCAGACAAAAGCACAGCTCCCCCTCCCCAGACAAGGTCCTCTCTTCTGAGAGCATGACAAAGGGACCCCCTAAGCTTCCACAACGAAGGTAGAGGAAACCTGTGCTCTTAAGAAGCATCTCATTAAACTGTGCTCAAGGCCAAAACATCCCATACACCGAAGTAGCACAAAACTGCATCAGACAGGCAAGGATTTAGCCTGAGCAGACATTGTTTCATCATTTCTGAATGCTGTGTTACGTCCAAATCCAAACTGCACTCTGCAACAATACAGAAGTACAGATGGATATGAATAAGCAGGGAACTGATGCCCAGCTCAAAACATGAAACATTAACTTATCTTGGCCGTCACAGGTTTTTTTTAGTTAGAATAATAAATTTTAATAATAAAAAGCCCTATTTCCCAGGGAACCAATTGCCTCTACCATAATTAAAGGAAGACTGTGGGAATTGGGCCAAAGTAACACTATAAACTTCTTGCAAGCAAAGGGACAACCCTGCCATTGACAGCAACACGCCTATTTACCCAGCATTAGCAATGCACCATCCTAAATACTTTGTTCTGAAACTAGTTATCATACATAGCATTCCATTGTAAATCAGTGTGCACGCTTAATTCCATGCTAAGTGTGAGGCAGCTCTCACAGGAGAGGAAGCCATGTCAAATTATTTCATATATCCTGCAAGACAACAGCAGATGTGTGCCTGTGGACCATGAAATGCAAGCACAGAGTTTCTCACAGTCATCTGCCCATGAATGAGGTATTTAGCTGTGGGTATAACCTTCATGAGAAAGCACACCTTACATCAAGAACTGCACTTAACAAGTGCGGTGCCAAATCCTAAATCAGTCCCTTCCCTGCTCTGTAACACTACTGCCTCCCCCACCTTGTGCTTATTTTGTTTTCTGGATGAGAAGCAGACAGTTTCAACATATCTGGCAATCAGTCAGCTGCCACCTGTGCATGTATTACTAATACTGAAAAATTTATAATACTGTAGATTCGCAACATAAAAATAATCAGAGTTCTGAGTAGCAGTACCTTTCTCTTCCTTTGTTTTATTTTACAACTAGACTATTATCACGTTTACAAGTCATTTGGAAAGAAAATATATACTCAAAGTGGGCAGGTACTGCTGCCCTACATTCCACACATCCAAAACATTGCATTTTTATGCAAGTACCTATCTATATCCAAAAGCACCCCAGAGCAATTCCAAGACAAAACACCTCAAATAAAGCATTGCTGGAGCAACACCAAAGATGACGAGCAAAGGGAAAACAACGACAAAAACCAACAGCATTAACTGAGTGAGAAAGTACACGCCTGATGGCCAGAGAAGTGAGAGCCTGACACTTTCTATACTCACACAGGGCTTCTAAAAGTCTCTGCTAAGGAGGTAAGCAGGAAAGGAAGCCTGACATGGCTTTGCCCAGAGATCCGTTGGCAACGTATTACGAAACACTCCAGCAAGGCGCACATTGGTTTTGTAGATGGAAACATGTGAAAAGTTTAGGGACTTGTTGCAGGCAACAGAGGAAATTACTGGCCTCCAAGTAACCCATGAGATTACAGTTCCCCATATTCCATAAGCATCCTTCAATTGCTTTGCTCCTTGTTCAGGTTGCCTGCCAGTATTTCTGCATTGTTTTTAAGCCACTCAACATATGTATGGTCAAGATCTTATCAATTAAAAAAAAACAAAAAAACAAACAGCTGGTGAAGCAAGAAAGGCAGGTAGGTGCTGTTGGACCCCTGGCTTTGGGAACCTTCCAGGGGGAAGCACAGCTACACAGATTTCTTCCTACTTGCATTGGTAGGGCTGTTAAAGGCATTGGCTGTATTTGTGCCATGTTATAAGGTCCCTCAGAGAGGGGGAAAGACAGGTCAACAGTATCATTTAATTTGGACTCAATAGGTATGAAAGAGAGCGACCCTAGTTGGAACTGATTCATTCTTGGGGGCTGAGTTACGATCACCATTATTTCAGCCCCCCGGAGAGCTCAGCAGGCCAGAATACAAATTAAAAGAATATAAATAGCACTGAGTGAGGTTTTGTTACCATCTCTGTGGCAGCACTACACTGACCTGCATTCAGGTTTTGCCACAAATCTGAAACTCAGCCCAAGCCTCCAGCAAAGTTCATGGCGGTGTCAGCACAACCCCAGCAAGAGCTGTGAGTCGGGATAACCCCTTGCTTTCTCTCACGGTGCCAGAGAAGTATTTACGACTTCAACTCAAAGCCAGACGTAAATGGATGATTTTGCTCAGCCTTAGCCTAAGGCCTGACACTCTCCAAGTATTCAGAGCAGCAATTCAGCATGCCCCAGGGGAAGAGAGAGAGTGTGCAGACCACGACCAGTAAGCAAATGCAAAATCCAAACTCTCTCTTCAAGGTAAATTTCAGGCCAAATCAAGCTGCATGTTATGCCCCAATGGAAACAAAACATTCCTCTTGCCCTGCTTGGTGATAAGCAGCAGCACGGTCCACCGGACACGATTTTATTTTATTTTTTCCAGTTTGGGCTTCCAGTTGCAAATCAAAATGTTATCGTGGAATAATTTCAGTAGAATGAAGATCTCAGTCCTGGCTCATAGCCCCACTGCCCCGGGTGGTATAAATTCAAGTAGCCAGAATGATACTCTCACTCCCAAAAGCTCACAATTTCCACATAAAACAAGCGATGTCTGACAGCAAGATACCAAATAAGCTATAATGACCAGCCCCATCCTTGCATAAGAATCATTTTTCAGGACTGGGTTCTTCGCATTCCCAACTCATTCCAAACACAGTAGTATAGCAGCCTTGAATTCGTCGTAAGGAATCTACCAATTTCTAGCAAAGAATAGAGAAAAAGCAATGCTTGGATCACTTTAAACTCTCCAAGGCAACAGCCAAACCTACATACATTTGAGGAAAGACAAATGCCAAATCGACCTCTCAATACGATGTTTTTCATACAGAGGGAAGGTTTCTTGTTCTCGATCCACCCCTTCAAAGTTTTTCAGAAGTGCTGTGAAAAGTGGCTGGTCTGAGCAAAAGAATCCTTCACAACTATCAGGAAGCCTTTAGAACAGGCTGATGTTAAATGTCATGTTTTATGTTGCTATCTCATGGACCACAAGGAAGAATGGAGCTTATGTCAGAATCAGTACTTGTTTTTTCTTCAGTGGAGATGCACACTTCAGCATGAAGGTTTCTCTCAAAAAGACACATTTGTTGAGAAAGACAGCAGTATGAAGAATGCTTTCAGAAATCCCCCCTCTACCTCTCTTAATTACAGAGTTTTAATATAACACTTGTGCTAATAAGAACAGATTATTCCACCAATATTTGCCTTGAGCAGGGCTTAGCACACAAAAGCTCTCCCCAAAACCCAGTGGGTTCAGAAAACCAACCTGCTGTGAGCAAGCAGAGTTGGCGAGATCTGGCTTCAAGAGAATTTGTAGGAATAACAGCCTCTCATCTCTACAGAGGTCCTTCAATCACAACACAATCACAGTGCAGCTGCAAGATGAACTATCTCCACTCAAAACCACGTGTGCTCTGAGAGGCATCAGAATCCCCCAATTCTCTGTCACCAGTCACCTCGATCCCCACCAGCTCCAAAGAGCCCTGCACCCATGTGCTCTGTTCTCTGCCTTTCCCCCAGGCTGCTGCTCTCCCACCTTGCAGGAAGGCCCGGTGACTAACAGAGCAGTTTGCAAACACAACCAGACTCATGGCTCTGCCTGCAGGCATTCACCAGCACGTTTTAGGAGACAGTTCGCACAGATGGCAGCGGGTTGCTGGAAAACTGTTTAATCCTCCTCCATGTGCTTTGAAGACAGCATTATGCTCAGAGCAAGCAGCACTGCCTTGATCCACTGTACCAAACCGTGGGTTTAATGGCATTGGTCTGATTAGACACCAGCAGCTTATCCTGAAAAATCAGTGCCAAGGTATTTTACCTACACATTGGTTGGTACTAAACACTAAAACATACCAAAAAAAAAGCACAGATTTCTTCCAGACAGATCCTTCAGTTGCTACACCTGGTCACAAACACCTGCAAATAGTCTGCCACAAAAGATGAGAGTGCTGGAAAACAACAGCACGAGGAAGCAGTTAGGACAGAACAAAGTATTGTGCCATGAACCCTGGACATCTCTTAATGACCATCTGGAAACTGCTCAGCTCAACTCATTTTTTTTTATTTAACAAAACAGCCCTCCTGCCCTAAAAGTCAATGGACCCAGCTTAGACAAAGACATGCACTAGGCACACAGATGACTCAGACCACATAAGTTAGCTAAGGACGTGTATAGGAGTGCATCTGGCTGAGCATCCCTCCTAGAGACTGCACCCAAAAACCCTTTGTACAGCTCAGCACAATTACTGAACAAAAGAGTCAAATGACAAAGGAGAAAACAGAGCAAAGGCTAAACTAAAAGCACTTCTTTAGAAGAAAGCCTTTTCCTGTCTAGAGTCAGACTCGATCCTGCCACCAGTTGTTCTTAGCAAAGTATCCACGTACAATTTAGAAATGGGCACATACATAGGAATAATTTTGTCAATTTGTAAAGGAAAAAAAGATGCATACAACTTGTTTCATTTCCTAGGCTTAAAAACACAGAATCATAGAATAGCCTGGGTTGAAATGAACCTTAAAGATCATCTAGTTTCTACCCCCCTGCAAAGGGCAGAGTTGTCAACCACTAGACTAGGCTGCCTAGAGCCACATCCAGCCTTGTTCTGAATGCCTCCAGGGATGGGGCATCCACAACTTCTCTGGGCAATCTGTTCCAGTGTATCACCATCCTCTAAGTGAAAATAAATTGCATACCTCCAAAAACGCAGAAGCCTCAAAGCACATTCGTATTTCTGCCAAAAGTGTGACCAACCTATGTCAACATACCTGACTCAAGGGCCAGCAGAAGTGACAAGAGGGCCTGTCCCACCATGGCTTCCTTGCTGCTGAATGTCACAGCAAGCCTGGTCAAAACTAGGTTTTGTGCTGCCACTATAATTATAGTTTATGAAAATTACAGTGCTAGCATTTTGTACCTCATAGACTTTCTGAACAATTTTAGCTGCTACATGGATGAGTTTTTTTTAACTATTCCTACCTTTAAAGGTGTTCACATGATTGAGAAGCCTAACCTTCATTTTTGGTGGACCTACTGGTCCTGACCAGCATGGGGCTGCAAATTGAAGGTCTGAAGGATTTCATTAACTCTAAAGGTCTCCCCCTGAATCATCAGCAGGGCTTGCTGCCCTGGGCTCCTAGATCACCTAGACAGCACCCAGGAAGCTGACTCAAGTATCCTGGAGATATATCTTCGATGGCTAAGTATTCTCCCCAATTCTTTGTCTCCTTAGTTAAAAGTGCTTTGGTTTGGGTTAACAATGTGGCATTGACATTTACACCAAGATCTTCTTGCCCTGTAACCAGCAGTGACAAATTTTAATTCTGCCTCTGCTCACACATGGTACCTGCAGCTCATCTCTTCTGCTACAACATCCATTCTTTATTGGAAACTTCTAGCATTTCTCTGTTGACAGTCTGGAGATACAGCCAGACCACAGAGATTAATCATTTGATTTTCATGATTAATTATTTTCTGATATGGAGCTTTCTCCCCCCACCTTTTGCAAGAGTAATTATTGCCCAGCCCTGCTTGCAATGAATCACATCAAATCTGATTTCTCATATCACGCTCTGATGAGCTGAGGACAGAGTAGCGAATGCGCAACCCCTGGTTGTGAACTACCTAAGCTTGTTGACAGCCATTGAGATGGAGAACTGACAACCTGGCCTGAAATTAGCTCCAGAGTCAGCCTATTGCCCCAGAAAGGTATCTCATGCCACAAGGAGACAGTCACATGCAACTCACTGTCACATGAGCTGGTTGTCCTGGCCCCAACTGTCTGCTAGACACTGGTAAAAGGGCAATGAAAAGAAAACAACATTCCCCTGTTCTCTAAGGGAAGTCCTTTCTTTTTCCTTCCATCACTGCACTTCAGGGTCAATTCACAGGGCTCCCCATGCCACCTCACCCATCTCACAGTGCTGTGCCCTCAGACTGCCACCAAACCCTTACTCTAGTGACAAAAGAAGAAATTACCAGTAGGGATTATAAAGCAGACAGCGGTGGCCCAAAAACAATCTAATTTTCCCCAGAGGCAGACCGTGTATGCTTTTTGTTGTTCTGAGCCATCTGCAAGGAACTGGATATTTGCAAATAAAAAGAAGATTAGGACAAGGCATTAATCCAGCGTCTGCTGCTCATTCATGCTGTCCCCTGAAAGAGAGCCCAGATACAACATTTAAGTCGTAACATTCCGTTCTGAGCTGCTGGTAAATTAAAAGAAGAAGAAGATAATTAAGAGACACCAAGTTGGGCTGTTACTTTTAATACCAACCAAGCCCCAGGAGGGCAGTAAGAGGTGGAGCTGCAAGGAAAGCAATGAGACAGTGTTTGGGGATAGGCAGCTCCCATTGGCTGTACCCATTCGCAGACCCAGCCGATCAACAACTGGACTTTACTGTCCCAGGAGGGTGGGAGCAGAAATGGAAAGAGCTTGTGGAGATACCTCACCCTCAGAAAGGCCCAACTTCTTGAAGCCTACCAAAATTACAGACCAGGACCGTCACTCCTGGAGCTGATGCCCCTGGCAATCATTCCTGCAGTTGTCCCACTGTGCTGTGGGGTGGAAGAACATGGCAGAAAATGGCATCCCTGCCTTTTATAAAGAGCTATGCTCTGTAAACCACAATCTGAGAGAGCAAAGAGATTAACCTCACTTTTGCATTTTGTTTGCATTTCCTTCATATCCACAGTAACCGTCAGTGCTGCTTTTCCAAAATTAATTAATTAATTAACGATAAATTAAGCTTGGGGAAAGCATCCAGATCAGAAACGCAGATGAAGAGCACTCATCTCTGCACCTTGACTGTTTTTTCACCAGCAACCATTTTTACAAAGGATTATGCCTGACAGAGCTGATGGACAATCCACATCACTGAGGCTTTGGGTTTTCTACCTTTCAAATGGAGCCGACACATTCAGCGTTCAGAGGCATTGCATTGTGTGGCAGCCCCTGTATCCACCACCTTGGGAATCAGGAGCACATTTTGCATGACAAATAGTGTCTGTTGGCCACTGGTGTCTGATGCTTTCTGCTCAATGTATTTCCAGCTTTTTTGTTTACTTTAAGATGAAAAAGGGTGCTTCATTAGATACCCTTCTCACACCCATCTAACAGCATAGATAAGAAACATACATTTTCATCTGCCTGGTCTCACTGCTGTACCTTGAGTTGCACGTCTTCAGCAGACACTAACAAATCAGCCCAGTAAGCACTGCCTTACAATGTCTTGTGGATCACTATTCCCTCTAACCTGTGGTAATTCTACCTTAGTAATGAAGAAATATCCAGAGTGCAGTAAACCAAACTTTCCTCCACATCTCAGAAAAATAGCAGTAGTAATAGGACAAGAGGGAATGGCATAAAAATAAAGGAGGGGAGGTTTAGGTTAGATGTTAGAGAGAAATTCTTTCTTCAGAAGGTGGTGAGGCGCTGGCATTGTTGCTCAGAGCTGTGGGTGCCCCATCCCTGGAGGCACTCAAGGCCAGGCTGAATGAGGCCCTGGACAGCATGAGCTGGTGGAGTAACCAGCCTAAGACAGGGGGTTGGGGATGGGTGGGCATAGCCTAACTGCTTTATGAGTTAAAATGAGGTACTAGGTATCAACATTAAAAGAAAAATAAATATTTATAACAGAGCACATCTTCTAGATACAAAGGCTTTATGGAGGTGGACTTACTACAACCCAACACAGCCACCTTCTCCAAGGCAGACACTGGATGGGCCAGCTGCAGCTCCTGAAGAAGTTGTACACAAAACACAGCGCATTTCTCACCTTCATCCTCTCCAAGTGTTTCTGAAACCAGTCCAGGCATCACTCGACACAAGCAGTGTTTTGGTATCCATACGGCATTCAACCCTTGCACTGTCATGCCATTAGTTTAAAACCTTTTTACAGTCAGTTTCTCGATCAATAAAATGCAGAAACATGACTGGAGAAAGGAATTAGCATCTGTAATCCCACGATTACATAAATCCCTCTGGTCAATCAGTTATTAATAGTTGTTATATTTATTGGGGTTTATAGCAGGCCTACAAACCTGAGCCTTCAGAAGTAGACACCGAAGGAGACACTGTAAAAAAGCTATTTGATTACTGACTCCTCGCAGCATGTGCTGACAGAATACAAATTTGGCTCACTCTCCCTCCTCTTAGCAAACCTGCTAATGAGCTTGCCAATTAAGAGCCAATCTGAAGACCTTGGAGGGGAAGTTGTTAAGAACATGAACTCCCAGTCTCCAAGGAACAGCTGTGGGACCTAGTGATGAGGGCCACCTCCACCCCTCATCTCCCACAGCTCACTCCTCTCACCCAGGAAACACAAACTCCTTTCACATATGCACGGTATGGCTTGTAAGGCATGGCCCCTGAAAATAAACACATGCCAAGGCACAGCAAAACCTCCCCCGAGTCTTGACATTGCAGAGAGCTTACTAGGTCAAATGCTGGGAATACTGGGAAAGAGAACGAGCTTTAAAATGATAATAAAATCATCACTAATTACACATCATCACATCTTTCTAATTACTTTGGGATAACTTTTGCATTTTTGGATATGTGTGTTTCTATTTAAGGAAATGAGGCCAGTCTGGGCAAGGGAATTTGTGCTCCTAACTCCCTTTGGGTACTTCTGTGCATGTACCCCCCCTCACATCAGCAATTAACTTCATGCAGTTTATGAAACGAAAGACAAAAGTATAAATATTGCACCAGATCCAAGGACTGCAACCAGCACGCTTTGCCCTTGACATCCCCCCAGCAACTGCACATAGAGTCTGAATGTTTTTGGGATACTCACGTTGTACAAGAGATGTCAGGAACAGAACAGGAACGTGACTCCTGCTCTAGGTTCTCTTCCAGATTTACCAGTCCCCTATTTATTTCATCACACCACACAATTAGTAACCCTCTGGAAATAACCTTTAGCAGAAAGTTCTGTTACCAAAATAAAGAAATACCATCGTTTTTGTGAAACCGTATCCTTCTGCTGAAACTAATTATGAGAAAGCTGTTGCTTAATGAAAGTTTGCTTTAATATGACTTATGCTATTCATAAGTTTGGTTTGGACAGCATCCAGGTTTTTAAAATTAAATATTAGCAGTCTGTTAGCCTATCAAACAAACCTAAGCACGTCACATTAGTATTTTAACGGTGCTTTTTTCTTTTCTTTTCTTCACAGTCTAGGTTTGGCTTTCTAATTGACTTGCTGCTTTAAAGTCAGTAAACTCAGAAGTCTGAGCAGAAGATGTCACACCTTAATGGTTTAGGAGTGCACACTTTGTCTGGGTGATTGATGGATCAAACGTGTGCTGAGGAATGCTGCAATGTTTCTTTCATCATTTCAGCTTCTCGTGGGGATGAGAGCTGGGCTATCTCTAAACCTCTTTGCTGCTAGCAACAATAATAAAATTATCGCATTCATTATAAATGTAAAATGCATCTTACTGTCCTGAAGCGATGTTATTGAACTGACATTACTGCATGAGTACTGACAAAGGTATACGTGCAAATTTATCACCTATGATTTTGCTGAATCTATGTGCTGGGTCTAGTGCTCAGGCACACTGGGCTTTCTCTGGCTCATTACGCTCCTCTTTGGCTATTGCCAGCCCCAACCTGTTTGGCAAATGAGATGTGGAAGCGCTGCTCCGGCACTGTGGTGACAGATCTTTCAGAAATGCATGCAGTAAGTGGGGTAATGTTCATTGCTGAATGGTAAGGGGAGGCTGACAAGTTAATCAAGGGCTGCACATCAGACAAGAGACACAAATATAGACAGCAAGCACTTATTAAAGCAATATTTAATATTTTCAGAGTTCTTTACTACCGTGATTATTTACTTTCAGTGCTGCCCAATGAAGTAAAGGACTGTACCATTTCTGATCTTGAGATGTGGGCTGAAAGGCAGAAAAGGTTTTAAAATAAAATGTATGCTCTCCAAAGTGACTACTATAGGCTACACGCTGATTCACCTGCTTGTATCACGTTTGCAGGGCTTCTGACTGCAAGCTTTGCCAGTGGGATGTGAAAGTCAGGCAAGTTCCTCAAAGCGCTGACATCCCATTTATTAAAGGTTTTACATATAAGGCTTAGTTAACAAATCCGCTGACAATGCACAAGCCAGAATAAAAGCCTGCTCTTTCACCGGAGCAGGGATGTGCTCCCAAATTAAATATGAACGAAAATGCCACTGCAGCTCGCTGGAGTCAGGTAAGGAGGCTGGCACGAATATAAGAACAATCAGGGTAAATTTACTGATGAGTCCCAGGAAGAGAGGACAGCAAGAAATCCCTTGGGACTTGGAGTCGCAATCAGAGGAAGAATGAGGTACGAGGGATCAAGAGTACTGCCAATACCCTTGGGCCCTGAAATAGTAGAGGATTTGTTAAATCCTGAGGAGTGGCCCTGGCTCTGTTTGGCAAAGGAGGATAAAGCAAAGCCCCCATGGTGATGGAAAGTCTGGAGGGGTGGGAGCAGCCCTTCCGATCCCAGACCTGGGGAGTGCAGCTCAAGCTGGTGAGCAGGACTCAAGAGCCAGGCACCCGAAAGACAGCCAAGCAGCTGCCAGTGCCTTCACCGCACCACGGCACACAGTTTTCAGCAGGACTGAACTCACGTTTCAGTCCCTGAACAAAGTGGCCTTTATTGAAGTTGGTATGGCATTTGGCTTCAACCGTCAGCCTCACAGCTCTTTCTGAGTCTCAATTCATACTCCTGGGAGCTTAAAAGATGATGCCAGGTGCTTTACCATACCAAAGTCTCCCCATCTTGTCTCATACAGCTCCATCACAGTGCTTAGCCACGCCTCCTGCCTGCCTACACTCTCCACCTCTTCTTCCAGTCATCCTGGTGCTTCCTCCTTCCTCCCCATGCTCTGGCAGGGATGCTGAATGCTGATGAGACAATACTTGATCCATCTTCAAGCACTTATTTTCGGGCAATTAACTTGGCATCATAGAAGCACTTAAGAAACCTGGCTTTCCGGAGTGGGAGACAACTGACTAAAAAACTAAGCAAGGTAGTAAATTACTGTCAAATGGCGAAAAAAGAACAGGAAAAGGAAAAAAAAATAGAAAGAAGCTAACACTTTGATAGAAGACATTTGTGGACCAACTCAGAGATGTGACAAAAAAGCCAATCTAACCCTCTGAACAGCCATTTGCAGGAATCAAATACCAGCCACTATCAATTGTGTCTATAATAATTATGCTTTGCCATTCAAGAGTGGACAGTTCTTCTCTGGTATCTCCCGACTGTGCGTCATCAATTCATTTTTGCAACAGTTAGCTAAGGCAAATGACCCATCTAGGCAGTTCCCGTTACTCTAATGTTCAAAGGCCTACCGATCACTGGTGGACTTCATCATTAACTATCTCTGCTGCAAGACCTCTTGCCTTCTTTCAGTGGTGATAATTCACACATTATCAACACTGTAGTTACTGATTGGGTCTTCATTTCAATTCAGAGAAGTAGAACCAGAAGTAAATGATTCTGAATTACATAAAGCAAAATCCCAAGATCTTCCCATGGCATTATTTTCCTGTCCCCAGAATGACACTTTCAAGATGCATTTGCTTTACACACCCTGGATGCCAATGCCAGGGCAAGTAGAGTTCCAAAACTGAACTGAATAAATGAATTCCAGTTACATTTCACTTTTCAAATGAATCTCTCTGCAGACACCTACAGCCACAAGAAGCCTACACACACCTGCATTACAAAGTTCCTTTTAAGAACAACAGAAGTTCTTCATCTGACAACATGCTTTGCACTGCAGTTTGCTTGCATGCAATTTCTCCTGCCAGCCTTTCCAGCTTCCTCCTCACCCCATCAGTGAGTGATGTCAGAGATGGAGTTCATGTGCAGCCCTGTGCAGACACAAGCATCAGGGCTACCTTCATTAACAAAGAGGTAGGGACAGACAGAAAGAAAAAGAAATTCCCATACTCTTCCTGGTTTGCAAAACTGGCAAACTTGAAGAGTTTTCCTTTGCTTGACAGAACTGGCAATGATATAAAACTGATGTATGAAAATCCACAAAGCACACACAGAAATAGAAGCCTGCCATCCTCATATGCACCTATTTACACAAAGAAACAGGGATTTCAAACGCCCAGTAAGCCTTATGCGACAATTTATGACTTATTCCCATTAACTACTCAGTGTTATAAATCAAGCCCTCTGTGTTCTGATACTTTATATAAATAAATCATAGCTCTTGCACAACAGCATCCCACTTGTGTACATTTGCATTGTTCCCTCAAAAACAAATATATATACAAAAAACTGTTTATTTCATGTAATACTATCCACACAGTCCTTTTAGAAGAGAGTTTAAAAGGAACAAAATCTAAAATGATGGCAGGCAGTACCTTTGAAGGGAAATATCTTCAGGAGGAGAATGGACAAACAGGGCGTACAGCCATTCCATAGCACAGTAGGTAACTCAACCACAACAGTTTAGGTATTTGCACTCAGGTTGTGCATTAGAGGGAGTCAAACAGCCCTTCTTTCCCCATCTGGTCCTCTTCATTCTACAGACACCCTACTGTCAACTGGGAGGAGCCGGAAGTGCTCCGGAGATACAACAGGGATGACTCAAGAAAGAGAATCTGGCTCACTCTTTCCACAAAAAAAAAATAAAATTATGGGGTAACTATGGGCACTCCCATTAAGGCTGAATTCTCAGTTGCACACTAAGCAGCTGAACGAAATTCAAGAGGGTTTGCTGCATCTCATGCCCCTCCCTCCAACCTCCAGCTCCACCACACAGGCCTGCATGCATGGGGCTTTAGGGCACCAAGGCATGACAAGGAGCGTTAGAAGCTGCCCCAGTCCTGCTCCCCCAGGACCACTAGTCCTGCTACTGTAAACCCTTTTGTGATCATGGCATCATGGTCAGTGCTGATCCTTCAGTTCTCCTTGTGTTCTCACCTTCCTGGGCTCATCCTTGTCCTTTTAGTTATCTGAGAATGCTGCACACTCCAACCACAAGGGAACCAAAATCTGCTTTAAACCAAGTATCTTCTCTTTACTCAAACAGCCATCCTGGTCGAGACCAGAGACCTAGATGTACTGTTATCTTCAAACATCACTCACAGAGGAAGACAAACTCAGAGCATTGGTCAGAGCAATTGGTTTTCAGCATATTCCTCAGGACTTCAGCAATTCAGGATCTGAAATTAGGCAATGTTAAGTGCTGCACACAGGTCCTTCCCAACCAATGGTTTTCATTAGAGTTAAACCAGCTGCAAAAATATTTGTCAGTGCTTCATTAATGCCAAATGAGCCCTGCAAGTATGCACATTTTGTTAAGAGATCATGAAGTACTTGAAAGGTAGGAGTTTTTGTTGTTGTTAGTTTGCTTTCTTTCCTTCCCCATTTTGGACTTTTGTCTTATTCCCCCTCCCATGAAGTTCAAAAGCTGGTAGCAATTTACAACAATCTACAATTTAAAAGGTATGCACATGCATATGTGCCTGTGCACGCAAACAAGCCAGAAAAGTCACGAAGTCTCTTTTAGGGAATGAAATTCCACTGCAGGATTCTGGAATCAGTCCTTAAAAGTCAAAAAGGGTTATTTACTGCTAATCCTAATGACAGCCTCAGGCTAAATATATCATACAGGCAAAATGCTTTTTTTCCCCCCAAAAAGATCACAGCAATCATACACTGACTGCTATTACCAAAATTGAGTTTGGAAATGCAGAAGCCTCCCTGCCCCAGGGCCTCAGGTTGCACCTGCCTACAGACCAGAGGTCCTCATGCACTAACCAACTCTACCTTACTGCTACCCCAGATGGTCTTCATGATCCTCAACAGGATGGATATCACAACACTAAAGCTCTAATAAAATAGTGAAAGAAAGAGCGTGGCACGTGTGGTTCTGTGATCTTCTGCTTTACCAAACTCTTTCACATCAGATCCATGGAGATTATATGGGACATCTCCACCTGGTTGGGGATTTGCAAGTGTCTGAATCTGAAAAAACAGACTCATGGGCTGTAGGAGCATTGTCGATTGGCCTGCCTAGCTTTTAAATTTCATGAGCCCTGAAATGAACAACTAACTCATGGAGATTGTAAAACGTATCATTTTGCTACAGCATTTTGTCAGCTCGACAAAACCTGAAACAAAGGGCTCATGGAATACCATAATTTCCACTGGAGGTGTCATCTGCAGACAAGAAACCTGGACTCCAACACGCTGTACAGCCTCAGAATTAGCATGTGCTGGGAGGAGCCCACCACAACCAGTAAAGAGTTTACAGTCTGTAAAAGCTTGCAACATCAGCAGAAAAAAATAATAACCATCATTATGTTTGTATATTCCCTGCATAATTCCAAGTGACCTCACAAGCTCACCAAAGTGCGTGCTGAGATGAAACAGAGCCAAATGATAAGAGCTTTCCCTTCTCTGGAGATGCTGATGTTAAAGGGGAAAAAAAACAAAAACAACCAACAGCCCAGCACTTTGGGAAGTCTGGCACCCAACCCCTACAAGCGGTTTCACTTATTCTTGGTCAGAGAGTAAAATGGTGATAGATTGATGTACACTTCGACTCAAGGCCTTTGTGAATTTTAAAGCACCTTTTACATATCAAGGAATCCTTTCTGAAACGACTTCAAGCCCTCTATTAGAGAAAAGTTCCCCTTTTCCCAAGCTGTTTCGTCAATCAAGAGAGAAATAGGTCAAACCTCCAAAGGAAAAATAACCTATTCCCCTCTCCTTTCTCCAGGAATTGCTCTCAGAAAGCAAAAAATAATAATCTATATTTAAATTTTTTCATGGTCTTAATAGCTTCCTCCAGGTTCTCTACTCAGTGTATAATATTCAGAGATCCACACATGAAATTCCCAAGAGTTCAGCAAGACTTCTAATTGCATCACTTAAACCAGTTCCCTACCAAGGACCCATGCCAAAAGCAGGTTTGAAGATTTCAGAGTAAGGATATTTTGATGGGTGGTGGAACAGCAATAAGAAAAAGGCAAAGCAAGGAAGCACACAATGTTTTTATACACTATGACAAGCTAGTGTCTAAACGAGCACTCAGGTACAATATAGAGCTTTGTTTTTAATATCCTCACTTTCATGCCTCTTGGAAGTTTTCAAAATATTGCTTATTTTACATCTTTGCAGAACAGGCAGACTGGGGTTGTTCACATCTCTGTAAACATGCACATTTTAACAGATCATGAGTCTACATAGCTCAGAGGTGTCAAACGAAGAAAAAATAGACTGCATCGTAATGATGCTCAAAGTAAGGAAAGGATTTAATTATGCAGACTACTTCAATGCCTTGGACACTGCTTTTAAAGTAGAGAAAGTGTCATAATTCAGAGGTATTTAATCTAATGAAATGCTACAATTGTTCATGCTGTTTCCAATATATTCCAATAAAAGAAGATGGGTTGAGATTTTTCCCTTCAAGAAGAAAGCTCAGGAAATTACATCCCATACAATCCTCTCCACATCTTTTTGTCAGCAAATCCTATAAACCCACAAAATGCCAGGAATTAAATGCTAAGGTTGGCAATCTGTCATTGACATATGCTCTTGCCATTTTTTTTTCCCCACTGAGTCCTGAGACAGGGTTGCAGTTGCAGCCTTAGCATAGAATTTCTTAGCATCAGTTTGCTGATTTTCATTCTCCTTCCTTTTTCCCTTTCCCTTCTCTAAATGTGATTTACTTCTCTGCTTCACAAGCCAATTTTTCAGGAGTTCTTGAGAAAAATAAAACACTGAAACTTGCAGGGACTCAGGACTCTCAATGCCTATAGTACCACGCTCCAAAGCGGGATCATCGGCTTCCAGCATGACATGGGATGGCCCCGTAATACACTGCCATGACAGAATAGTTTCTTCCCTTTGGGAAACCCTCACCGCAAGCTGTCCAAACATTATTTACGGTTTTGAGTGTTGCTTTATTTATTGCTGAAATTCTCCTGTTCAGAAAAGAGCGAGATTGAGTAACTTATTAGGAATGTTCCTGGGGAACGAGAGAAAGGGGGAAATGAGATCATTCATAACTCCAGAAACATTTACAGCTTTTATGCAAAATTTAGAATTGAAGTACTATCAGCAACAAAAAAAATAATAATAACCACAACCTCAAACTGGTAGTCTGCCAAGCTGCAGGTGGGATTTGTAAGAGAGAGAGGATAACAGATTTCTTGTTTGGAGAAGAGAAGAAAGCATGACTTCTGGGAAGATGCAATACTTGAAGTAGATATATTTACACAATATGTGGGAAGTGCGAACAGATGCTACCTAGGAAGCCTCCCTCACAACAGCATCTCCAGAATGGGAGGCTTGGTTTTTAAGAAACAAAAATAATTAAAAGTGTTTTGCTATCGGAAACATTGGTTTCTATGGACTTTCAAGATGCCTCACTAATAGCCTTTCCAGTAATTAATAGAAATTATTATTATTATTCTAATCTTCTTAACTGTGTCAGCACTTCTGTGGCATAGATCTGATGCTGCCAACATGCATGGAACTTCCTTTCAGTGCTTAATGCCACTAAATGCAGTTTCTACAGCAGTAAGCATCGCTGCATCCATTGAAATCTACACCAGTTCTGGTTTGCTTCCCACATCTGCAAACTCAGCCCAGACACTGCACCTCTCAAATCAGTGATCTGCAGTTTTTTGCTTCAACACAGGTTTTCAAACTTTGGAGGCCTTCTCTTTCCAAAACAGACCAGCAAGGGAGAGACGTGACGAGGCTCACCTGACAGCACACAGGCAGAGATAGCAATGGGAGAGTTAGGAAAAGCAGTCAGCATGCCACCACCAGATTTCTTCTGTTTAGTTCATTATAAAGCAAGGCCTGCACTGCTAACGATAAAGAAACAGCATCATGATTTGTTTGGTTACAGTTACAGACATCATCATTTTGTGGAGAGCTGGCAGCTCCCAAATACTTGTCTTCCAGAGAGTTCAGTTAAATATAACCTTCTCTGTCTGAGCCAGGAATAAAATCTATCCCATTTAATGTGATATCTGCTAAATCTGAAGAGTTAACAGTCAAAGAGCTACATCATATTGATTATGCCACTCGCATTCTGATGAAAATGATTTAGAAATAGCATCCAGACCCCAATATTTTCCCTGATGCCATTATGTTCTGCTATCAAGTTTTTTAATACCCTGTTTATTTTAATTGTAAAATGGAATACTCACAGGCCTACTTCCAGACCCCCATCAGACATTTACCAACTAATACAACAGATACACACATACAGCTGTATTCTCATGTGTACACACGCTCATTCTTCCACATTCATTCCACTTTGCTATTCTTAGGGTAGAGAAAACAAGGAGACTGAATTTGTTTTAGTGGTTCAAACCAGCAATGAAATTGAGTATGTAATGTTGTTTTCAGGCTGTCAGCTAGACGAGAGCTACTCAATGCTGCTGATAGGAATACAGTCACTCAAGCTGTTCTGCACGAAAATAAATAAATAAAAAAGTGTGATCTGCACATACACAAATACCATATACCACTAAAATGGCTGGCTAGACAACCTGCCAAGTCTATTCTACTTCTATTGCTTCACAGTGATTTAGCTTCCTACCCTGAGGGCTTGGAGGTAGATAGACAGGCAGTCTGAAGACTTTCCCCTAGCTCATTAAAAATATCAATCAGGGGAGCTCTCTTCTGAAGCTGAGCGAGCAGCAGCCACATTAAAGGAATCAAAAGGACTTCACATCAGCGTACATGTGGCATCTGTCCTTATGGAGTGCCAATGCAAATACTTGTTCCTCATAACTAACTTCACATTCGAAAGATTTTTTCTTTTTATGTTACCATGGAAAAACTACAGGAGAAAAAAAAAAAAAGTATGCCAGGATGGTCACAAATCAGCTTTTTACTTGCTACAGACACTTCTTTAACTAACCTTTATCCAAAAAGTAACCCAAAGTAACATGTTGTTCTTCCAGTTGTTTTTTAAGATACAGAGTGTTGGGCTGGATTAGAGAGAAGGAAAAAGGAAAATAAAGAAACACACAACTGAGGACTGTGGTTTAATTTCTCAACTGCAAATGAGCTGTTTTTGATAGCTGAAGTTTTCTTGTTATGAGATACAACTCCTCGGAGTAAAAACAGTAAAGGTAAAAGAAAACTCAAAGCAACCTTGTATTAGGTTCATGAAAACACCTAAGGGATGATGGACAGTAAATACTCCCTCCCTATTCTTTCACTAGACTATCAGTCATGAGATGCCCTGAGTGTTTACCCACTGTTTGTTCCACAAATGGCTCTACCAAATTCAGACCAATAACCATGCTTGTAACAAAATAACATAAC
The DNA here is from genome assembly GCA_013399175.1 of Odontophorus gujanensis. Taxonomy (NCBI): domain Eukaryota; kingdom Metazoa; phylum Chordata; class Aves; order Galliformes; family Odontophoridae; genus Odontophorus; species Odontophorus gujanensis. The sequence continues at coordinate 1,061,047 of VXAB01011894.1, forward strand.
CATGGAAAAAAAAACAATCTAGAAATCCCTCTTAGGACCATCACAGCACCTAGATACCTGCAGATGAGGAATCCAATGAGTCCAGCTCGGTACAAAGATGAACAACCCTCTCCCTGAACAGGGCTTAAGCTTGGTAGGTGGATAAACTTACTTCAGTTCTGATCCTGTTTCTCCACAGTGACTGGTCATCTTCCAAGCAACAAGAAAAAGCAGCTCTGCTAACATTTACTACCTTTTTAATCTGGTTTCAATATCAAAAGAAATTCAAGTGCAACATAACTCCTCACAATCACCTTTGTCAGGCACAATACCAGAGCATTATTTCACCTCCTGCAAGGAAGTTCAGAATTTCTAATGCAAACCTTAGAAGCACATGCTAAATTTTCCCCAAAGAAAGCCATTTGGTCTATTACCAGGATGAAGTGGATCTGCATTTCCTGCTTGTTTGGCTACATTTTCCCATTCCACTGCCCATTTTTAGAAGAGAAAGCTAGAGGGAGGGGAAAAGCCAGTGAATTTCATACTTCTTGAGTGGTTTAGCAACCTGAATGTAAGATGCACAAGTAGTGTGGCTCAAATTTGTGGCATTTAGTTAAAAAAATAAATCAACACTTCCTAGAATTAATGTCAAATTAGTCTGCAAACAGCTCAGTATGACTAAGGCTGGTCTCAAGCATAATTCTCTCTTCACTAGTTCCATGAGCAGCCTTCATCTTTCTGTACTGAAAACTGTCAGGTGAGAGATCATCAACACAAACTGTGTGTCAATCCTGCACAGTCATATTATAGGGAAAAATAAGCTGCAAAGAAAACAGTGTGTAAGGACATCATATGTTAACCATTCAAAGGAGGAATGAAACTTCAGTAATTACGTGTTTGCTGAAAAGGTTGAATTCAAGATGTAGCTAATCACCAGCAAGAGCTTCACTGGGGTCAGATGTCCCATGATTACAGCAACACAAGCCTGCCCCCATGGTCTGCTCTCTTTCTTTGCAAAGAAAGTAAATTAAAGTCTTATCTTTGGAGAAAAAAAAAAAAAGCATGGCATTCTTCCACATCCAGCTTCCTCCTCTGCTCTGCACAGAAAGCGTCCCCTCCCATGGCCTACCACATTACCAGTCAGAGATCAAGCAAGTTCAGTGCAGTTTCTTATTTGTCTCTTACTTTCTCTCTGTACCAGGTTATGGATACAGAACAGCACCTACATGCTGCTCTATAGTTATATATATATATATATATATATAACTATAATGCTCAATGCAACATTCTAACAGCCAGAGTTCCAAGAAAAACTGTGGAAAAGCCAGAGGAGAAAGTGATACAATACATTCCTCCTTTTTCACCCTGAGCCCAAGTATGGTAACACAGTGTGTTCCAGAAACACTCCAATTCTGCATTTCAAGACATAATTTTAATAGAATTCTTTGCTGAGCACAATCAGCTCATACAGTGTCAGAACTCATGGGCATGGCACAAGCCAAAGCAGAACTCACAAACAGCAGAGCAAAAGCACTAAGTTTTCAACCACTTATTCCTTAATGCTATTAAAAAAAAAAAAAAAAGTTTAGAAACCCGCATGGATTCTGACTTTGGTTTGGCACAGGGATAGCAGCCTAATTTCTGGTTGTTTGAGCAATACGTTCCCACGATTCAGGCTCATTCCAAACATCACGTTGCCTCAGTTTTTCAGCTTATACAACTTTGACTCAGTACATGGCTCCGGCTCTCAGCAAACAGATCATGGAGGCAGGGGATTGATCTCAGCTTGCAACCAGCCCCCCACAGTCCCTTTGGGAAATACCATGAGGAAAGCTGAGTGGGTGTTAGGGAACAGCACACCTGAATGACTGCAGCTGACATCTGGCTCGTAACACCATGCAAAAGCTCCTAGCCGCTTTGATTTAAAAAGCTCCTATTTAGGGATCCTTAAAAGAATTAAAAGCACAGGGAGAGGAATGAAACACCATTTGTAGTGTTTTAAGAACTAATGTGCTTCCTCCATAATCGTTTTCAGCTCTCCCTTGACTTCAATGGGTCCAGAGTTTAAAGACAAACACAAGTTACTCCTAGTTCACTGGGAAAGCCCCAAAGAGGAGTGATCTTAAACATATGTTTTAACTAAGAAATAAAACATTCATTTGCTCTGCCTGGGCATACCAGTGGACACAAACTGCAGGAGAAGGTTCAAGGACAAGACAGCATGAGAGCCATTGATCTGCGAAGACAGGATGAGGAGAAACCCAGCCATTTAAGAGTAATCAGGTGCTTAAACCAACTGCTTGATCCCTTTTAGTACAGTCTTGTTATCTGTGAGAGCTTCCACCAATAGTAATACAGCAGACTTTGTCCCACCTTGGAAATTGAGCACACCTAGGTCTGGTCACTGCTTGAATGGTAGAATAAATATCTGGACCCCGAGCACTGAATGGAAGGACCACTGAATCACTGTTGGACAACTAATGCTTTTTCAACCATGGAAAAGTTGAACACAGATTCACAGTGAGGTTTCCACAGCAGCCAGAGTCTGGAGGAGAAATGCTTCAATAGCAAGCATGCACCAAGTCCCCAAGTCAGTCTGCTGTCCACTAAATCACACAAAGACTCATTCTGAGGCACCTGCTCATTTCAGATCATAAAACAAGATAGCGACTTGCTTAATGTGCAAAAATTAAGCTGCTCCAAAATTAATTATAAACATTTGCCTCACTTAGCTAATATCTACTTGGCACAACAGTCAAGAGTCAGATTAAACTTACAACGTGTCCAGCTCATTTCTCTGACTTGATAAGTTAATACCTTGTAATATTACAGGTGACGTGCTGTCCTCATTCTACTTTGCATAATATTAACTGCTGATTTTCTTCAGTATCTTGGTTGGGAGCAAACTGACCTACATAAGTGTTTGCTAATGTATAGTACCAACGCAGAAACCAAAGCCAAGTCTCCTCACATGGAGTAAGTGTGCAAAGATGGGATAAGATTTCACTTTTTAATGTACCTTTTTTTCTCTTCTCTCTCTATCCCTGTTAAAGAAGGGTAAGTCTTCTTTCACCTTTGATCCATCCTGTATATTTAGAGATGTACATTTTTCAAGATGCGAATGGTATTTAACTATGTTCCCTAAACCAACACTGCTCTCACCCTCACCAAGAAATGAATACTAGCTATTCACTTAGACATCGCTTTCATTAGAAAAAGATACATAATGCACCACTAAAAACAGTATATTGTATGTTGAAGTTGAATAAAAGAAAGGGAAATTGCAAAAGACAGTTTGCCTACACTGAGAAATAAATTGTGTTAGTTCATGATAACACCTCAGATCAGCTTTTCAGATGATAACACCCGGCACTGCTACTCAAACTTTTTTTCATGAAATTTGCACTAATTTACATCAGACATGGACCTCCTTCTCAGTGCTTAAGGGCAGAAAAAATAATCACCTTCTGCGGTACAGTGCACTGGGACATTTGGGACAATTCAAACAAAACTGACCTATTACCCTTACCAGAAAAATACATTAAATGATTTTAAATACTTTTCAAGACAGCTTTACCTGAAGTATGTAAACCAACACAATGAAAGGGGAACTCATGCAATGCTGATAAGGGTGCTGCATCTTCCAAAAAGAAAATGCTGCAGACAAACTTCCTCCAGAGCTACAGGAGAATGATTGAGCTGGCATAGGCCAAGACATATAGTGCACAGAGTGGCTGCTGTAGGAAGGCACCATCTAGAGAGCATCCCCTTTCACTAGACTCAGTAAAACACCGTCTGGGGGAATCTAGTGATGACTTTAGATATGCTATTTGCATCTCTTCACTGTCCATAGGCATACATATCCCTTCCGATTTCCTTCCAAACATGTGGAGTTCAAGACAATGGAGGAGGGGGGAAAGGTCAGTCACCATCATTGTGATTCCTGTTCAATTAGAGAAAATACATATGATTCTCTTCAATGATAAAAAAAATTGTTGAAGACAAATGAAAATAGAACGATGATTCTGTGAAATATTCAGTTTGCATTTCTTCAGAATTTTTCCTCAAACAAATGAAAGTACGAGTCCTATCGGAGAAATTTTGCTGCAAAAAAATGTTGTCAACATCTCCACTTTCAAAAATATGTTTATGCACTCCTTGCAAGCAGTGCAGAGACTTCAGCTTGAGGGTCAAAATAAAGGTCAGGGAAGGTCTGACATGCACTGTTCAGAGGCAGAGAGCTACACTACTTCCCTCCTCCATTTCAGGGCAACTTGATACAGTGGTTGGCAGCCCTGCCCGCGGCAGGTTGGTTGGTACCAGAGGCCCCCTCCAACCCAAGCCATTCTGTGATCCTATGATTTCCCCACACCTTCCAAGTCAGAATGGCTTTCCAGAGGCAGTGAGAAAACATTCCCCAAAGCCATGGAAGGCCTGCCCTGTGCAGAACAACAGATACCACCATAGCTGTTCACATTACTTAACATAGCCACGTTTTCTTTTCCCTTTGGCAAAATTGCTTAAATGCTTGTGGAACTGTACACTTTGAATCATGCTAGATTGATAGTCACTGGAAAAAAATATGATGCCTTTTTCTTTCCTTGCGCTAACTTACAAGTCATAAAAAATAATAAATTCAGACTTACGTCCTGATAAACAAAACCGCAGCAGAGCACGGCATAATTCCTCCTCTTCTGCTGCCGTCTCCCTCAGCTTTCTTAATTCATGCCATATTTAATCTATGTGTAGTAAGTCCACATTTGTTTCTAATAACTGAAGGAAAGTAATGAGATGTCAAGGAACAGTTTCCTTAGGCCAGAGACTTCAAAGGTGAGTCTGGCAGCTTGTCCCGCATTTATTGTTTGCGTCAACCTTCAGATTTTCTAAAGCGCAACTGCCCATTTAAAATAATTATAAGCCGCAACTTAACCCTGAACGGCACATGAATGTATGATAAAACACTTACACCAGCATTCAAGTCTCAGTGTCAGCCCTGTATCAGAGAACACGTAGCTCCAGATGCTAGATTAAAACAATAAGTACAAGCTGAAAATGAGCAAATAATTCTTTCGGCTAATGCACAATGGCCACACTACTTAATACAACAGCGATGTTAAATGAAAGTATGGACTACATTATCTCAACGCATGAGCTGCAACAACAGCTACTTCTGCTGTGCCTATCAGCTGTATCTATCATGGAGAAAGAGACAGAGACTCCAATAAGAAGGTAATTCCGCTAAGGAATTATTTCCCCCCAACAATACTTTTAGTCAAACTTCTGAATAACAGCAGAATTGGGAAGAACTGGGACTACGTAAGGGAGGAAAAGAAAATGAAAAAAAAAAAGAAAAAAAAAACCAAACACCTCGCTTATTTCCAGCGCATCTGTTCCTGCAGTGTCCTTCAGCACCAAGCCTTGTTGCTTCTGAAAACAGTGCAAGGGCTTGTGTGGGGTGCTGAAGACAAGCAGCACGGCCCTGACCCTTGTATGGTAATGCTGCACAATGCTAAGCAATGCCATTCCTTCACTTAAATGGCACCTCTGCTGCATGGTCCCTGCTGTATTCGGAAATGCATCCCTACTTGCCTGGCTCTGGTCCTGCCATCAACAAGAAGTTGGTAACTAGCAGAATGAAGGCTACAGCAAGCATTTTACTACCCTAAGCATATATCTCATGTACAAGAAACGTGTAACTATACCAACGTTGCAGACTAACTTCAAACACAAGGAAGCTGCCCCTTTTCCACGGGAAAAACACCTTTGCCTATCACTGCCAGCACTGTTGATGCCATTTGATACCCAGAAGAAAGGAGAAGTGCTTAAAAAAGGACCAGAAGAGCAGATAATAATCATTAGGATTCAGGTCCGATACTGAAAGAAGGCAATACTTCGGCATCAATAAGCACAATACAAAACCTGCAAGCTCCAGGTTGTCCAAATGGTGAGATGGCCCCAGTTGTTAATCAGGCAAATCATTTGTATACCAGAGGCACCATTGCTAAGCAAGTAATGTACCTCCTAATTAATACCATCCTTTATGTGTGAGTGTGTGTGTGCATGTATTTATAAACACATACACACTTTACTGTTTATCATCTTTCAGCACACACTCTGAGTCAGCAGATAGAGGGAAATATGTTTGAGCAGTGTTTAAAATGACACCCTTTACAAATGAAACCATCTAAATCCGGTGTTGGAGAATTAATGAGCTTCTCATGTAAATCACGCATAATTTACAGTGGAATTTGTCCTTGTGCCAGCAGTCACTTGCGCTGCATAGTAATGAAGGCAAGGCTTTGAAGACGTGGAGCTACCCGCAACCCACTTGTGCCTTGCCTCTGCTTTTCCCTGAGTAACCAAAACACTGTGAACCCTTTCAAAGAGCAATAATACGAGGCAGCAAGTAACACAGCCTTTATCTCTCACTTCCACCCCTGGCTGGGGAATGTTACAAACATCCCCAGCTCTCATTCATTTTAAAAACCAATCTGTTCGAGCACTGGGTTGCATAGCTGAAAGTTAGGAATCACCATCCTGTGTTGAGAACCCTCAACAAGCTGCTGCATGCCACGCACCCTCCTGGCAGGACAGAAAGGGACTGGGTGCCTCCTCCTGCACAATTGGGAACCATAACACCCCAACACCTTCCCCCCAGGGCACAGCACAGAGCTGGGGCTGGACCTGGCACTCGCTCCTGGTCACTGAGCTCTCCCTGCTCTCCAGGGGGCTGTAGCCCACACGTGCCACACGGCTGCTGGGATGGACGGCACTGGGGCAGCAGCGTGGGGTGTGCTTAGAAACAGCTAGCTACTCCTCCCTCCCAAAGCCATGGATATAAACCTATCACCTCCACAGCCTCTTCTAAACATATTTACAAGGGCTCCCCTGTCTGTCCCTTTCTGTTATTACAAAGCATTAGTATTTGATGCCTGGGTGATACAAAAAGGAATTCACCTATCATTTCCTACTGCTCTGCTTAGTAACCTCATTAATAAACTCCCAGAAAGCCCAGGCCGAGGAGGCCCACACTATAAAACCTGGGGAATCACACTGTCGCATTGTGTGAGGCAATGAGACTGTGCAGGAGGAAGCAATAAAAACGGGAGTTTGAGTTTTTCAAACAAAGGGCACATTCTGTACGAGCACGCTCGCTGCTCCCAGCAGCAGTGACTGCAGAGCAGGGGAGCAGCAGGTGGAGGTGCACACCATTAGCAGCACAAGGACAAAAAAACTCAACAGTGTGATCCATGTCCCCAAGGACACTAATGTACCCAGAGGTTCAAGTAGAGCCAGAACATTGCATCGATTGTCTGCTAAAATAGATGATATTTTCCCTTTTCATTATTATTTTGAAAATCTGATGGTGAACAGATTTTTAACAGGAGTACAACTTATCTGATATCTGCATTTTTTCCTTGCTGAGTGAGCCCAGTAAAGCCCCTGGGACTTTTGGTAGTGAACTCTGCCCCCATGGGAGTGAAGGGGGCATGACCTGCACCTCATTCTTCACAGCAAACTTGGCACTAGCTGACGCACACTTGAGAGATATCCAGTCCATCCTCATCATCAGGTGTCATTAAGACTCTAAAGACCTTGCTCAGGAAGATAAGACAGTTGAGGTCCCAGGCTCAGCATCCCCAAAGAGCTCCCCTGCCTGGTTGTCCCCTTTCTGGGATCACCAACGAGAGCACAGCAAGGAGCAGAAAGCTGAAGTCCTGCAATGGACACTACCGAAGGCAACAAGGTCAGGGCAGGCACTAAGTCATCCTGCATCACAAGCTTCTTCCAACCACCGTCAAAACCAAAGATTTACTTTGTTACTCGATTTTTCAAAAGGTATCTCAGAGACTGGAAGCAAAACGTTCAGGCAGCACCCTCTGCATGTGGAGTCCTCTGCTCATCTGAAATATTCATTAAATAAAAAAATATATAGACAAATGTCTTCTTTGTTTGTGGGTGGTCAGGAACTAACGAGTTAAAGCTCCAAGCAGCCCTGACTTCTCGTTAGCTTATCTCAGTGGTCATTAATTGGTCATTACTGGTGGAGATAGAAGTCCCTAATGCTTTCCTATAATATAGCACTCCCTGCACATCTCCACACTATCCTACTGCTATGAGGGACCCACATCAGATAATAAAAACGTGATCATGTGCCATCTATACACAGGCATTCCCCCATATAAAGCAAAGCCAAAAGGCAGCAGATCCTGGTGAGATTGTACAGTACCTGCCTCCCTCCTTCACTTCACAGCCTTTCCTGTGGACCTGGCAGCTCGACTCTACACATAAGCAAAATTAATTCCCACTCTTGTATTCCTCCTAATGAAGCTTCTCAGAGCAGCCCAGAATTACAAACATTTACATAATGACTTAATTTTTAGAATTAATTAGGACTTTCTAAGAAGTCTTTCCACCACCGAAGCTCTGCACCAAGCCAAGTGCTTTGCGCTTCCCCCTAACAATGGCGAGGGAGCTTCCTTCCCGTTTCACAAAGCAGAAAACACTCCACTGGTGTGAAACACCATCAAATTACAAGCACTACAACTGCAAAAGAAAATTAATTACCTTGAAGTTAAGGTTTGGCAGAAGTTCCACCACATTTAAATCAAATAAAAAGAAATAAATAAAAGTCCCCACCACTTAGCAACAATTACATTTGTTTAAGACAAAAAGCAATCCTTCTCCAGCCCTCCCCCCCCCCCCACCTTGTTCAGGAGGTAAATTTTCTGCTCATTTCCTAAGGCAAGGAGAGTAATACAACCATCCTTTTTTGGCCTCTCTATCTGTCACCCCACCCTGTACCTCTGAACCCACTGGTTGCTTTCAATCATGTTTGAAAGAAGGGCAGAAAGACAAATTGATTTTTCATGATTTGTGAGTGTAGGCAGCTGGAGAGAAACAGCAATGCCAATCAGCCCTCTGCCTAGGGAGAGGCAGGTAACATTCAGCTGCTGGATGCAACTTAGAAATGGATGGGTGACTAATTAGTAGACACAAGCTAAAAATTAAAAGCTAACATCTCGCTCAAAATTGAAAACAGAGTTAAACAAAACAGGAGTTACACCATGCCACACATGAGATCTCAGGATGAAACCATCTTTAGTGACATAATGCAACCCAGAAACCAGATTCAGTGATAGAAAACAACGCCTGCAGCTCCCTAAAAATCAAAGCTCTTCCACTCTACACACTCATGGTTTGGTTCCTCTTTCTGAGGCCTTGGTGAGAGCCATCCTGCCGCATTTGTTTTCTTTCAGCACACTGCCCTGAAGATATCCTTTCTGCACCTTGTTGCTCTGACCACATCCCACTTCCATGTTTTTCTTTCGCGGTCACTTCTACTTCACACTTCCAGAATAAACACTTTTTTTTTTTTTTCCCCATGGCTTCTCTCCAACTTGAGCATCGCCTCTTACACGCTATGGAGACACACTTCTACGCTGCCACTAATATTTTCTTCCTCTAAATTACCCTATTTGAAAAATAAACATGCTTCCTCCTTAGCTGACATGCACTGGAGAGTCACACATTGCTCTGTGGCCCTTCCCTGAAGCTTTACTGCAATGCAGATGAGATCCCGCATCTAACTTTCAAGTTTCACAGACGTATCCATGTGCTGAGAAAGGGTATAAAAACCTTCCCCGGTATTATATGTTGATCTGAGTGACACACATGCCAAGCTGTCCTACCTGCAGCTAGAGTCAATCTGTATGCAGCTGTGCAGCACCCAGCATATCTGGCCCCAGACCACTGCTGAGGCTCCCCAGTGTTACAGAACTGGATGACATTGGGATTACAGTAGTAACACATATTCTGCTGTTTGCACAGCAGCACCTTATATCAGCAAGCTCTACATCCTCCTTCAGTTTGTCCCTTGCAATCTCTACACAGTGGCTTTGGAAGAGTCCCTAAAAATCACTGGGGAAAGCAGGAGCAGAAAGCCAACTCCAGGGAACAGAAGTGGGGTGCTTGCTGGTATCCCTCATACATCCCAGCCCTCACCTTCCCCCTCCAACACACTTCTACTTCCTTGCCCTGCTCCAGCTGGGCCATCTCCTGCAATTTTCAGCTGAAGACAGGAGGATCTCAAATTAATTGAACCTCATTACAGCTCTCTTCATTACGTCTTCCACCATATCTTCAATATATGTTTAAGGGCAGGGAGAAGTTCTGACGAATTTTCCGTCAGTTTTGAAGGAATTACAAGAAACGCAAAAAGAAACATTTCAATGCACTTCTAAGTTCCTTACGTTCCCTTGAAAGCAGTGCGAGGAAGTAGATTTAAAAGAAATAAATAAATAACCAGACAGTTAGACATTAACATTATTTTCTCTGTGCACACTTGACTGGCTGTTTGGCATTCCAAACCTCATGTCTGCACAGAGAATAAAGCAAGACAAAAGGTTCTGCAAATGCAAATATACAGCTCTACATTAAGCTGAGTATCTCCTGATATCTCTATACAAAATGAAAGAGGTGCTTAAATTCTAGTTCTAAAGTACCTGAACTCCACAGAGGAAAAGCAGTTCTTAAAAAGATCTATTATTGAACAGACTGCAGAATGACACATCTGCTTGTTAATATATAGTAGGCAGTGAAGGCTGTGGCTGTGAGTGATGGATTCTGAAGCACTGCTTATGTACATCAAATCAGACTGCTTTTTGTCAAAAGAAAAACAGAGGCTTGGGAAATGGAGAGCAAGAGAGAGAAGTTTCAACAACAAAAAACATAACGGTAATAATTATTAGCTTCCATTGTCTCCACAGACAAAAGGGTAATCACTTTAATACTTCTACTTCATGCCAAGCCTCTTATTTCTAAACTTCAACAATTAACATGCCAAATGAATATGAACCAGGATACAATTGCTGAAGTGCCACAAAGGGGAGGGGAAGGCAAAAGGAGAACGACTTCATGCTCAAATTATTCCCCTTTAAGGAACGTCTCAGTGAAAACTGCTCAGGCACACTATTAGCTGAGGTAAAATGAGATGAAAAACGTTGTGGAGGAGCAAACATGAAACCAGAGCCTCACATCTCCACCCTATAGGGGCTGTGCGTGGGAGAGAACCGTTCCTATGTCCTGAGCGAACACCTCCAATCTGTCACTGCTGCACGCACATCCACTCAACACAGTTTTGATAAGAATTGATAAAAACAAAATCTTACTGCTACTTTCTTCTCAGATGAGGTTTATTCTAAGGCAGACGAATACCTCATGTCACCGGCATCCTCAAATCTCAGCAATCAGTTTCAACAGCTTTTCTGTTTTGAACTCAAAATTAGGTATGTGCAAATCCTGTATTATCTCACAGCTGCATAAACCTCGCCCCTCAAGACAAGTAAGGTTTTCACACAAATAAAGAAGTAGTTCTGTTAGCTGGTAAACATTGACACTGTTTTTAAAAGCTTTAATGGAAAAAAAAATCTATTTTCAGAAACAAAATTGAAATACATAGTCTTTTATTGCATTTTCAATGACCTTTTCTCAGTGTTAACATTTCCCACATGAACTCTTCCCATTGGACCTTCCTGGCATTTGAAGGTAAGGGACAGCAGCAGGGCATTCATTCCAGAAAGTAGCTTTAAGAGTCGGAGGAAAACCAAGATAAAGAGTCCAGAGGAATACCAGATGGATACAGGTACAGGTTCAGGTGCTGTATGTCTGCAGGTCTCCCTCTGCATACAGTTTAGCCTTTGCAGTGCACAGCTAATTCCCCCTGCACAGTTTCTCCACAGCCCAGTGAATTTTAAACCTTTTTCAGCCAGAGGACGGTCCAGACCTCCAGGTCAGAGTGAGAGGGGATTTTTGCACTCACTTCCCTCACCTGGCATAGCACATACCCACATACACATGAGCATGGTTATATAAACCTTCCAAACCAAAACACTCCACTCCATAGCCTTCCTTCCCTGGGGAGCAGATGAAAGAGCATATACAGATGTGCACTGCTGGAAGCCATTTGGTAACTGCAGTGATAAGAGCCATATCAAGAAATGACAGAGCAGAGAAAACAGAAACACACGAAATCAAGGTGAAGTGGCATGTCCACCTGACCCAGTCAGGCTGATCAAACGGATTGGCTTTCAGTTAAAAATGGCAGTAGATGGAGTGCTGGCGGTCAATAGATGTGAATATATAATGTGTGCTTTGTGGCAAAAACGTGTAAGAAAGAAAAAACCTGACAGAACCTTCAGGAAGCCCGTGAACTTCCTGACAGAGCTGCAGTTAAGTCTCTGCCTTAATAATGCATGTGTTTTGCATTACTTTTTATTGACTTTTCAAACTCATAAAAGGAGAAATTAAAACAAAATCTCAACGACTAGTTGCACAACAGATCTATCCGGGCTCATAATCCCACAAACCTTTACAACCCGGTCTTATTTTAAACAGAGGGGTAATCCTATTGAAGTCGGTAAGATTACTCCTGTCCCCAAGGCCCAAGACGCAAGGCTTGGTGTGTCCCTGCCGGCAGGAAAGGCATGGCTCCCACTGAGACCCTCAGAAACGCAGAACAAGCACCAGCCACAGCAGTGAGTGCCTGGAATTCTTTTCACATGTTTCAAGGGGAAAGCTAAAATAAGAAGTGATGCAAGCATGAGACACATCAGTTTCTTGTCTCAAGTCTCTGGAAAACCAGAAATAACTGAAAGAACTCAGGAGTCGGGAATGAGATGAAATGTTAATGCAACCCTTGCCTGACCCACAGTTGCAACATAACTGCCAAAGCCATCACGGATTCTACCAAGAATGAATATAACCTGCAGCGTCTTTACAGAGACCTGGCAAAACACAGGAAGGTCACCAACTAAGCAAGCATCAAACGAGAGATTATCTTTCTTTATAAGGAACCCACTGCAGGAGGAAAGCAACTTCCTTCTCCAGCAGGATCACGCAGTCTACCTACTTGAGCTGATGGCAATCTACTCCATCAACAAGAATTCCATGACTAGGAAGAAATACATTCTACAGATATATATATTTTTTCCTTTTGTTGATCCCCATTTCAAGTGCGCACCACTTTCAGCCCTGATTCTCATTTAAAGTCACAGAAACCCAGGTATAATGTATCAAGTATCTGGGTTTGGGTTGTCTAATTGCAACTTTCTTTGACTTCATGATTTATTCATCTCGGGACGCACTCAAAAGTCTAGTGTATCACTGTGAGCCCTCCACAGCACACTGTTAGCTTTAAAATTTAATAAACCACCACATACTTGACAAGTTGAAAAGTTAACAAGGGTGATAAGGCAGCAAAAAAAAAAAGAAAAAGAAAACAACACGCTGAGTTCTGATCAGCTCAGTCCTCAGAACTCCTAGCTTTTCAGAAGCACAGCACATGGCTTGCTGTTAAAAAGGGAGACTCTATTACAATATTGTCTTCACTGCCCATGTTTCCCCATTCCTCAGTCGAGATAAAATACACTTCTCCTTTTTAATGAAAGCCATACCCGCTTCATACATACTGGCTGTAAACTATCAAATAGGATCTCTGTCTATCGAATAAATGAAGTCTTACCAGCAGCCTTTTCTAAAGAACTTTTGAAAGGAACGTGCTCTGTGAGGCTGCTTGCTCCTGCATATGCACGTGAAGAGTCAGGAGCAATTCAAACGTGCTCCAAGCCTCAGGTACAGAAATGCCTACAGAAATGCCTCAGGTACAGAAACGCTACATGCTCTGAAGCAGCCCTGCACATGCCCGCCATCAACCTCCACAAACAGGGCTCTTCTACTACATCAGAAAGTTTGGTAGTTCAACAACTACATACTGAGCCTTGAAATGGAGGCTGATCTACATCTATTTTATTTCTCCGTTATGATGTTCAGCCTGATCCAAAGGAAACAGCGGAGAAGTTCCAGCCTGCCCTGACCACACCAACTTAACTAGCTGAGGTTCCTTTGGCCCCAAGCAGAGAGGAAGAGAGGAGAAACCTAGCAAGTTTGGAAATGAAGGTTGAAGCCTCTCATTTCCACAGCCCTTGGCTCTGAGCATTAACAGAGATTAGATAGAGTTATATCCACTCCAGAATTCTTAATGGTAAATCTTGGCTTATACTGAAATCCATAGAAACCTCAACTAATGACTCTGAAAGCATCAGGATTTCAAATCTCTCCTCTCTCACCTCTTGCTGTGTTGTCGCACTGTGCTGCATCCATTCAGATGCAACAAGTGTAAAGGACAGGATCCCCCATCCCTTAGTCAAAAGGACTACTCAAGACATGGGAGTTAAAATAAGCAGCTTCTTTATAAGAAATAAGTACCCAAAAGTTCTGCCCAGGAAGGCTTTGGCCATACACTGAGAGAAAAGTCCACAGCATCCCAGTGCTCCTCAAGGCTAAGAATTCCTAGGTTTTAAACAAACAGCCAGAAATGCTTTGTCTCAAGGCAGACCACTTGTCAGTTGTGATATAAAGCATGAAAACAAGGTACTTGAAAACTACGAGTCTCCTGCAGGACCCAGCAATGCTGGCACTGGGACTCTTGGGGAACAAGGAACAAGCACCTTGCTGTACCCTGAGCACACCGGATCAGCAGAGGAAGTATCAGAAGATGACAATAACACCTTTCAGCTGTTATTCCAGTCAATAAGCAGCGCTTTCTAGAGCAGCTAGCCATCCTTGTGGTCATGTGAATTGACTTCTTCAGTGCACAAGCAACAACAATAAGTAACTTTCACACCAAGCTAAACAAGAAGAGCACAGCTCCACCAGAAACAGTAACTGAATATTTGATTACAACTTCTGACAGTACCTACATGGCATAGAAATTGCCCCACAGACCACAATGCACCACGTTTTATTTTCCAAATGCAAATTGAATTTGGGCAGCATTGCAAAACCTGCTTTGTTAATAAAATCAGCAAGCGGTGTGACACCACCCTGCCTTGCTTTCATCTACATTAGCAAGGATGGCATCAAATCTGGAGGACAGGATAAGGGACACACAGGCATGCAGCGATTTGCCTTCTGTATCGGCCTCAGAAACTAGCCAGGCCACTGAGAAATTCCAAGCTCACCTGGTGAACACTGAGCTTTATGAGAAAATACAGGTTAATAAATGCTGGGCTGTAGCAGCTCTCCTTGAAGTAGTGAAACTGCAAACTGAAACTGAGGCATAATTTGATAAAATGCAGTGGGATCCAGGCTAATCATAAAGCTTGCCATGATGAGAAAACCGAAAATTGCTTTATCTCAACAATTATGCTTTTATTTTTTATTATGGAAACAAAAGCTGGGAATCAAAATGTCAGGCTTTTTCATCCCCAATGGGTTCCTATGGATACTGGAAAGGAAGAAAGCGTCTCATTTCTTGTAGAGATAATTAACAGACTTTCAGAGTGAAAAATAGGTAGGGGAGAGCCATTAGTGGCGGTCAGGTAGCTCTTGCTTGGATGCAGAGGATCTGTACATTTTGTCTCCAAACACAGGTACAGCCACCAGCAGCACCAGCCCCAGCCCAACTGCCTTCCTAGGCCTGCCTGCCTCCATTAACAGCCAAAAGCTGCCTCTGCTGAAAGAGCTCTCCTCTCCTCCTTGCAAGTATTCCCCCATCATCAGGGAACCCCTCTGGAAATCCAAAAAGCAAACTGGGGAGTCTGCACCACTCTCCAGTACATCTGAGTGAGATGGGCTGGTTTAATATTTGAGACACAAATAGTGCCTGAATAGAGATCTAAAAAGCACTAATAGATCTTAATGTTAATATTACACTAGTATTCACATACACACATTCAACATATTTTCTGCTAAATCCATCTGCTTTAGCTAAGCGGTTATGCAAAAGTAGTTCTAGAAAGACTCTTTAATAAAAAGCCAAATCTTATCACTACATTGATTTCTAAAATGAGTACATAAAAATACATTCATTTCATGCACTTGCCATGACATTTCATTACTTTCCAGAATATGATATGCACTGGCTCTTGTTTCTTACACATTAAAACGTACAATGCACTGCAGTTTGAAGGATGGAGTAAAAAACTCCTCAGGCAGAGAGAGTAAATGAAATGGATGACTCAGAACAAAGCTTAATAAAGCTAACTGGCATCACATGCAAAATCATCCCCTTGCTACTCTCCCCAAACTCTTATCCACTCTCTTTTGTGGCTATTCAAGTTGTTAAGTTGGGTTTATTTTAATTTCTATCCCCACGCTTTCCAACCAAGGAAAAAAAGACTGATTAAAAATCTGTGATCCTTCCCAAAAAGATATGCAATTGCATCTGCCCAAGCATTTCAGCAGCAAGTCTGCTGCCACCAATACTCTCAACATAAATCTGTCATCACTGGTTGACTCCTTCCAAGTGCTGTTTGTGAGCAAAAATAAAACAGCATCACTTGATTATTTTTTAAATAAGTCTTACTTATGAATGTCAGTGACATCCAGACAGCCAGAAACCTACTTTGTTGCAGGAAGAGAGATTTCAATGGTCACCCATGTGTCAGGTGTGTGAGAGCACTACAGCCTGACTTCCAAGTCAAACTGTGAATTGCATTAGTGTTGGTGTCGTCTAAGGACAAACCATGCAGTGAGATCACTCTTTGACTGTCAGTGCAACTGTCTTTTACTACCACAGCCGGTATGGTTAAGATGATTAATCACTTCAACTCTACCAGTTATTATTTCTAATTAAAAACTATCCCATAAATATGTATTTTATTGCTAGGTCTGTGTGGTAAATAAATTCAAGCGGTCAGTAAAACACTCACAAAGGAAATTACCTTTAAAAAATGACTTTTCATTTCCAAGCGTATCTTCCTAATTAAAATGGCTGTTTCCCATACATCCCAGCAGCACAGTCTGCAATAATTTAAGAGTTTTTGAAAGCACAATTCTCAACAAAACCATTAAAATAACTTCTTGCCATCATCTGTTCAATGGAAACCATAGAATTTTAATATTATACTACACTTCTCAACGCTGACAACTTTACAGCTTCTCTATCTCCCAGCCAGGCGGCAAAGAATTTAAGCACAAGCAAAAAGAAAACATGCAAAATGTGCAACTTCCTAAACAGGCTATTTTATGTGTGTAGATTAAATTCCCCCCAGCAAGTTCTGATGACAGACACAAGGTTCTACGTATAATTTTATCAGCTTTGCTTTCCAGGCAAATTGTTAAACTAAAAGCTATGTGGGGCACCCTGGGACTTCCCCTGTGGAAAAGAGAATTCCTTTTTGTCACAGTGCAGGAGGAGAAAAGAAGTTGCTTTGAAGCAGACCCCAAGATGAGAACACCATGCTATTACTCTGTGTGTGTTTGGCATGAAATTGCAAACGTCACTCTTCTAATTATCGCTTTACAGTTAGAATAGTAATAACTTACCTTCTGTATGCACGGAGCCCTTAAACAAACTGCTCTGACTTAGGAGTCCCAAAAGGGCAAACGTCACAGGGAGCAAAGCAAACTCCTCTGCTCTTTTCCTGCTGGAGTATACAGCAAAGAAATACAGCCCTGCTCCTTGGCACAGCTTCAGTAACTGCAGCACAAAGTGGGACCCCAGGCCCCAAGATGTGCTTTGCTGTTGAAGTGCCAAGAGGAGGAAGCAAAAGGATGGTGCTGGGCACAGGCAATGCTTTCAGCGCAAAGGAAGGAAGGAAGAATGGCTCAACTGAGACTTAAAAAAAAAAAAAAGACAAATGCTGCAAGCAAAACAGCAGCTGAACTACCAACTATAAATATTTGAATTATTCTATGCAACATTTCAGAACACAACAAACAGACAGCACTGGGATTTATATTAAAATTATCTCTGTGTTGTTTCCTGTATGTGCATATGAATCATACATATTCTCTTTCACATGCGCTGCATATAAAATTATAGATCATATAAAAGCTAAGGACCAGAATTCCAAAAGCACTCAACACCCGTTTAGATCTTAACTGGCAGCAGAGACTACTGGAAAAAAAAAATCAGCTGATTTTTTTTGAGGACAGAAAGAATGACTGATACTACCACCACCCTCTTGAATTTTGCTGAAGCACAACCTGGGCATTAAGACTTCCAAAAACAGGCCGCATTACTTGCACACTAAACCATGAGCTAAATGCACTTAAAAAAAACCCCACAGATCCTAAATGGCCAATATTACCTGTGCTGACTGTTCAAAACCACAACAAAGCGATCTCAAGCTTAACATCTAGCACACAACCACAGTGCACTTGAAACATTTAAAATGTGCCATATGCATTACTAGTTATTTATTCTTTAGTCTACACACTTAAAAAATTAATTACACGCTCTGTCAGAGCTGTCTAATATATAGGCAATCTCAACTATAAAACACCACTGTGCTCTTATCTCTAACCTCCCCCACCCTTTGAAATTACCTTCAGATGTTTGTTAAGGGACATTAATGTTTCTGAAATCTACCGACAGCAAGAGGTAAAGTGTTGCACTCAGTTCAGTGCCAGGTATTTTAATTCCTGCATCATTAACTAGTGACCACTAATTCTATCCTTAAATGACGATACAATTTTATGGGACTTTTCCAGAGATCAATTGTTGCAACTCTTACCACTTTGGGAGACCAAAAAAAAAAAAAGAAAGAAAGAAAGAAAGAAAATCAAAACAAGTCTATCCTGATTTACAGTCCTCCAGCTCAAGTAGTTTTATAAGGCTGCAAATGCTGGGTTGAGGTGCTACTGCGGAATTTTACAGCATGATTCTCCATTTGCCTAGATGGACACACAGCAAGAGCACTTCTGGCAGAACTGCCTTCAGCATCACTTCCATCGAGCTGCAAAGACTTCCTCAGAGGTAACCAGCAGTAAAACTCTGGAGCATATGCACAAAGCCACCTTGGGCAACAGGACAACAGAAAACACATTTGGAGATACATTTTTGAACTGAAAAAGGAAAACAGAAACATGATCATGTCCATGGGCATGAGTAGAACAGATGGCCTTTCTATCACGGGCACTGGAGGAAATGATCTCTATACCTTGGAAATCATGCAGGAGAAAATGAAGACAATGCATTTAGCAAGAGGTGTTTTCCTTATTTCATAAACTGCAGGATGATTACCAATCAGTTGTGAAAGTTATTAAAGCAATTTGTAACTTTAGGCATCTAATGGCATTTATGCAGGCGGGAACTGGCAATCAGCACCACATAATGCAGCGTGCAGTGTTTCTGTTTTTTAATATATCATAAGTGAATTACAGCTGTGCCTCTAACGATACACCATGTCTGACTCCTGCTCTTTGTTTGTGCTATTAATTTGCGCCTCTTCAAGCCGACTGGGGCTCACAACCAAAACAAACCAAGAATATTCCCACAGTTCTGACCCCAATAACTAACCAAGCAAAACGTTCAGAAAGCACTGCCCAAGTATAACATCAGACTCGCTTTCATTACTCCATTTTTTGACATATACCTGAGAAAAGAAACACCTGTCCTTAAAATGCTATTTTGCTCTGGAATAAATTAAATTCTTTATGTTTGAGAAGAATTTATTTTAATAGAGTAGAGATAAATTTACAAAAATATCTTACTACTACCTCAGATATGTGGAACAAAGTACAGTAGACACAAGACCTGCACTGAAGACAGATGAAGGGTTGCTATAATAAACATATCTGCTTGAATTCACAACCAAGTTAGGGAGTCCATACCACAAATATTTTTTACGCCTTTCAAGCAGTTGCTTCCTTTTCTTTTTCCTGACCTGAGCATCACTGAAAATATGGGCACAACCTGCTGATGGATTTGCCTTCAATTCCAAACACTTCTATCAAACCCCTTCATAATTTCAGAAGATAATTTTAACAACTTCAATGCACAACACTTCACAGTATCACATTCGTTTCCTAGGACAAAATGTTTGCAGTGACTTCAAACTTACGATGCAGGGAAACAAAAAGCAAAGTCACTGCAAACATGGTCAGAACCAGAGAGTGTGCTTCAACATACACCATCTTGCAGGATCACAACTCATCAACAGAGCAAACACAGAATGCTTATAGAAATCAATTACTCATTAAGAGCTTTTTCTTTTTTTAATTCTGAATAAACAAAGATACTGAAGTGCAGAAAAGCAAAATAAATTTATTGGCTCCTGCTGCTCTTATTGATATACTGCTCTGCTCCCCAGGTATCACAGCCCTTGGGCAGCACCAGCTTCTATCAGCAGAATTACGATTTTGTTGGTAGGCTTTCTTCTAACCTCCCCAAATGAAAGAAACCACTCACCAATTAAACTCATCACGGCAGTATGAATTATAACTGTCCAGGTGCTGCTACACTAATCACAAGTCACAGCTCATCACAACTCTTAATGCAGATATAACAGCAAAAAGCAGCACACAACCCTGCCCTAAATTACCTATTACAGACTATTCCCACATATGAGACTAGAGGCCAGTGTGTTCTCAGCTGGAGCCCCTAGCTGAGAAATAACTGAAATCTCAATCGCCTGACATTTGAATATAATATTGACTTTTGAATTGCTATTTTAATGGCAAGGTTAAGCTGCGTGAATATGAACTAGTTCTCCAGAAATAAACTGATATACTTCCATCACTGAAATAAAAAACAAACAAAAAAAGCTCCATGGCATTATTTTGACTGCGATAAGCCCATGATTGCTTCCCCGCTTCCCAAGAAAGTTTCTTCCCTTTCAGGTGTGATAGTGAATCTGTCCTCACCTCTTCATTTTACAGACTCCAGCCCATGGGCATTTGCCAAGGTACGTCTCCATTTCTGACACCAAGGACTGATGCATTTCTGAAGAACTTTTTAGGAAAGTATCAGTCAGTTCTACATGCCTCTGGATCCTCCCAGATGTGCCTCAGGTCCTCAAATCAAATGAGGAAGTCACAAAAATGACTTTTTTTTAAGCAGCATTCCACCAACCAGATTTTACAACGAACAGGGAGATCTGCTGACTGTAGATTCCTTTGTAAAATATCTCTGCAACTCCCATGTAGTCCTCCTTCCACCACCAAGCAGAACCTGTGAAGCCTGTTATTTTTGAGAAAGACTGAGCAAAAAGAGATCAAGTACCTAAGGCAGAAACAGGGGAGAAAATAAACACCTAATTTCTGAAGCTGTTAAAGTCCAGATGCACCACTTCTCACGTTAAAAATCTCCAACCGCCTGAAATTCAGCTTTGTGGCCTGCTCCAGTAGATCAGCTGATGATGCTTAAACCATAAAGTCCTTGGAGAAGGGACTAATACCTGTGTTCCCCCTATCCAAGAAAGCAGCTGTAGAGATGCTTGAATGTTGCATTATATCTGTTCCTTCAGCTATGGGACACAATAATTTCTCTACACTTGGCAAAACAGTGCCCACTGGAGAAATTAAAAGGAGTAATACTTGCTCTCTTACTATTGCTTTTGTGAAGGATGGGGAAATGACCAGATTAACTTAACAGAGTGTTCATGGCTGCAAATAATACAGAGGAAACTGCTCTTAGATAATTCTGAGATGGTTGACAGTCACGCTCTGAAGTTAATACTAAATCTTACCTCTGAATTTCCACTGGGTAATCTTATGACTTGCCATTTGCTGAGCAGTTTTTGTGATTTAAGCCCCAAAACACTCAATGTTCCCTTCTCTATATCCAGAAGGTTTAGTTGCCTAATCTAAAAGTAAAGTACAATTAGTGTCTGCAGAATGATGGTTGAGATCAGGGTGGACAGGATAACTTCGACATGCTGAAGGCTCAGTTTAGTCCTCCACGTGTCCTGGTATTTTCAATACTTAGTTGTCTCTCCACACTCAGGAAGGATGAGCAAGTTTTTTCATCAAGGGTCTTCATTCCACATTCACCAAAGAAAAAGTTTTATTGCAGGAGGGGGAGAGAAGGGTATGGTGAAGCAGAGGAAGTTCATTTGAAGATGACTAGGAGAGGCTTTTTCTTCCTACTTATAACTCAAGACTTAGTGAAGTTTAAAATTTGAAATGTTCAGGTTGGCTAATCCCCTCCAGGGCTTTGCATTACCAGTAGAAGTTATGACAGCAAAAAGACCTGGATTAGAAGTTGTTACAAACTCCATTTTGTCTGTAGGATAAAATTGATGGGAAAGCACCAAGGGGAAAGAAGTTTCTCAAAAAATCCAGTTATTATAACACCATGACACAGGTAACACTGCAGAACCACTCTGCTGCTTGGGCCTGTGTTTTTTTACTCTAAATATGTTCTTTAACATGCACATGAATCAGAGACTATGTATACATGCATAGATAATAGACAGTCAGAGAGTAGAAAGAGGAGTTATGTTAGGAAACATGTCTGGGACATCGATGGGTTTGTTTGCACATACCAAAAAAGCATGCGGACAGGTTGCACTTCTCTACAAACACTCCTGGTTCCCTTTGTCCATTGAGCCTAGGAATTGGCTCAGGATCCCACCAGCTAACAAACATGCAATTTTTACAAGACCTTTTCTCTTCAAATCATGCATTTAAATGTAGCCTGTTAAATAATTTCTTATACACACAGACGCCAAGCTGCCTTTTTCAGACCACGCTGCAAATGCTGTGGATGTTAAAGAATCTAAAGAATCAGTGGTCAATGCCCATGCAGCAGAGGGACTGCTGCACCACAGGAGAAAGAACATAGCAAGCAGCCTTCCTGCTGTATTAACACTAACAAACCAGGACACAGCTCAATGAAAAAAATAATGTTCAATTAGGACTTTTTTTTTTTGTTTTTAACTGCTGTGGCACATAGCAAGTCTGGTCTATAACCCAACGACGCATACTGCCTTTCTCCCCCCACCTAGAATTGCTTCCCATCATGAAAATCACTGAACCAAACTCACAGACGAACACACACAGTTCCAGTTATCTAGCAAGTCATTCCTCTGCGAAGGGAAGGAAAAAAAAAAAAAAAAAAAGAAGAAGAAGAAAGAGAGACAGGCAAAAAAAAAAAGTTGCACAAAACAACAGATAATTAGCTTTTACATAGCTATTTATGTAGGATTTCTATATGCATTTCTGGAAAAAAAAAAAGGTGCACAAACCATAACACTCATTTCAGTGTATTTTCTGAAGTATCTCTTGCTGTGTAATACAGCAGTGTTTCTATTTGTACATTGTGTTGATTTACAGTCTGCCTTTCTAAAAATGAAACAAACTGACTATTCTCAGCAAAAAGGGTTAAGTGTTTACTTTTTCAGAAAAAATTACAGAGTGGGTGACGAAGCCAGCAAAAAATGAAAGGAAAAAAAAAGCCTTAAATGGATAAGCAATTCTAGCAAGCTCTGACTACTGTATTGAAAGTACTATCTCTTTTTTACATTGCATGAAAAATCTAATTAAGTGCCTCAACGGGGAAAAGCAAAGTAGTTCTCAGGCAGAATATATTTGACCTTTCTTCCTTCAAGGTGACAAACAAACAAACAAGATGCTAATTATTCTCTCAGCTTGAATTTGCACTTAAAAAAAAATCAAGGTTTGCTTAGGTAAGATTGAAGGTAAAGTCATAAACTCGCAGAACGATACAGCTTGGCTTCATTTTTGTCAAAGATGTACTCACTCAGAACTCCTTCGCCAAGCAAATAGTTTGAGCCAAGCTGTGAACATGGGCAACAAACTTGAGTCAGCTCCATTTTGACCTGCCAAGCTAGAAAGCGCTTGGTACAAAATTCAACACTATGAGAAATAAAGATATATGAAGAGCCTGCTCAAAAATCCTTTGGACCACGCATCATAAAACTGGACTTCCGTCACTGCAAAAGGAAACCACACGCTCTAGTTAAAAGCCTCCTGCAAAGTCCCACCAGTTGTGCCTACTGCACCCCTGCAGAGGGCTGTGTGAGGACCAGGGCAGTGGAGAACCCTGACCCTCAAAAGGTCTCATGCACGACTGAGGTGTACAAGCCACAGTGTGGCTGTACACTGACCCATATGTCTCCACTAACCCCACCGTGCACTCTCAGCAGCATCTCAGCACAGAACCTTCGGCTTCTTCCCCTCGGAATGGCAGGCATCTCCACAGCCCCTACTCCTGCTGCTACTTTTTATTCATCTTTTCGCCACATTGTTTCAGGGGATCGTGCCCTCAGGAGAGTTGACCTTGCACCATTAAGGCGTCTTGTGCCTGTATGTTTGAGGCTACTTCTGTTTCAAGCCAGACCCTTTCTTCCATACTCTGACCTTGGAACATATCAGGATGCACAGTCCCCTTAATTCTATTCAGAGAAATCCTCAGCCTACTGGCAGTGATGGCAAAACTCCCATCACCACCTTGAGAAAGAGCCAAGTTCTCACACAAGTTTGGCAAAACTAAAACCATCAGGGGAAACTCCTGTAGTAACTACTACTAGCAAATACTAGTAAAACTCCTAGTAAAAATTACAAGTACATGCTCCAAGGCTCCTACCTGGTACATGTAGGATTCAAAATTCCACGTAGCCAATCTACGTAGGTTGCTCCAAAAGTAACGTGTGCTTTTTATTTCCAGGAAAACTACAACAGATACAAAGGGCACAATAACACTATTTGACAGACAAAATCTCAGCTACAAAACACTATTTTCGAACATAATCGCCACTATTTCCTATGCATTTTCACCTGCAAGAAACAAGAGCCTGCATGCCGTGCTCGTAAAACTGCACCAGTTGAAGTAACTCACTGTCACAACTACTGACATGCACAACCCACCCCCTCACTGTGCTGACATTCACTGTTTGGTCTCCACCAATGTTCATCAAGTGTTGGTGAGAGTCAGTAGGTGCTGTTTTTTCTCCAAAGACACACCTTTGTTTCATCCACATCAGATGCCATTCGGTCAGACCACCCCTCTGCTACCACCTGTCCCACAGCAACATAATATAACTGAATATTGGCAGGAAGGTTCAAACTCTGCTGCCATACCACTAACATCCACCTCTGATGTTGTGGGCCAACATCATAAAATAGGAGGCACTGCTTTCAGAGGAGCTTTTGTATCTTCTATTTAATCAATGATAGGGTACTAAAAAGTTATGAGTTGCTAAATGTACCAGAAAAATACCTAGAAAAATGAACCTAGAAAAATAAAGCCAAACTGCCTTCTTATTCAAATGTCTACGTTCAGACATCTGGTTTTAAAAACCTAAGCTTTGAGGAGATAGCACATGACAAACTTTTTATTTCTTGTATTACTGTTGTTGACTTAGCAACACTGAGAACATGAAAAAAGGTAGTCCCATAGTGCAGAATATGTGTCTAACCTCTACTTTGGTCCAACGAGAAAAGACATCTCTGGGGGTTAGTCTCAGTTGCCCAGAGCAGTGCTGCGATGTGAGAGGCAAGCTGGCATGAAGCCAGGGGGCCTGGAGAGAAACAGGATAAATCTGTGCCAACATTAAGCCCTTGGGACACTGTATCCTGCTTCCTAGGCAGGAGCTGGCTCCTCATGGTGCAAGTAGCATGAAAATTTGCTGAGACAGGAAACTTGAAGCAAAGAAAGAACAGCGTTCCCTTAATAGCTATTGATGTCTATATGGCATAAGCCATTGGTCACTGTCACGAAGCATTTCTCATATTAGCTGCACTATTAGAAGGAGAAAAGGCAGGCAACACTTCTTCATCCTATTTAATGCCAATAGTATGGATATATCCACCTGTTTGCCCTCCAGCTGCAAAGAATACATAGCTTTTACAAGCCACATTATGGCTATTGAAGAATGACATACTACTGGAATGAGCTCAGAAAATCAGCCCAACCCTGGGCTACTTGAGTATTGGCAGAAAAGTGACTCATGGACAGTGGGTCAATGCACAGTGAGAAACACGTGGGAGGAAATGCAAATAAAAAGCTATTAATGAAAAAATAAAATAAAATCAATGCCACAAACACAGGTGAAGGTACCAGTGGTTCTCGCCATTGACACCAGTGGTTTGCTCGTGCTGTAAAAGCTCACTAGGCATTTTGCATGATACGTCAGGATTCAGAAGAGTTAAAAAAAAAAAAAAAAGTCAAGGCCAGCATCAGGAAATAGCTCCTCAGAATAAAATCCATTATATGCAGTCAAGAAAATGCTTTTAGAAGAACAAAAAAGACTTATGTTACAGGTTCTTTATGACACACTGGGAAAGAGCTTTTGTTCAGTGAGACTGATTAAAGTATTTTTTCTCCTCCTTGATCTATGCGCCAGTGCTTAAGCTACAATGAAAAACAATCTCATGCACCTTTAAATATTTTATTGTTTGAATCAAAATGGTTCTTCTATGCCTAAAATGGACAGCGGTTTATTTTTATAAGGAAGTACTGCAACAAATCTCTTAGAAATCTTTTATCAATGTTCCACTTTGCAACATCCTTGCCGTAAATTTCACAGTGAGGAATTCATTACATAATTGGATGAGTCTCTACCCAATTTATTTCAGCTTCCCGAGAATCTAAACGTAATTCATGATTCATGTATAAATTATACACAGGAGCAAGTGAGCTGAGAGCAAACCACATATTGCAGTAAAGAATACTGTACTGTTGAGCTTTGGCATGTAACAACTCCTTTTTAAAATAGGGAGTAAGTATGTAAAAGATTCTTGAGCTCTCCCCAGAATGTAAAAAACCGTGAAACACAGCAAGTCCAGAGAGTAAACTCTCTGTCAATCCAAAACAGTCCTGAAGAAAAATGTGCATTGGTAGACATGTAATTTATATGCAAACTTCAGCGATAGCAATTCAGTAAATCAGTTAATCAAGACAACCAGCCAAGAGGAGCTGGGAATAGAGAGAGATACATCAGGGCAAAAATAAAACTTTTTTTTCTAATTTATTCTTTTTTAACTCTCTCTCAGCAGGTTAGTGTAGGATCCAAGAAAGTAAGTTCAGACTTCTAAAATAGGAAGAATAATTCAGGAATAAGTTTTAAAAGTTCTAAGCCTCTTCAGCTGAGGCCAATTTTTTTATTTTTTTCTCCAAATGTGCCCTATATAGCAGCTCCCAGTCAGAATAACATGAGCTTCTGAGCGCTAAGCTTCTCTGGAAAAGTTTTACCCTTAATCTTCTAGGCAGAAAAGATTCCTCCAGCCCACAGAAAGGAAAAAGAGTTCTGACTGCCTTTAATTCGGCACAGGTATCTCAAGAAGGGCAAAAACTGAAAAACTGAGCTAGCTAGAGAAGTTCCAGAAATGCTGACATTTCATCAGCAGCCAAGAAGAAAAAGTATTGAGGGAAAAAAAACAAACAAACAAAAAAAAAAAAACTCCCACCAGGAAAACCAAATGGATTATTTCAAAAAGACTTAATTTAGTTGAAAAAAAAAATCCAACAACAACAAACAAACTATTTTGGAGGCAGCTTTCCTACCGGACTGGCCATTATGGTGCCTCTCACAGCATAGCATTCCATTGCTGCTCTAGTCCATGCTTCCCCTGCAGTGGTTGGTGAATACTGTTCCTACAGGGATTTTAAACAACTGTGTCCATGCAAGTATTTGGAAGAAGCTCATGTGTGTGTTGAAAGTATTATTCTTGCACAGTCTGTTTGCTTCTTTCTAAAAGAGCAAAGTTTAACTTATTGGTCTGACTGGGGACTTCTTGATGTAGTATTTCATGCAATCACAGAACGGTTAGGGTTGGAAGAGACCTTAAGGGCCATCCAGTTTCAATCTCTCTGACACTGCCAGGGGCAACTCCCACTGCTTCAGTCTGCCCAGGATCTTATCCAGCCTGCCCTTAAACACCTTGAACACCACACAGTCTCTCTGGGTAGCTGTGTCAGGACATCCCCACTCTCTGGGTAAAGAATTTCCACCTAACCTAAATCTCCCCTTTTAGTTTAAAGCCATTCCTCCTTGTCTTAGCACTATCTACCAATGTAAGAAGTCAGTCCCCATTCCGAAGATAAGCTCTCTTCAAGTACTGGAAGGTCACAATGAAGTCTCCCCTCACAGCCTTCNGGTCCCAATGAAGTCTCCCCTCACAGCCTTCTTTTCTCGAGGCTGAACAAGCCCAGCTCCTTCAGCCTCACAGGAGAGGTACTCAAGAACTCCAGCCCTTTGATCATCTTTGTAGCCCTTCTTCAGACCTGATCTTTCCAGAAGAAGGAAAAATGTTTTGTAGAGTCCCAATCCTTTTATCTTTCAAGACCCAAGCATTAAAATCCACCAAGTTTTTGACAGTCAGAAAAGAACCCAAAACTACCAAGTACCATCTCTCATGAAATCATACCCCACATTGATACAGTGAGATTTTCATCATGCTGCTCTCTAGACTCATTTTGAGCAGGACTGAATTTGCAGAGTTATTAAAATTCCAACGATCTGCTTTAAAATGCTAATAGTGTCAGTACAACTATCAAGGGCACAGCATTGTTATTGTTCATGTAAAATATGGAAGTGTTTTGAGAAAGAAGTTGTGGATTATTGAAATACTGAAGTTCAGTCAAGGGAAAAAAAAACTTTCATGACATCATGGCCATGAGCTGACTGCAAGGTCCTCTGATCACTGCAAACCAAAAAAGAACTGTGCTGTGTTAAAAGAGGTAATAGAAATCTCCTCTCATCTTTGCAAGATCTTTCAAAAAAACAATAACTGTTGATAAGAGCCACTCCTTCACACTTTATGAGTGGAAAATTATCTGGTTTAATATACACATACACTTCTAATTTCTTATTTACAAGCACTAGGCATAATTTCTAATATAAATTAGGTCTTTATAAATAAATGCAGAATTACAGAGGCCTGCTAGGAACATCAGCAAACAGCTTGACTTACAGCATTTCAAATGAACCAAATCATGGCCCTCGAACCATATTAAAGTAATTTTTCTACGGAAAATTGGGTTTGCAATTCTCAGGCTCTGCAATAATAAAATACCCTATTAGTGTATCTGTATGGCAGCTGATTCCACGGAATGATTTGTGCTATAAGTTTGCAGTTATTAAGGATACACCAATGGCATAACTCCATGACTACACAAACTACACTCACTTCTTAGAGAACAATGCTCCAAATGTTTTTCTTTTTGTACTAATCCTCCACACTCTAAGTAATTTACGGTTACCCGAAGTTCTAAAATACTAGAAATTCTTTGTAGACTGAACCAAATGCTAATCTTCACTTAAAAAAATGTTCTTCAGCCCAACTGAGAGATAGTATCATTGATTAATAACCAAATTTTCCATCCTGTCATCTTTGAATGACAGTTAAGGAAAACTCCCTTGTGAAATGTACTTTTGAAATATTACTGATGTCTGAATTTCTTTGATTTTCCTTGCTCTTTCAGTGCTTTCACCCCATAAAAAGGTTGCTTGTAACGTTCAGAAATTATCTTGGTAAGAAAGTTCATCGCTACAAGAAGAAATGCTTATTAAAAAATTATATATATTTCATCAAGCAAGTCTGGTCTTTTAACTAAAATTACCACTAACAAGTTATGGGACTGAAATCAGTCCCCTAAGCATGATCCCAATGAAAAACTGGAATAGCTACCTCAGCTAGGNAACAACAACAAACAAACTATTTTGGAGGCAGCTTTCCTACCGGACTGGCCATTATGGTGCCTCTCACAGCATAGCATTCCATTGCTGCTCTAGTCCATGCTTCCCCTGCAGTGGTTGGTGAATACTGTTCCTACAGGGATTTTAAACAACTGTGTCCATGCAAGTATTTGGAAGAAGCTCATGTGTGTGTTGAAAGTATTATTCTTGCACAGTCTGTTTGCTTCTTTCTAAAAGAGCAAAGTTTAACTTATTGGTCTGACTGGGGACTTCTTGATGTAGTATTTCATGCAATCACAGAACGGTTAGGGTTGGAAGAGACCTTAAGGGCCATCCAGTTTCAATCTCTCTGANACGAGACCTGAAGGGACATCCAGTTTCAATCCCTCGTACACTGCCAGGGGCACCCCCCACTGCTTCAGTCTGCCCAGGATCTTATCCAGCCTGCCCTTAAACACCTTGAACACCACACAGTCTCTCTGGGTAGCTGTGTCAGGACATCCCCACTCTCTGGGTAAAGAATTTCCACCTAACCTAAATCTCCCCTTTTAGTTTAAAGCCATTCCTCCTTGTCTTAGCACTATCTACCAATGTAAGAAGTCAGTCCCCATTCCGAAGATAAGCTCTCTTCAAGTACTGGAAGGTCACAATGAAGTCTCCCCTCACAGCCTTCTTTTCTCGAGGCTGAACAAGCCCAGCTCCTTCAGCCTCACAGGAGAGGTACTCAAGAACTCCAGCCCTTTGATCATCTTTGTAGCCCTTCTTCAGACCTGATCTTTCCAGAAGAAGGAAAAATGTTTTGTAGAGTCCCAATCCTTTTATCTTTCAAGACCCAAGCATTAAAATCCACCAAGTTTTTGACAGTCAGAAAAGAACCCAAAACTACCAAGTACCATCTCTCATGAAATCATACCCCACATTGATACAGTGAGATTTTCATCATGCTGTTCTCTAGACTCATTTTGAGCAGGACTGAATTTGCAGAGTTATTAAAATTCCAACGATCTGCTTTAAAATGCTAATAGTGTCAGTACAACTATCAAGGGCACAGCATTGTTATTGTTCATGTAAAATATGGAAGTGTTTTGAGAAAGAAGTTGTGGATTATTGAAATACTGAAGTTCAGTCAAGGGAAAAAAAAACTTTCATGACATCATGGCCATGAGCTGACTGCAAGGTCCTCTGATCACTGCAAACCAAAAAAGAACTGTGCTGTGTTAAAAGAGGTAATAGAAATCTCCTCTCATCTTTGCAAGATCTTTCAAAAAAACAATAACTGTTGATAAGAGCCACTCCTTCACACTTTATGAGTGGAAAATTATCTGGTTTAATATACACATACACTTCTAATTTCTTATTTACAAGCACTAGGCATAATTTCTAATATAAATTAGGTCTTTATAAATAAATGCAGAATTACAGAGGCCTGCTAGGAACATCAGCAAACAGCTTGACTTACAGCATTTCAAATGAACCAAATCATGGCCCTCGAACCATATTAAAGTAATTTTTCTACGGAAAATTGGGTTTGCAATTCTCAGGCTCTGCAATAATAAAATACCCTATTAGTGTATCTGTATGGCAGCTGATTCCACGGAATGATTTGTGCTATAAGTTTGCAGTTATTAAGGATACACCAATGGCATAACTCCATGACTACACAAACTACACTCACTTCTTAGAGAACAATGCTTCAAATGTTTTTCTTTTTGTACTAATCCTCCACACTCTAAGTAATTTACGGTTACCCGAAGTTCTAAAATACTAGAAATTCTTTGTAGACTGAACCAAATGCTAATCTTCACTTAAAAAAATGTTCTTCAGCCCAACTGAGAGATAGTATCATTGATTAATAACCAAATTTTCCATCCTGTCATCTTTGAATGACAGTTAAGGAAAACTCCCTTGTGAAATGTACTTTTGAAATATTACTGATGTCTGAATTTCTTTGATTTTCCTTGCTCTTTCAGTGCTTTCACCCCATAAAAAGGTTGCTTGTAACGTTCAGAAATTATCTTGGTAAGAAAGTTCATCGCTACAAGAAGAAATGCTTATTAAAAAATTATATATATTTCATCAAGCAAGTCTGGTCTTTTAACTAAAATTACCACTAACAAGTTATGGGACTGAAATCAGTCCCCTAAGCATGATCCCAATGAAAAACTGGAATAGCTACCTCAGCTAGGCCACTATGTGGCCCTGTTTAAGAAGTGAGTCACTAGACACCTACCCAATAATCAAGCACACTATTTGAGGTTTACTCTAGCCACATCTCTAGCACTGGCTTTACCTTGATAATATGACAGCAAACATTAGCCCTTATTAGATTGTATTTGTACGGCCTTGATAGTATCATCTTACGGAAAGCAAAATGTATGATGGCCAACTATTAAAAATAGAGCATTAAATATTTAGACAGGCACGCAAAATAATTTAGAATTAGCACCTTAGAGTATTGCATCCCGCCACGATATTCTAAATGTCACTACATGTAGCATTTCCTCTACAGCTGGTACGCAGGCAAGTCTTGCATTTGGTTTAGTGAGAGATTTCCCAAAGTGAAGAATGAAGAGTTTGGGCCACTGACACGTGAATTTACATTCTGGAATCTGACAGTCACCCTTGAATTACTCAAGTGTTTATCCTTCTCTTTGTCGTCTTTCCTAAATCTTGCTAGACACGGAGCATCTGCCACAGGGTTATGCTGAAACCAGCAGGCAGGTCCTATGGAGGAGCTAGCTCTGCTCTGCAACTGCTCCAGCAATAAAACGCAATCAGTGCCTGCCCGAGATTGCTCGCTACACAGCAGCCAAATCCAAAAATACTGGTTGATTAGGGGTTGAATTCTAATCAAGTGCAAAAATAAAACTTTCCCCTTCCAGAGGGACACAGATTATTAGTGATTATTTCTCTTGAAAAATCTCTGTTCCAGTAAATCATCTTTTCTCTCTTCACTTCAGAAAGTTTACACATAGCTTTCTAGGACATCACTAAAGCACGAGCAAACTATTTACATTCCTGCCATATGTCTACCGATATCCTGCAGCTGTCTGTCTAATTTACAATTACATATCAAACTTCTGCTTATGTAACAATTTGCATACTTCCCTAATTGTGTTTTTAACATCAGTTAAGTAGACTAATTTATACATATATATATATAAAATAATTTTTTCAATTGGATGGTTTTTTGTTGTTGTTGCTTATTTTTTGTTTTACTCCCACAACTGATTCAGTTCTATGTATTTATTTCAGTTTAGGCATTCAGTGTCCTGGCAGAGGACATCAGAGATATGGTGGCACCTCCACTAGTGGAGCTTTTTAAAGTAAAGCCAGACAAAGACAGCTGAGATGATCTCACATTGACAGTCCTGCCCTAATTGGTGAGGGCAGGTCCCATTCCAAGAGCTCCAGTACACCACTCCAGTGCTGCTCACATCCCAGCACAGGAAGCATCATTCCATATAAAGCCAGACACCAGGAAACTCAGCCTCATCCATAAGAGACAAGACAACTATATTGCCAGAGGTATACAGTGTTAAGACTTGAATTCTACAGGCATCCATATGCATGCTTCTTAAACTTAAGCATGTATAATGACCTGCTTCATGGTCTGACCAAACGAACACAACATCACTATTTAATGACAGTTCTGTACAGTCTATCATACCTTGCCGTATCAGGATCTGCACCACCTCCATCTCCACGGTACTTTTCAGGTGCAGATTGAATATATAGACTCTACATGCCCCTCATAAAAACCTTCTGTAGTTCAAGATGCAATTGAGCCAAAAAGTAAACTCCAGGGCTGTGATCATTCAAGGACGCCTCATACAAATTTCTTACTCGTTGCAATGATTTTTCAGTGACCAGGTGCAGAATTTCCATCTTTCACCAGCTCCACATTTGGCTGACAAATTAGCCAACTGCAAAACCCCAACCCTTTTGTTTTGTGAGAGGCTGCGATAAAGGATGGGTACATTTTTATTTCATGTGGTAACCCCTCAACATAGCCCTGTGATTGGCATGCAAAGAGGATGGGATCTCTGCAAGGCCTGGGAAAAACCTCAGCATATTTGTCTGAGGTGAACATATTGCTGACATTCTGACAGGTATTTTTACCAGACTCAAAGAGGTAGAGCAGAAAAATTAATTTTCTAATCCAAAGAAAAGGACCTCTGATTCTTTTTTTTTCCCCTCCTGAACAAAAATTAAAAATATAGAGAGATATCAGAAAAAGCTAATCAAGTTTTCCCTTTTGGTGAAATAACATTCTAGAAAGAAAGTCATTTTAAGCTAATTAAAATAAGTTGCATTACATGAAAAGAAAAAGCCTCATATTTCTCTTTTCCCATTAAAACAGCGTAAGTCAAAACTCTAAAGGAAGTCATTCCATACTAAAATTATTATCAATTCCGCAAGTATCAAGATGTTTGGACATTTTCTAATTTTTTTTTTTGTCTTATCTCCACTTAGAAGAAACTGCCATTAAAACTGATGAGCTTTAACAACCAATTTTGTTTTGAAGAGACGGCCTTTTCTCAGAGAAAATTGTTTCAATGGAATTTCTTCTGTTTTGATCACTAGCTAATTATTCGAAGACACTGGAGTTCTCTGATCCTGGACATATGACATGGATTATAGCGAAACCAGCTGGAGATTAAATTTCTCACTCACATATGGAGCTCATGACCCTCTTTATGAATCATCACACCGTTTGTTTAATATTTAATGCAACTCTTAGTTACTCTGAAGAAAATGTTGAACAACAGGGGCCCATAAAATTAAAATCACACAGCTACTTGCAAATCCTCTCTCTTCTCTGGGACTTCATCACAAATCTGTCTGATCTAGGTTCATTAAGTTTATTTTTTCACTCTTGAGATGGCAAAATAAGATGGAACACTAAAATTTCATATAAACATATCTGCTTACAGTTTGCAGGCCTTAAGAGATCCAGCCTTGCCTTCCATGCAAACCCAGGCATGCTAGAGTCTCGAGCTTTAATAAAATATTTGAGTGCACTGATCGACTGAACTCACAGAAAGAGTAGGAAGTCAACAGAACTGTGCAACCGCTGCTCTACACATAATTTCGCTATCTTAAATGTATAGACAGTGTAAGGTGAATATGTTTCTCCCTCAGTCACGCTCTCACTTTCCACTGCTTCTGAACTTCCCAACTTGAAAAATAAATTCAGAAAACTATCAGTAGGCAACTATATATCTCAATTAAAGCACATCTGCACCTCGTCTGGAATATTTTACCTACCCACTTCCCCAAAGCTAAAAAAAATATGTATTTTTCTAAATGCATTTGCACAGCCTCTAAGCATTGCCATCACATTATTAAATTAGCTGTGCAAGAAGTTTAAAGCTTCCCCAGCCCTCACCATCCCAGCAAGGTCAGAGAAGTCAAGTCAAAACCCAGTTCCCATTATGTCAACCTGAATCTGCCTTTTGTTCAAAGACCTGTTTCCACTCAATATTAAGACAGGTTTAGCCTCCAGCTTTTAAACCAAAGCACAGATTTGCATCCAATCTGCTGCAGACATCCATCAGTCAAGATTTCCTTACAGCTATGCTACTTTCTGACATCACCCTTCCCTCTGCTTTCCTTTTTGGTCCCATCAGAGCACACATACCACTGTAATACCAACTAATTGCAGAAGAGGTAGAAAATACAGGGCAATTCAACAAAACTCACACACATCTCTTTTTTTGGTTGAACACTCTAAGGACCAACCCTTGGCAGTTTCATTGCTAGAGTTTACAACTGCATAGATACAACTGCATGGATAGCATCTCTTTCAAATGATTCCTGGCAGTTGGAAACTTGTGTGCAAAGGGCTATCTTTGCATCATAACAGTGTCGTGATCCCCTACTCCCAAAGGCTGTGAGTTAACCACACAAATCAGTAAAGAAACACACACAAAAAAGACCTCCCCAAAAAACTAAGCACCGCTCAGGAAGGGGCAGAAACACTCTTCCTGCTAGTCATGAATCAACACGTCCCAGTTGGGGAGCAGATCTGCCCGCATTAGTCTACATGGGACTCCTGCAGCCTCTTGCCCTTTTTGCCCCCATGTTTGCCAACAATTTTCCTTACACCAAGAGTGTGTGGCCAAGACTTGGAGAGCTCTAAGTGCAGCTTGCTGATGCATTACTCACCTCCCCTTCCTTGCCCCTGCCGTCAGGCTGTGTCTGAAGCAACAGATCAGTCCTCCCTCTAGCAAACCCTATCAGCTTTCCCAAGGCCCTTGAAAGACTTGAAAAAACAACAACAACAAAAAAACAACTTAGAAACAAAACACTCATTTTGATCTGGAACTGAGTGACAGAGCATTAGTCAAATCATATAATGTTTTGTGTTTTAACAATATAATGACTGCTTTGGTGGATTCCAGTGTAACACTCCCACAAAAACACTGTGGCACTGTGTCCATGCTGCCGAACAGTGCTCTGGGCACTACATGGACAGCATGAATTACCCTGTGCTGTATGTAGCGTGGGCTGCTGCTACTCTACCTGTGCAGAGCCGGTGGCCACAGATGCCCAGGCATTCCTCCTCCTCTCCCATCATGTTCACATGCCTCATACAAAAAGCTGTTTACACTGCTATGATAATCAGCAAATTACACATTTTTGCATGACCCTTTTTGCCAGCTGTGGCCTGAAATAAGTGGTTTTATGCAGTGACATCACCAACTGACCCTACTTCCTCTTCACTCTTACCAAAGCCAATGCTTGCACAGACAAAATTATTTTTGCATATCCAAAAAGCCTAGTGTCTGTGAAAATCTAAAATCTGCATGTGCTGCAAGCAGTTAATGTATTCATGGGATTTTTCCCTGTGAAAAGCATGCAACAGCACCCCTGGTTTCTGCATAGCCTTTGTCTCAGCGTCTAGCATCTCCACAGCACTTATCTGGACCTTGAGGTGCCTGTCTGCAAGCCTGAACCCACCTGAATTGCACAGAAACCCCAGATCACTCAACCTCCCAAAGCAGGGTTGCAGCAGCAGAGATACCAATCTTCCTTTTGGAATACTGAGCACCCACTTGGGGTTAAAAACAGCATCTAGAGGAGGCTTTGCTGCCCCTTACACCACTTGATGTGGAGCCCTCAGTAGAATTCTGCAAGTATATATATACACCTGAAGCCCAGAAATGCTGTCTGTCCCATCTCTCCCTGCTTTGCAGCCTGCATAGCTATTCCAACAGCACTTTCTTGAAAGCTCCCCAGCAGAATTAATTAATGTTTGCATAGTACTTTGAAGATGAAAGTACCAAGTGAGTGCTAAATATCAGGCCAGATTCTCAGCTGGTTTAAAAACTGGCATTTAGTGCATGACATTGAGGCCCACCATCATCCAGCCTCATTAGAGAGGTACTGTGTAGAGCAGGACAAAAAGAGAAAAAATACGTATGAAGAATAAAAACACACACACACAAAAAAAAAAAAAACACATAGAAGAACAGCATGGTAGAAATATCTTTCATGCCTTTTCAGTCCTTCTGCAGGTAAAAACTACAAATCTGCAGAGTCATAACACTGCCCTCCTAAAAACTCACCTCTACTGTGATGCCTACAGATCATTCAGAAATGATTAGCCAGCTGATGTCCTGTGGCCATTACACTCACCAAACCATCCTGTGCTTATGCTGGCCCACCCCAGCTGTTCACTTCTTGTGCCGCTTCTTTCCCAGTCTCTGCCTGCATATCAGTTGGGCTTGTGAAGGGATTTTTTTCATATATATGGGCAGAAGGTCCAGCCTCCAGAAACATACATGCTGAGAAAATGTCTTTCCAGGCTCTGCATAGTACTACGAAAGTGCAATAGTCAGTCTCGAAGGAAAAAACTCCACAGGCATAGATCCACTTACTGAGATGTGTGTGTTCCTCTATACAATCACTGATCACAGCTATCAACCCAGGAGGTTCAACTCACACATTTTTATGAAGAAAGCAGCTGTGTGCTGTTACAAAAGGCACCACACTGCTGCATTTTAAGGGTTAAACTCATTGCTTATACCTGATATGCTATTTTTATTTTTATTTTTTTTAAGCAAGAATCACTCTTAAAATGGCAAACGTGCTTTGAGAGAAAATTTCATCAGCAAATCAGTCTGTCACTTGAATAAACCACAACAGTCATAGGAGAGACAAAGCAACTCTTTAAATATTATGGAGCCTGGCAAGGCTGCCTTTCTCTGGGGGCTTGAAATCCCACAGCTGCTGCTGAGCAAGGAGAAGGCACCAGCAGCCCGCACACACAAACACTGTATCACATCCACATAATTTAGGAGACAAATTCAGATCCTAGAGACACTTCAAAATATCACTGTCTCATTTATTTCAGAAAGAAGCCATGCATACAAAGAATGCTGATACTCTTTCAGCAGCCTCCCCTAGACCTTATGTTTCCAAATCCTTGGCTAACTCAGAGTCGAGAGCCCTCAAGTCTTTCCCCATGTTCAATGGTAAGACTCCACTCACACACACAGCTAAGATAGTACTGAACTTTTAAGTAATAACATTGGAAAAAAAAAAAAAAAGCATTGGAAAGGAGTTCCCATGCAATGACATTCCACTGAGTGTTACAAATCCCAAAGACACCGGCTTTGCAACAACCTTTCTTCTGCCAGAACACACAACCAAAGACAAACCTACAGCTGGCAGCCCAAAGCCTCTGATCTGTACAGATCTGTGCAGCTGCACAAATCACAGGCAAAGACGACGCCCTATGCACCCAAACTAAGAACTCTGCCCGTATACACACACCACAGGTAGCACCGAACTACAGATGCAAACAAACGGCTTAACACTCAAGCCCCAGCAACTCAAGCCTGAGGCAAAGCTGCATATTTTCCCATCTGACTGTAGCTCCTTCCTACCCCTCTGATCTGTTTCATGCTCTCGCTTTCCTCCTGAAGCCACTCTCCACCAAGAAACAACCCTTCTGTCTCTTCAGCATGACTTAGGCTGATGCTCTGCACTTGTAGCCTTAATCACTAGACAGCCTGGATGAGATTTTCAAAAGTACTTAGTGTTGACCTACCTCTGCTCCAAATCAGTCTGATCATATTAGGTTAACTATATTTAAGTTTGGCCATGTATATTTTGTCATAATAAACTTACCCCAAAGGAATGCAGCTGCTTTAAAACAAGATTACTAAATCCACGACTATTTATGCATCTCAATAAGGAATTTGATTTTCCACTTCCAGTTCTGTGGATTTTTTGGAGCATGTTGAATATTTAGTACTGGAGAAACAGAGGTCAACGCAATTATATTCTACATCTTAAAAGGAAACAGTATCCTTTAAATTCAGTGCTATAGAAGGGCTGCACTAGAGACCTGAAGGCTCAAAACTCCTCAAACCATTGATTAAAATTAAATCCCATCTCAACTCAGCCAGAATGCTTATGCTTCAGTATATGTGAAAGGCTCTGCAAAGCCATGGTCCAAATATCAACTTAAGACCTTATCTTTCACCTCCTCCCAATTCATATTCTCAAATCAGCAGTCAACGACTGGTTCTAAATGATACAGTAAGTGACTGTCAGTTGTCACCAGCTCTCTTCTAATACAAAAACACTCAAGAAACCAGTTCTGGTCTCCAGAATGACCTGAGTAATAGTTGGAAAGTACAGGCCATGAATTCCAAACTGTGGGACTAAATGTACCCTCCACAGACCTGTTTTTTTGGGATTTTCTTTTGCTTTTGTTTTTAAATTATTATGTTGAACCTTCTGCTGCTGCATTTTCCCTTTTGATATATATATTTTTAACTGAATTCATAATTGGTCTATCTAAATGATTGACAGCAAAGGTGAAGGAATAGTCTGTTAGTCTTGACTGCTGGGGTAATGAATAGAGAAGCTGACACGTTAAATTTCTTCATCTCCAATTGGAATTATAAATTATAGACTTCTTCTGCATTATCATAATGCTAAGTTCGCCTTATAAATAGAATGATTCCTTGGGGGTGTATTTCCAGTGAAAAATACATATCTAATGCTCCTGTACTTTGCATACCTTCATAT
Source organism: Odontophorus gujanensis (assembly GCA_013399175.1). NCBI lineage: Eukaryota > Metazoa > Chordata > Aves > Galliformes > Odontophoridae > Odontophorus > Odontophorus gujanensis. The sequence goes on from VXAB01011894.1 coordinate 1,100,466, forward strand.
TTTAATATAATTGGATTGATTATTCACATTTTGTTCTTATTTCTGGAAATTAAGAATTAGAATCAGACCATCTTGTTTTTTAAAAATGCTCCATTTTGCTTCAGGACATTCTGAAATTTTCAAAAGCCATCAGTGATTTAACCTATCTTCCTTACAGCTACTTTCACAGGTTGCACCTTCACACATGGGCCAAGGGCCACTTTATATGAGTTTCTAGAAACTTTGCAGGATGCAGAATCAAGTACTGAAGTTTCCACCCTATAAAAAAAAAAACAAAAAAAACCCCAACGAAACAACCATACCTTAATTAGGCCTTCATCACTGTGTTAACTACTTTTGTGAAACAAATCATCAAGTTCAAATTAATCAGTTTGTGTGAGAGCAAACATGGCCCATCAATAAAAGCAAAGTAATAAACCACAGGGAAATGCCTCCAAGCCAGACACAGTGCATTTAAACTCTCCAATTTATTTTGCATTGGAAGGAGGGGGGAGATAGCTCTTAAAACTTTGGTCTAAATTAGACTTAATTCAAATCACACTGTTACAAAACCTCAAGGCCCAGCTCTTAATAGCAGTGCAACTGCCTGTGGAAGTGCAGAGAAGACGAAAATTATCTGCAACACAGGATGCCAAAAGGGGTCATAAGACACCTCCCTCCCCAGTGCCAGGGGAGGAAGAAGTGGGAAGGAACAGGGGCATGACAGAGAAGAGGAAAAGACAGGGAAGCACAACATACTACAAATTAAATTTGCCACTATTCAGGATTTCTATCACCTCAGCAAAAATTCACTTATGACACAAATACATGTATCTTATTAAAGTAGCAGGATCTTCTCCTGACAGGACAATTAGCTTTCATAGGAGACAGACCCATGCAGTGTCTTGAGAATAGACTCTCGAGCATACATAAGTGCATAATACTGGGAAACACTCCTTGCAAACTAAAGACAGCATTTGTCAGCTCCAGTATTTACACTGAAAAAACAGTGTTTTAATGCCGCATTAGCATCAGATCCCAGGGGACACCCGAGCAACCTCTAGCAAGGAGCGCTCACCCGAGCAGAGGCTGCGCAAAGCGGGCCCTGGCTGTGCCTCCTTGGGTTAACATTACCAGCAGGAGCTGAAAATCAGATGCCAGTGCAGCAAATTCTGCACACAGTTCTGAATGCCTGCTGCATTAGGGCGACCATCTTGCAAAACATCCCTGCCTTGCTCTAGCCTGGCTTAGCTGCTCTGCTCCTGGGAGAGGAAGAAACATTCCTGCACCAGGATCAGTAGAGTTCATGTTAACTAGACAGAGATGTCCCTCTCTGGTTTAACAGCAAAGCATTTTCAGGGTTTGGTGTCCTCTCGAGATCCGCACACCACGGTCACCTTCTGGACATATTGCTAAACATCCTTGTGTTGCCTGCTGCTCTGCAGATTAGGCAAAAGGAGCTTTGTTTTATTTCAATTACTCTGGAGTTGGTAAATTGCCACCCTTATCCATCAATAGGATGGTCTTCATTAGTCTGTTCCCCATCATTTAACATGCCTATAAGCCATCGCCAAACAGATTACACCGACTATTCCATTAATATCCTGTATTCAGCAAATGGGAAGGAAATTGTATTATTCTGGTAACTGTTTAATGTTTGCCACCAGACACGCAAGGCAAATGTGTCCAGGAAATGCTTACTTGCCCAGTGTCACCTGATGAACAAGTCCAGACACCCTATTTATCTGAAAGGAAGCCACAAGAAATAACTGCAAGGAAAGTAGAGCGACATAGCATGAAGTAAATGAGCTAATAAATATTGCAGCGTTTTATCCTAGCGTGCAAAGTAATGCTTTATTACATCCTTTAAAATTAATACGTGCTATTTTGTTGGTATCAACACACGCTCGGAACATCTGATCCTTTACACGCCACAAACCCTGTGCAGCAACAAATCAAAGCCACCAGCAGTACTTCATCACCTGAGCAAAGGCACAGAATGAAGAGCCCAAGCACCCGCTCTCCCTCCCCCTTCATGCATAACCAATATTAAAAGCGGCGTGAGCCATTTTATTCTTGTCAAGATCAGTTTTCTCATCTGGCTCCCACAAGCCATATTTACATTTCCCTATAATAGTTTTCCCATGTCTCTTCCTTCACCAAAATATAACCTTTTAACTGTGTTATCAGCCTGAATTTAGTGTACAAGTAAATAATAATCATCATCATTAATAATAATAAAAGCAACTCTCTTGCTCCTTCTGTAACCAGACAAGAAGCAGCATTCCAATCTCACTATAGCAGATGAGCTAAAGTACATTCTGAGACTGCCCACGGTTCTCAGCCAACAGGAGAGAGGGTGGCAAAGCTCTTCATGTCAGTACCCTCAGAAAGATGCATCCTAACCCAGCTGAAGTTTATCTGTTATTTCCCTGGTTTAGTGTCCACATGGGGGATGCGGGCATAGCAACAACAACACTCAGTGCTGCACAACTTACAGCTTTTTTCAGTCCACTCATTTAATAAGTAGAATATCATACCACTTTTACACTACTAACTGCAACAAATAACTGTAAAATACACCAGGAGAATGTACAAATAAATACTGGCACGCCAGCAGTTCCATACCAAGTCATACAGGAGACTGACAATTGGTACGCTATATCTACCACCACAGAAATAAAAGTGAGGAATGAAGCCGAAGCTCATCATGCCTCTATTGGAGGAGTTTCCCAGGTGTGAGTGCTCTTATTAGTGTCTGAGAGAGGTACCTCCCTGAACCTCCTTTCCACACAGCTGCTGCTCTTCAGCTTTGTCCACATTTAGCTGATCCATTCTATATGCGCTACAGCCAGGCTTTACAGAAACCACAAGCCCTGGCAACAAAACCAACCCAAGATATGGAAGCAGCAATCTGAGAAGATACTCCCCAGGAATTAGATTTTGTAAACAAACATTTCAGCTAATTGCATTCTTGTTCTCCGTGCAATGAAGCCCCATTTAGCCAGAGCATTTGTCTACGGAGTTTAGTTTCTTCCATTTAATGAATGCTGATCCTGTCTCAGCCTCGGCTGGTATATCATCAGGACCAACATGAAATGCTAATGGAGAAAGATGCTTAATATCATTTCAAGTGTTTAAGTTACAACCACAGCTATTAAAGCAAATCCATTTTACCTGTTCCTCCTCAGGCTCCCCAGTGAGACAGATTTAAAAGTTTCCGTGGGGAGAAGTGATTCATAAATGGCTGCACAGATCAGAGAATAAAGCCTTTCACTGTTAATTACAGCCAGCGCTTTCCAAACTGAAGCTGGTCATTTCGCCATCACAACACATAATTAGCAAGGCTCATTTTCTATCGTTGCCTTCACAAATCAGTTCACTTTCTAGAAAGCAAGGTGGGTGCCTCCAGCAGCAGGCACAAGCCTGCGAACCAGCAAAACAAGGCTTTGTGCTTGCTTTGCCTGGAATCCATGGCAGAAAATCCAATGGTGTCCCCAGTCCTCATTTTCAAGCTGCTAAGTTCAAGCTCTGAATGTGAAATAGTCACAACAGTGAAGAAGAGGAGGCAGAGGAAGGAGCACCTTTGGCTAGGAAGTTTCTTTGCTTTCTGGCATTTGTACCCATAATGCAACTACCTTGGGTCTCATCTAGCCCAAGAGGCACCTGGGACATCCTTGCATGGGGATTTCACAGAAATAACAGGAAAGGAGGATATGTTCAGAGATATTGCTCTTCCCTGGCTTGGATAAAGGGTTCTCAGCCATGATCTGCATTTTAAAGCAAGACTGTTTCTTTCTTCCTGTGGCTCAGACTGCCCCTCACCTTTCTGAGGAACAACTTCTCTGCCTCACAGGCTTCCGGCAGATGTGCTGCCAAGATCCCCATTTTGAACAGGGCACCCAAAATACCGGACGGGGCCCCAAGCGCTCACCAGACAGAGCACACTTTCCTTGCTGCGCTGGCAGCCATCGTTCAAATGGCTGAAGTTATCCTCACACAGATTTTAAAAGGCCACTGTTTATGCATGTAAATTCTGAAGGGCATTAGCAGCATAGCTGACACACACTGACAGCCAGCGCAGCTCCGGGAAGGGAATAAGCAGCAGCGACTGCCTGAATAATTGATGTGCTTTTACTCTGCCCCATGGCCCAGTTATTACATTGCTCACTCTCTTCAACTGCCTGTGGTTTCTAAATTAATTAGAAATCTTAATGTCATGGCCAGCCATTTAAAAAAGAGAAAAAGGCACCGAGTACAAAAGAAGAGAGTGCTATGGATGCCCTTGAGCCTTGGGATCTCTTACTTTGGCCTGGGCATGCACAGAATGAAAATAAAATCTCAATTTCTAAAAGTTCAGGCCAATGCTAACAGCTGAGACAGGCTGATGGCAGACCCTCACATGGTGCGAAATCCATCCTGCCAGCAAACAGCTCCCAGTTCCTATGTCATGGGAATGGATACCCACATAGATGTCACTCTCCCAGACTACGAGGCAACACCTTTTCCAAAGGACAACACACACAGAGAAGCTGGTATCTATTCAATACACTGAAAACAGCACAAGTACCCAGCCTGGCCATGGCAGTGCACTGTACCAGATGGAAGGACACTGCTGGACCAGGTCTGGAAGAATCACAGAGCTCACAGCTGCCCCTCTCATACAGTCAACAGAGCTAAATGGCTCTGTGGGATCCCTTTTGCAGGCTGAAATTGCGTGTGGCCACCTGATCACAGAGAACAGGAGCGGCTGAGAAAAACAGCACCTTGATCAAACACAACAGTGTAAGTGGCCATTACTTTGCAACGTACATAGCCTTACCTACTTATGATATTGCTTATGCTTAGACATTAAAACAATGTCTATAGCTTTTAAGAAACCCTCTGGGAATAATTCCTGTGTTTGAGCCACACTGCATTAAAGCACAGGGAGTTTCATTCCAAGTCCTTGGGAAGCACTTAGCCATGATGAATCTGGGAGTATATTTAGTCTCTTACTTGCTCGAGAAGAGAAATACAGATTTCTCACAAATCTCCTTAAAATTGTAACAAAAGCACAAATAAACACTGAGAATTGGATCTGATGAGATTTAAAATTGCTCAAATAACTTAGGAGTCTAATCTTTCACTTTTTTGTGGAAGAAAACCAAGTAATCAAAATACCAGCCAACTGCACAGTGCTGCATAGTCCTTCTCCCTGCCAACATGCTGCATTTTACTACGATCTGCAGGATACCTAGGCAGAAGAAATGTATAAAACTTGAAATTCACGATTTCAAAGAAATTGGATTTTTAAATTCCTTCTTATCATGGATAAAATAACCTTGTAGTCAGAGCAACTAATTGTTTGAGTCCCCATTACATTTATCCTACAGTTTCCACACATTAAATGCCCACATGTGACTGTCCCAGGGCCAAGAACAAAGCTGACGATAGTAACACAACATATTACAGAGCTTTACATTATACTGTAAATCCCAATGGAAGTATCCAACAAAAAGAGCCCCATGTATCCTCACGTGGAAGGGAATTCCAAACACTGTGATGACAATACAACAGGGGAGCATGGTTTATTAAAACTTAGTGCATTTTAATCAAAGCTTTATTTAATCCTAGATTTTCTCCTTCAGTCTCCTGTTCTTAATTGCCTGTTATAAGTTTGAAATAAACCAATGCACAGAGTCTATCGCAGAAGACAGGCAAGAATGACAGCAAGATGTAGATGGGTACTAGCTGACAACATACACTCTCAACCCGTTCAAGAAAAGGGTACACATGGCACTTAATGTGGTTTAGTGGGCATGGTGGTGAATGGCTGACGGTTGGACTAGACAATCTTAGTGGTCTTTTCCAACCTTAAAGATTCTACAATTGTATGTAGGCCTTTTTATTGTGTTCCCATGTACTTCCAGAGAACTGATGGCACTTTCACTTGTTGAAGGAAAACAGGCTTCCAAAGCCTGATACATGAAGAAGGTGGTATTGGTCAACTTCTATGATTTGTATTCTTTCTCTTTGCTTACTACTGCCTCTAAAATGAGCATGCTAATTGTTGGCAGCACAGTATTGCAAACAAATTGAACATAAGATGTCACTCATATGCATTTTTCAACCCAAAATGATGAAACAGTCTTCTAAGAACATGTTAGCAGTTCATACATAAGTTTTCCTGATCCCTAACATTCCTTGTTTGTACTCTTGTACCACTTCACCTTTGTGTTGTTGCATATTCACACATTAGCTTTTTAACACTCAAAATTTTAAACCTTCGTGTTAAATATTTTCTTTGTTCTCCACGCTGTGGCATCTACATGTACACATCTCACTCTGAAATTACTACAGCTGTCCAGCTGGAAAGATGTACCAGCTGTAACACAACTACAATTCTAGAACACAGCCATGCCCTCCTTGTTCAACTTGTATGTCACTTGTCTCCAAAAAGGAGCAAAGTGCAAAAACACATAAGGTCCTGCAGACCTGCTTCCTTCTCAGCTTTGGAAAAAAGGTGAAACAAAATACATGAGACAGCAGCAATACAAAGCAGCAAAGTTTTCTTCACTGCTTTCCAAAGCCTCGTCTTTCAAGATGCAGCCCCTGGTAAAGTGGTTCATGAAAGTTTGATGAACACCATTTTGTTTAACACCAGCTACAGAGCAACGGCACTGTTGAGCTGCAGTGCCCAAGCAAAATGTCATGACCCAACAGGATCAGGGCCCTTGGCTGCAAAAGGCAAGCTGCCAGGTGGCAGTAGGTCTTACAACCTCCAGCGCAGGGTGCACCACCCCACAGGTGACTTGGTCACCAAAACATCACAGTGTTGCAGTGAGGAATGCTGTGCGTCCTGCCATGCCTGCATGCTGTGCTATCAGACTGTTTGAGGCAGGCTTGCAAATGCAGAGTTCCAAAACATTTTCCAGTAGCACACCTAAACCTTCATTCCATTCCCTGCTGATACCAGCTTCACATGTACACGTGGTGAAAAATTTCAATGTGCTAATCTGTATCATTTTACTTCGGTATTTTATATGCCCTCCTGCTTTTGTTTCCCTGCTCCTTTCCTATAAAAAAATATTCTCAAGAAACTGTGAATGCGTTACTGAAAAAAAACACAAAATCCGTGTACAGAGACAGTACCATAGAGTCACGTAACAAGATTAAGTTGAGCAGTTTAATATTATAGCAAGGCTAACAAATAGTACTAGAGCATAAGATGCAGTAATTACCTTTTCTTGTTCTTCAGGTGCTGAAAATCCATACGCTATTTTTGCAGAGTACTGAATTCAGCATTTCTGGAAACAAAGAGAAAAAATAATTAAAAAAACATTTATACTTGCCTCTGAGAACTTATTAGGTACTCATTAACTTTCTGCTAAGCAGAAATTTATAAACTTCCTCTGCAACAGAGGATAAAGCAATGAACAAATGTTTTTGGACAACAGATGTGCTTTTTAAAAGCCCATGTACGTTTTGTAAGTCTCTATGCAGCACATTTCTGAATATGAAAACAATAATAGCATGCAATTACCAAAGGCCACAAGAAAAAAAAAAAATCAGTGGAAGCTACCCTTGCCAAATGTTTAAAAAACAATTAATAATAATTAAAAAAAAATAACAGAGAGAAAGATACTGGTAGCTAGCAGATACACATGTACAAGAGTATTTCTTCACTACAACAGACTCCAAAGTGATCTTGATAAACTACTGCTTGAGGATTTATCGTATATTTTTAGATAGTTTAGACAGCTGTTGCACTTGAATAATAAGGAAATATCTGGTTTGAAAAGAACATAAATCATAACTGCAAGGATTAGTGTTCTCAACAGTTACATGATAAATTTCATCCCCTTATGTTTTCAGTACTCTCTTCTAAATGTAGCACTTCGCACTAAATGTAACACTAATTGATAAAAGCATGAAGTGCATGCATCCAGGTCAGCCTCCTGTAAGTGCTGGGTATAGTAAAACTATTTGCACCTTAAATGCTGTTCCTCATAGTTGGGGTTGCTACATACAAAACTTCGGTGGTTATCAGTTTTGCCAGAGTCAAGCTGAATGGAATAGGACCCTGGGACGTCATCCAGTTCCATTTAAGCAATTAGAACTTAAAAAATTCCACACAAGTGAAATAGCAGTCACTTTTCCTGTCTTGTTTGTTTCCAAAAGAAGGTATATAATTTGGGAAACAGGCCAACAATTCAGAGCCCAAAAACAAAAGGATCCAGCATTGAATCCAGTTGTTCCCATGTACTTGCGCAGACAGCAGCTGGTCCCTGAGATCTTCCTTATAGGGACTGAAGGACAGCTCACCCCCTACTCCTTTCCCTTTTCTGCTTTAATCTTTAATGCCCCAAAGAGAATTTTTTTTTTCCCCCCAGCACTACACATTCTTTGAGAGACAGTCCCATGGGAGTAGGAAGGTGAAGGAGCTCATCTGGCTGAGGCACTGGTCCCTGGTGCATAATTAATCTTATTTACGTACCAAAGGAGCAATCACTTGTACTCAGTAACCTTGGAAGTCAGACAAGTAAATTAAAACTTAAAACAAGGCCTGAGAGTCCAGCATGCATGCCACTTGCTGAGTGATTTCTCTGTAACAGGCACGAATGGATGCTCTGGAAGAAAGAGAGAGACCTTTTCCAGGTCTATCTGTCAGCAAAACTGCCCCCGTAAGCAATAAACAGGTTTTGTGACATCTAAGAAATTTACAGAAACTCAGGGTAGGACTGGTTATTATTTCTCAGTGTACAAATGAAAGTCTCCCCAGATGTTAGCTGTTTGCAGCCTTGGATTTTGATCAAATATATACAGTTTCAGTAACAATAAAACAAAAACAAAAACAAGAAAAACAAAAAACACAACAAAAAACTTTTACAAGTGTAAACAGGCAACACCTCATGAGGGTATTCATATGCTTTACTTCTAGGAAAAGTGCCATTTGTTTGGCCTACTCTGCTTGTATTTTAAAGCAAGAACTTCACCTGAGACCAAGAAGCTTTTGGAGAATAACTGAATTTATGGCAGCAGTACAGAGCAGAAATGGTGGTTTCCCTAGGCTGAAGAAGTTAATGTTTGTTACCCCATTACCTTACAACGGCTTTTTAAATGAAATTAAGATGAGATCTTTGTTTCATTTATGAGATCCTGAATTTAATTTCTGCTTGGAGCATAAAGGGCTAGAGATAGCACAACTTACAGTGGTTTACGGCTCTACTGTGCCATTTTAAGGATGCAGTACATGCTCGCCTCCCAGCTCACCTTTATTTTATCATAATGTGGGCATACTGACTGGTAAATCTTTCTAGGTTTCCCTCCCCTAACGCCAAATGTATAACCTTGAGTTGGCCTCTGCCATATGCTTTTTTAATGTAGATTTCAAATATAATTTGGGGAATTCTCCTCTTATTTTAATCATAGAAGGGAACAATATATGGATTCCAGTACGGCAAAGATTTTGCAAAATACTTTCTAGAGAGACAGCGCTGTCTAGCAGTACGTGCACAGCAGGAACTAGAGAGATTTAGAGATAGCTGATGCCCTAACAAACGTATTAAAGGAGACATTGTTTTATACGTGACTCCTGTTAGCACTCAGTCTTACAGCACCTGCCCCCTGCACAACAGGAGATCGGTTTAGTTTTCTGCCCTCCACACCACTACACTAACCCGATCCACTCAGAAACCACAAGCACCGAGTGATGCATCCACCCACACAGGCCATGGGCGTGCTGCTCTGCCTCACTAGATGCCAAAAGAAGGGCAATTAAACTGCAAGCCAGTGTGCTGCTCAACTGGCGTGCCAAAACAGAAGCTGCTATTAGGGAGAGCAATGATAAACACTGTCTGTTCAGCTACAGCAACGGCTAGGAAGAGACAGGATGGCTCACCCTTGAGCTGCTGTATTGGTGCAAAGCTAAAACACCCAGGTAGTCATTAACTCTTATGACACAGGGACCTGCGGAAAGCCACACAAAGGTTCAGACATCTGACAAGAGCCTGGGGAAGTAGTACCAAGCACCCCATTTCTGCATCAGTTCAAGTGCGGGAGTGAGCAGCCAGCATGCTGCTTTGGGAGATGGAAATCCATCTGGAGCAGCAACACATCACTCCCAGGCACCAGCATCTTTTCCATCAGGCCTACGAAACAAAAATCAGCAACTTTCACCTACAGTGGCTCAATTAACATGCACCCTACAGATCCTTCTAAATCCTGCACATTGCCATCCTCCATTACCAGGCTTTTTTGATGAAAGTGATTAAAGCTAACAATTATAATTCGTGTTAGAGAAGCCCCTAGAGGCGTTGGGTAGGCTCAGACTTCATTGTTCGCAGAACACAATGCAAAGAAATCTCCCTCCCAAAGAGCTCATCCTCCAAGAAGACAAGGCAATCAAGGAACAGCAGAAAGAAAAAGCAGTTGTTCAAGGTCAAATGGCAAATCCACTGGAGGACCTGGAACAAAACCATCCCCTCAGCTGTTCAGCCACAGCCCCGTTCATGCCGACTCTCCAGTAGTAAGTTGATCAATTAATATACTTTATTTGTCAAACATCAACAGCAGACCAAATGATTCATAGTGTTCTTTGCTGATCTGAGTTGGAAAAGCTAACCATGATAGCAAAAAAATCTGCTTTAAGTGGACTTCACAAGCGTAAGATGGTGAGTGAGACTTCAACAAAACACACAGTCCCCACGCACAAAACTGAAGTTGAAACACATCCTTGCTTTGCTAAAATGCTAAGTCTGTACAAAGGAACACTTTCTGTCTCACAGGCCCTTTTCACCCTGTAAGATGCTCTTGGGCCTAAGTAGAGACCAGTTGCAAAAAACCCAGCCTGTACTGATTGACCCACACCTTTTTCTTGGTATCCGCTGCATCGGAAAACATGCTTCTTAGGACAAGAGAGAGGTGTGTCTAGCCCTTCAATGACAATGCATCTACACACTGAATCATGAATAGAGGAATTATCTACACATCCCTAGAATGTGACAATCCTACAGTGTGACCAGACAAAAATACACCATGTGACAGAGGTGGACAAGTGCCTGCCTTGTGACAAACCAAAGCTGTCACCTACTAATATGAGTATGGGTACCATCTGATGGAGGACATCTCTGTGGTTTTCAACTGACAGACACACTTCAGAGAAGTACAAAATATAGTCCCACTGGATGCTACAGGCTTAGATCATCCTGACCTATCAGAGCATGTGGGACAGAGCATCATCTTTTACCCACCTCCCAGCATGCACTCCCTTCCACCTTCCAAATAAATGCTTCCCATACTTTTTGTGCACATTACTGACAAATCGATCCTTCTTTATTCTTCCATCAATGCTTTCAACATATGATTGCCCAAGCGACCTTCCCCATCTTGCAATTTTTTAAGGAACGGTCAATCTCAATATGCATAATTATAATTGCAAATGGATCATTTTATCTTGTACTCTTCTGTTTTAATGGGATTATGTACAGTCAAACCTCTAAGGTAACACTTAAAGTCAAAACCTCCCGTGTCATTCATATGTATTTTAGATACTTAAACATATTAATATGTAACTAGTGATACTACCAAAGGTTAAGATTTCTAACTACCCAGGCCAATTATGATACCATAAATCTGAAACAGTTTTCAGTGATCACTAGAAAAATCTTTCAAAGACAGTAAAACTGGAATTCATCAAAACTTCCTGCCATACAATTAGTCTGTGAGAGAGTGCTCCTGTTATGCTCAATACTGTGAAAGTATGAAGTACTAGTGTGCAAAGTGAGAGAAGCTTTTAGTCTTTGCAAACAACTTTAGTGCATAAAATATTAAAAGCAATGCTAAACTAATCTTTGGCAAGAATTACAAGCAATTCAGTGCAACTCTTATTATGAATTCCTTTGGTTTATCATTTAAAAAACATTAGAGTCTACCATTATGGTTGTGTATCACAGTGCTGTACATTACATTAACCTCCATAATTTTCTAACATAGTATATTGCAGTAACACAAATTAGACTATCTGGTAAAAAGGCTTAAAAAGATGCAATATTTAAAGTGAGCAGACAGGAAAGCTCTTTGCTCCTTCCTGCCAAAGACAGCAAGAGAGAGTCCAGTCCTCCTTTCCACAAAACAAATGGTAAAATCCCATTAATTTCCACTGGAATTGACAGATCCAAGGCATCTGGGAAAGGATTCAGTCTAAATACATCACAGACATAACAGATGAATGATTTGGGGTAGAGGGGTCACCTGCTCTCATTTTAACACTTCTGTGCAACGGGAACAGAACAGGTCATTTCTGTAAGCTTGAAAATGCTTTGTGGGCTTTCAGGAGGATTCTCCCTTCAGCAATTTTTGCCCTCTGTCTCCATTTTCTTCTTGTTCATATGCCTAATAGCTTTCAAATCTGATACCTGAGTGCAGAAGGAGGTTAAGGCCTACCCTTAATAGTATTGCAGGGCCAACACAGGTGAAATTCTGTCCTCCTATAATTAATAGGAAAATATTTACATTTCATGTACTCTGTAACAATCACATCTCTTACACGAATGAAACCAACTGCAAGCTGAATTATGCGTTATACGTAAGTTTTCATAGCAAAACAACTATTTCAGTTAGTAAATTACTCTAACTTCCAAGATTAAATTTGTATGCTCACAAACATTTCTAGCAATTGAAACAGAAAGATGAACTTGACTTTGCAACATTTTTTTTTTGAAGTTTTTCTTTTCTCAGTGGGAAAAGAAAGAGACAAAATAAAGAATAAAAAAAAAAAAAGAAGAAAGAAAAAGAGAACATTGCTTACTGTTGGGCCAACAGTTCTCACCTATAGCATGCTGGATTTGGGCTTCTGCTCTGTATTGTGCAGAACACATACTTGTGCTTCACGTCCCCCCTATGAGGCCACTGGGACACTGCTCTCCTTCCAATGTAACTACCTGGCTGCCTTCCCTCATTTTCCACTTCTAACATATCAAACAGAATCTGAGAAAACTCCATCCGAACCCATATGCTTCTGTGAAATATATTGAGTTTGTGGATAAAAAGGTCAGCTTCATTTTGTCTCAACTGGCTCCAGCTCCCAGCTGTGGGGATGGACAGCTGCTGGGCTAAGTGAGATTTTTGTGCGTGTCTTTGGAGCAGAAAGCAGCCATTCTTTCATGCTGGCATCCCAGGGACTTTTCCAAGCAATATACTGGTCTCAAGTGGTTTTAGAAGCAAGTAACCAGGCCCTGGTACTGGAAGATACAATGGGTTCTCTGCAACAGCAAGTCATTTAATTTGAGAGAAGGGAGCCAGGGGTCCCGTCAGTTCTAATCCTGGGTATACGTGCCACAGCTGGATTTATTCAAGTCAGGGCTATTACACTGGCACACCGCTGACCAAAGTCTTCTGTTTCACGTAAATTCTCAGCAAAAACCTTAAGAGATAAAACCGATTAATCCTAATTAAAATGAGAATCAAGGAAATGACACAGTCTGTTGAATCTACTTGATGAATCAAAAGCCTCCCTCATTTCTATGTTAATTGTCTTTTTACAAATGTGCAATACTTTCATATGCTCAGAATAATGTTTTCATATTTTTCTTCACTTGGAGCATCACAGGCCAGATGTTAGAAAGCACTCAGAGAGCCCTTCTGCATATCAGGCAATGCACAAGTACCTAAATGGATGCTGAGCGGTTCTCAGACTTCTCCTGGGACAACCCAGACCCTGCAGTCAGGGCAGAACAGAACCATCACTCATCCAGCTTGAGAGATAAAGCTAGAAAGAAGACAAGCAGTAGCCAGCAGTTTGTTATGGTCAGTTTGTCAATGTAAAACGTGAGCATGAACCTGGAAGGAAGATGTGTTGCCAGCCTATACCCAGAGCATCTCACGCGTAAGGTGCCCCATCAACACCTGGGAGGGAACATGGAATGAATTAAACCAAGATAAACCCACTATAGCCCTCCTTTCTCTTTGCAAGAGACTGATAAAGCTAAGGTGAAATACCACTGCTTCTTTATTTTTTTTTTATAAAAAGTCTACTTACACATAACACACACATTTGGAAAAACAATCAACACACAAAGACCTTCTTGAAATGAAGAAATACAGAACAGACCCCTTCAAAGACAGCTCACCTTAGGATATGAATGATCTACAGAGGAACAGACACTACATAATGTTAACGTCAGCAAATTAAGGGGGTGGGATGCATTTGCCACATCCAATTTGTATTCAGTCAAAATAGAACATTGCCTAAAGCTGTGGGGGAGAAGGGGGGAAGTGCAAAAACTAACCTAAGAAAAGTGGTAAGGGAAACTGGATAAAATCCAGAATCTGCTGCCTTACTTGCTTAGACAACGTTTATTATGGTTAAGTTTTATTATACAGTAGTAAAAAATTACAAGGCAACATCCTGTGTTATTTCCCACTGGGATAAATGATACAGATGTACTATTAAATCTCAAAACCAGCACTGGTCTGCCAGGCTACATTCCATTTGTGTCTTTATAATGTGTCAATAGGCTGACATTTATGCCTTCTGATGGTAAAGCTATTTATATTATAGACATTTAAATGTGCCATAAAATGCTTAGCACTACACAAGCCTAGCACCCTTCCAATCCTTACCAAAACAACACATACAAAGCAAAACCCCTACCAGACACTAGTATCCAAACTTAAGAGATATTAGCTCTGTCTTTTCCATGCCAAGTCAAAATTCTGAGGGTTTCTTTAAACAACCATATAGAAGAGAGTTAAAACAATCTTTCTGCTGTGCAAACATTTAAGCCACACTTGGATTTAATTTTGTTTTATAGATTTTTGTCCTTTCCCGAAGCAGCATTCTTCAAAATCCAAATCATAGGCTCTGTAATATGTTGGGTGGTGGGACATGCAAAGCATTGCACTTGAGCAAAACTGCAGACCAGCAGGCAACCCCATCCTAACAACTGTAACCTACAAAGGAGCTGCAAGTCACCTACTCTAGCTCTATACTGCCGTTATCCACAGTTGGTGAGTCTCTCACCGAAGTTCATCACAGACTGCAGTTCAAAGGCATTTTGAGCTAGGCAAATATACCGGTAAAGAGATGGCCCCTACAGGGATCCCACTGAACCTCACAGAGACCAGACAAACAGTCACTACTGGCCACAATCTAGATGTAAACTAAGACACAATCTCAGCATCACCATCGGCACCAAAGATCTGGAGGGAATCAAATCTCATAACACATGGTTAAAATGAGATTTCTCTTCATATCCACCAGTGCCTTTGATAAGGTCAACCATGCGAGAAATCATGACAAAACACCCACGATTTCTGTTAGTAAATGGTCTGCTTATGAGAAACACCAAGATAAAGACATGCAGACCAGCACACTATAATCTTGTTGGCCCTGTCAACAGTCTTGCCCATAACGCTAGCACTAAATTTCACTAACCTGAAACAAAGCGAATAGCTCTTAGAAACACAGGTCAGAAAACCAGACTCAGTGACAGAAATTCATTTTCAGTGCTAGGTGGTCAGAATTAAGAAATACATCCAAAGCCAGAAGTAGACTTGGGTCACTGGCACTAAGGTGCAGGGGTGTATAAACACCAGCATATAAAGATTTGGGTCAGAAAACAAAGCACCCAACCTCCCCATGCCCCAAGGCTGCTGTTGATACATTTCTTGCAGTATCAAGTTCCTTAAGACTGTGAAAGATAAGCACAGAAAAACAGAGAAGGAAATGGGAAATATGTAGCCTGGGCGAACATGCTGGAAGGAACGCTCTAGTTGCTACCCCTAAGCAACTGGTATACAAGGATAAGGAAAAGTTACAAACATGCCAGCTCAAAAGCTAACTGCAGGGATCATGTCTTGAAATGATTATGGTTGAAGTAACGGCCACTGATACTTCAGGGGCTAATTAAAAAAAAAAGCCTTCATAAGAAAATTACCATAAGTTCTGCATATTTTTCCTCCACATACAGCTTCAGAGTCTAATGCATTAGAAACACAACAGCATCAGGCATAGCACTAGGCACAGCCCATGCTCAAGCTCCAAGCAGGAAAATGCCAGGCAGAGCCACTTCATTACAGTGCTTACAATCAAAACGAGACAGAAAGTGGTTGCTTCTCCACTCTGACAAGTTTTTAATTGCACCTAGAAATTACCTCCTACTTTAAATTTCATTCTGAAATAGTGCCTAATAGAGGCTGCTCAAGATGAGTTTTCCACACTTCTAAATAATTATTATTAATATGACACTAACATCCCTCACTGGAATTTTAAGCCACCTAAAGCGTCTTTTAAAGATGTATTTATCATTAAACTTCACATCAATGTGACTGAAATACAAAATTACCTTGACCTTTTAATTCTGAGTAGTACACCCATCACAGTTCTTTCTTCATAAGGAGACCCATCACCTTTTCTATTTTGATGACATTAGTAAACATCTTTTGAAGTGCAAAAGAAGACCTTCCCACATCAGTGTGATTAACTCACACACATGCATGACCTTAGACAATATTAATATCCAACACAAGACTAAAGGTTATTAACTGACTGCATTGTCTAAAGGCAACGTGGTCCAATCTACAAGTCCCAGGGTAGCCAGATTTTCATGAGCATCTTCCATGACCTTTAAACAAGCTTTTATGAGTGCATTTTATGAGCTTTGCAACCTGTCAAGGAAAATACTGTATGCAGTCCCGACACACCGAAGTAACACCACTTTGGGGGCAACAGCAAAGCACACGCTTTGGGAAACCCATGCTGTGAAGTGAGCTTATAAAGCAGTAAAGCTATTAAAATGATGCGCACTAGCTTTTCTGTTATCATTTGTTTATGCTGACAAAATGGGAGATGAGAATAATAACCAGCCTGAGGAATGGATGTGGTCACATAGGCTGCAACTCTTCACCCCAAAGAGCGACGATCTTCATCCTAACTAACGGAGACTACCTGCAAATACTCTCACAAACTCAACCATCTACATATCCACCACTCCAATCAAGAGGGAAGTCTCCAAGCTAACAGTAAAGACTTAAAAGAAAAAAAAAACAAAACATTTCCTTCTTCCCCTAAAGCAGAAGGTAACCTAAAAGAAGAGGCTTCAAGGAAACTGCACAGTCATGCTCTGACTTTCTCTAATTTTCTTTCAAGGCACAAAGTATCCCAGAAGTTTTAAAGTTCTGTAAATGTAGCTAATTTGGATGCCAATGGGATTCTAACAAGAGATGCAGCATAAAGAAACCCTTGAAGGAAAATTCCAGAAGAACCTTCCCAGCCAGTGTGCAACAGGAATGTTTGATACCTGTTTAATCTGTGAAGTGAAATACATGCTATATATAAACGAGAGGCATATAAAGAGATGTCTGGCTACAGCTATTTTGGAACTGATTTCAACAGTCTTTGGTTTATTGTATCAGACAGCATGATGTCATCAGAAGCTTTTCAATGTCTTTTAAGACCTTTTCCAGTTATTCCTAAACTATTAGGTGAGAATATGTGCATGCGTGTGGTATTCCTTTATTTCTGCAAACAGCCGATAAACTGCAGTGCCACAAGATAAATTGCATTCAGTTTACAAATTTGACCTCCTCACTTGAACTCTGCCTGCTAATCCATTTCAGCTGGGACTATTCCTAATACGCCATACTTCCCAACAGCTTTCAAACAGCTGTAGGGGCTTTTTGTGCGTGTATGCGTGTTATGTTTTAAAACGGATTTTGCATTAAAAATATTCTTTTCTTTGCACCAGAAAGTGGAACAGATTAGAAACAGAAAGACAATCCACCTGGCGTTGATGGTCTGACATCGCTCCAGCTTCCAGCCACGCAGGACACCAGCCCACCTCGTCAAAGCCATTGGAGTCTCTGCTTTCCATGGTTTTCATTATGCACTTCTCTAGCACGCAGAGCCTGCGGTTCACGAGGTGTCACACCTTCCATCTGTAAACAGGGTGATTTATAGTGGAGCTATTTGAACAGCTGCCCTGGCTCCTAGGAGCGCTGGGATCGAGTATCGGACACAACTCGAGCCAAAAGGGAGCAAGTGCTGCCAGAAGTGTTCCGCAAACCTTTCTGATGGGAGCACTTGCACCTTGAACAGGGTTCCTATGTCTGACACACAGCTGCAATCCCATTCAAGTCTTCCTTGACAACTGGCAATCTCTCTGCATGTGTTCTCACGAAGGTCTGGAGCCAGCCCCACACCGTTTTCACATGCATCACCCTACCACCCGTGGGTGAAGCATCAACAGTCCTGTCACACAGAGCGCTGTTGCGACCTGCTCAACTCCTGCCAAGCTATTTCTATCATCCTCCCTCCTCAAGAAAATAATTGCAACTTCTGGAGTTAAGAATAAACACACTGGCTCATGCAGTACGATATTAAAAGGATAACCAAGAACCAAATCAATTTGCTTTCTACTTCAAAGCATACAACCCTGCATTTTAATTGTCACTGGTACCCAGAGGTAGTGCATAACCAGCTCTCACTAACACAGATTTTCTCTGTGCATTTGAGAAGGTCACTGACTTTCAACAACTTAATTTATTTTTATTTTTTTTTTCCTTTTCAAATTTTCTCGCTTGGTTTCACACTAAATTTTTTTAAAAGGTAAACGATAAAGTTTTGTTTGCAGTTAGTCAGCATAAACAAATCATCTCTCAAATACTCACTACAATTTTTCACAGAAAGGACAAGAATAAGCGTTATAATAACTTGCTTAAATATCCGTGACAGAAGAGTCCTCCTGCAAATCTGCTGCTTGCATTTGACACACCTGACCAAATAGCAAAAATGTCCCTTTCTCAGCTGCTTCTTGCATCTAAGGCAAGATGGATGCTCCTTTTCTTTCATTCAGTTTATGAGTACATTTACTGCCCATCGTAATGCCTGAAAGCATCCAATTGCACAATTTAACTATGAACTTAACTCTTTGTATGCTCTAAAATGCCAGGATTCACCAGTATATCCTGCTATGCTGTCCTTTATTAACAATTTAGAACCTAAAATTTTGTGTTTCTGCTGCAGCAAGTGAAATGAGCCGGCCCTTTCTCAGCTTTCAACAACTGAGGAGTATCATCAGTAATTGTAAAAATAACATGGATGAAAACTAAAGACACGGAGAATGGCTCTGTTTCACTGGGGCTTGACTGCATTTTTCCAAAAGCAGCTCAAATGCGTCAGATATATAAACATGACTGGTTTGAGCAATTAGATCTGCATTTGTTATAAACTGCAATCAAATATTCATTTCATTTTGCAATGTCATCAGTAGTCTGACACAAGAAAAAGCGAATTAAGATGCAGGAAAGTATTTCAGGTAAGCATACACTTCTTAAAGGAGTTAAATTACTTGGTCATTTATATTACAGAGACTTACTGGTTGGAATGGTGGTGAGAAAAACCTATCCTAGCAACTTGCAGAGACACTGGTTTCAGGGAAAACAGCTTTTGTGTGGTGGTCCATGATAATGAATGCACCGACACACAAGGTGACATTTCTGTACCCACAGAAAGCCCACATTACAGATGCTTTCGACTTCTAGAAAACTGCGCTCATTTGGAGCCGGTAGTTAGGGTTTGGCTGTCTTCTAGGCATGCTGGTTTTGGCAGACACGTTTTTCCTCGAGTCACATATATGAATAATCCCTACTGACTTTTTTTCTTTTAAAAGGGATTTTAAAAAGCACTTTATTTTTTAGGTGCTTCTGTGAGGCGGCTTTGCACAACCAGGTCTCAATGGATACCACAATTTTACCTGTAGCTGGCTTGTTTTTCAACACAAGATTGGAATCATGGACTCAAAATGACAAGCTCTGCTTAGGCTTTCCTTAATCTGGAAGCAGCAGTGCTCAGCTCAACTTTTTTTTTTTTTTTTTTTTTTTAAAGTGTTCCTACTGACAGAGGCTAACCAAGAGGGGAGCAGGAGATTTTACTAATGGTTTGACTCAAGAAAAAAGGAGACATATCTCCAGTAATGAAAACAAAAAAACACTCTGATTTTCTCTTCTTTTTGCGTGAACCATTACAGAGGTCATTCAGACAAAAAGCATCAGCAGCTGAACTCCACAGAGAAGTTTCTGACTATCCCAATCCCTGTTCATGCTTCTTCATTAATATGAAGAATAAGCAGAGAAGATTTGTTCTAAACATCTTACCCAAGTAAGAATATTGGTCAAAAAACCATCAGATGAATGACGAAGGGGAACATAATCATTTAAGCAGCATGACAAAAAGCAGTAGCAGCCATTTAGCAGAATATTGAGAGGCAGTATGTACTCATACAGTATTATATTTATCAGAAAAACTCCCACTTCGAAGAAATCTTTTTATCTGACCATGGTTTGATTGTTGTGGGCTTCGTTCTCCTCTCTAACAATCTGTACACAAACAAAAGGAAAATAATAAAAACAAAAAAGTCATTGTGTCTTAGTGGTGCATGCCACCATGGATAGTGCTGCTGAGCACGGCTCACATGCGCTGGTACCAAAGTTAGGCCTTTCATACAGGCAGAATCATTAGGGTTTTGTTACAGTGAGAGTGACGAAGCACTGGGACAGGCTGCCCAGAGAGGTGCTGGATTGCCCCCGTTGCTGGAAACACCCAAGGTCAGTCTGGACAGGGCTCTGAGCAACCTGATATAGCTATAGGTGTCCCTGTTCATCTCACGGGAGTTGGACTAAACAGCCTTTAAGAGTCCCTTCCAACCCAAATAATTCAGTGATCACAATCAGTGAAAACTATGATAAAACACTAATGACCCAAAAAGGATTAACAAATTCAGGGTATCTCCCAATGCCAACCACTGCTCCATGCAGGACAGCTTGGGGGGCCATGCCAGCTGAAGTACAAATCTCCTTAAGAGGCAGCCCACACGCAAACCTCACCGGCATCCAGCATCATGAGTAATGTCCACCATCCTCAAAGTGTAATTCATCGGGTACTTGCCAGCTAGGATCTCCTAGAATGCTTATCAGAGCCGTTTGCTTCTATTCCCATGTCTGGAACAAGCAACTCAAGTAAGCACTCTGTTAGGAAGAAAATCTGATAGGCACTGGTCTGAACCAGGATATCAGCAATCCCTCATGGCCAACCTGTATTTATCTTGTTCAATTTGAACCTCTGTCAGGAGTCCCACTGCCCTTGGTGCTTTGCAAATCCTGAGCTGTGGGTGGTCCCAGATCACAAATGTGAGATGCTGTTTGCAGAAGTCAGCTCAACCCCTTGCTCAGCAGCAGCAACACAAGGACTTCTTTATAACTCCTATCTCCACAACCTCTCCTCCTTCCACTTCAGATCGTATTTCTGTTGTTCACATGGTATCAGCAGAGCAAGCAAAAAAAAAAAAGTTGGACTTGAAGTAGTAAATAAAATGTAGTACATATGTGGAGTTGCCAGGAAGGTGTGTTTTTGCTGAGCAGTATCAGAGAAATAAATTATAAAGAAATGTAACTGCTGCCTATTAAGAGACAGATTTATACGATAGCTAAAGCTTTCATAGTTTATGAAACAATGTCTAATAAAATGGCATTGCTATGATTTAGTAAGGTGTTTAAATTCATAGTTACATATATTTTGTATTTCAGACTGGTCTTCACTCCCGAGTCATATTGGCTTTGCCTGATATACGCATTCTTTTTTGCATATGTAATGAGCTTATCAGCTTCCAGTAGAAAAGGCAATTTCAGCGCTATCTCCTCCTAAGGTTTGCACTTAAATATGTCAGATGACTCATTCTCTGTACTAATATACACACTGAATTAAGCAAGGTGAAAAATGTTATAGGCAGTGACTGTGCAGCACAGTAGGAGGATGAAGAGCATAAAGAAACTGTACTGAGAGGGACTGTCTTACCCAGCAAGACATATCGGGGGTGGAGTGGAAAAAAAAAGAAAAACCATGAAAAAAATTCTCCTTCCATATTTTTATCACTCGCTAGGAACACAGAGTTCTTTGTAAGCCACACCTTCATCAGGCAGCCTCTTCGCTGTTGCAAACACAGGTCTGAGCACTGCCCAGCAGGTGAAACTCTCCCACAGTCAGAGGCTGAGATCTCCAAGATCAGTCCCTAAGCCAACCACTTTCAGCCACCTGGATGAAGTAATTTTATCCTCCGGTGTGCTGAAGCTCCCAAATCAGCTTCCAGCATCAGCAGGAGGTGCTGAGGGCTCAGCAAGTCTGAGGTTTGGGAGGCTGTTACTGCAAAGCCTGACTTTGGACAGCATTCTCCTGGATCCTGGCCCAGATTCACAGAATCTCCAGGCTGGAGTGGACTGATGGATCAGCTGCCTCCTGTGAAACACCAGCCAGAAGTTTTCAGCCCGGCTGGTTCCTGTACAAAGTTCAGGAACTGTGCCCTACTCCAGAAAGCAGGACAACACAAGCTACTTTCATCAGAAACAATATTTTTAAGGCTCAGGGAAGAACTACATCTAACTTTCATTACCTTACCCGGTCTCATGATACACACATTTATTCCAGCCACAAAAATAAAGCAATCTGCAGCTTTTGATGTTGCAGTCACAACGCAGAACCAGTACGTGAAATTAAACCAGACAGCTGAATACAGCAAGGCTACTTTCTTAATGGAATCTTTTCCTCAAGTTTTCCACAAATAAATTAACAAAACCAGAAAACCACAATGAAAACGGTTTGTTCAGTTGGAACATTTTGAGAATAAAATCAAAGAAATATTCTATTGGATTTACAGAGCACTGGAACAGGTTGCCTGGAGAGGTTGGGGGGTCTCCTTCTCTGGAGACGTTCAAGACTCACCTGGACGCCTGCCTGTGCAACCTGGGCTATGGAGCTGCTTTGGCAGGGGGGCTGGACTCAATGTTCTCTAGAGGTCCCTTCCAACCCCTACAGTTCTATGATTTAATAAGTGCTTAAGTTCAAATGAGCATTCAGCATTTACTATCTTCAGAGCACTATGTAAATGAATTAGTGAATACTTTGCAGTCTTGCTCACAATGCCTTGTGGTCCTGTATTTCCTGAGTATCTGCATGCTTCAGCCTGACTTCTGTCTCACACCCTGTGATCTGAGGGTCACCCAACATCATCACACTGACACAGTGCAAGCAATTCAGGTCAACAACAGCTGTAGACACTGCAGTGAGAAACCTCATTTGGCTCACCTCTATGTTTCATAGAAGTTTTGAAGTCAGAGTCAATTCGCAGCCAAGATTTAGTTAATACTGCTCATAAAATACTATTACATGCAGCTAAATAGGAAAAAAAAAGAAAACCTCACCAAAAAAATAAGTGTTTTACCAGTAAGTTCTTATGCAGCATTTTTGCAGCTCCTGTTCTTTTGGTTTGTTTGTTTATTTATTTTGTTGGGTTTTTTTTCTTTAATAACAGAGAAGTTCCTATGATTATAAAGATTACAATTCAGTCCTCTCTTTTAGTCACAGCACTTAGGACTGTAAGTAATCTTAATTGTTTTGCACATCATTGACTACAGCAACAGGGATACTGCACAGAACCGAAGTTGGTATGCCTCACTTGTCATCAGAGTTGAAAGAAATCCAGTGGCTAAAGTAAAGAGTCAGTAAACCATTCTGCGATTTACAGCAGACTCTGTACCCCCTTGAGGAAATCAGAGTAATGCCAAAAGCAGTATGGTCCATTCAGTACTGCATACATTTACTGTATGTTTACACATTGCCAGTTCTCTGTTATGGTGTACACCTCCTCACCCATTCGCAGAGTCCATGGAAACCTGACTGACAGGCCAATGTGCAAAGATGGCTCCTCACATCTATGCAAACATTTACCTCTTCTAACTAGCTAGTTTAAAAACTCATGTCCAATTGGTTATCCAGCCTCAGATAGGAGTCTGGATCAAAGAATCAACCCTATAAAAAGATGGATATATTTGCCTTGTCACACCAAAGCACTCACCTGCCCTTCTGAAAGCAGTGATGCTGCTGGTGTTTACTGCAGGACATGAATTAGAGCCTGGAGTAGAGTGCAGAAGAGGCACAGTCATGTATTCTTGGAGAAAAAGCAAAGGTAAAACTAAGAAAATAGGTACAGATGCTCTTTAAAAGCTTTGTACTAAAATTGGAATCGATCTACAGTTGTTTTGAGTATATTAGAATACTTCAATAGCATAAAGTAGGAAAGTGCAGCCAAGAATTTTTGAGAGCAATCAAAAGGTTTGATATTTTTGACAGCACACAAGAAATCTTCTGAGCAACACCCTGCATTTATTGAAGTTGTCAGGGCAGGATTTCACATGCCTTCTGAAAACATCAACCAGTGGCCATAAGTATGAGGAACTCAAAATTTCAAACAGGCAATCATGAAACGTAAGGGACAGCACTGCTGGGTGCGCTGCTTTGTGCCCCTTATGGTGCTACTTTCCTTCTGACCAATGCAATGATTTTCCCTTCTGCCTCTCCCTACTGCTCCTGTTAGGGCCAAAAAACCATAAAATCAAGGCAAGGTCTGCCTACCACAGGGATGAATAGCAGCGTACAATTAAACTATACTGCCAGATTAAATGCCTACTTTCTACTGAGCAACAGCAGGAGGTCGCTGCCCCAAACACTTCCATCCCAAATGCAAAATTTATGACACTTATCTTTTGGTGACCCATTTATCCGCATCAGGGAGGACAAAGCATAAACTGAATTATCACCTGCCCTCACTAGCCTTGCAGTCCTTCTTTGGATCCTATGTACAATTGCACCAAATTTGCCAAACCAAAGGAATGCCTTGATTTGAAAATAATTTTCTTGGAAACACAAGTTTAAGGCAGGCCACACACCTAAACTCTCATTAAAAAAAAATAAAATTCTTAAAAATCACTGTATGATATCTGCAAATCAGTGTCCCTTTTTCTTCCGTTTCCTGCCCTGCATAATACATGGGTGCATTAACACTTGCCAAGGTTGCCCAAGATCCCACTGAAGTAAAG
Organism: Odontophorus gujanensis; assembly: GCA_013399175.1. Taxonomy (NCBI): domain Eukaryota; kingdom Metazoa; phylum Chordata; class Aves; order Galliformes; family Odontophoridae; genus Odontophorus; species Odontophorus gujanensis. The sequence continues at coordinate 1,125,351 of VXAB01011894.1, forward strand.
GGCAGAGATTCTTGCTCTTTGCCACTGGAACAAAGTCAAAAATTGGGCTCTGCATCAGTCAGCAATTCTCCAGCTATCAAAACTGAAGGAAACCCAGACTATGTATACATACAAGGCATAGAAGGAAAAATGCTATCTCCCGCTTCTGCAAGAACAGAGGAATAACATTCTGCTCCACGAGGACGTAACAGCAGAATGCCTGAAAGACATAAGGTGAAGCATAAGCATAGGCAATCAACAAACTGATGCAGAACAGGTTTCCAAACCAGCTGAAGTCTTCCTTTAGTAAAGTTTTACAACACAGGGCTTACCTACAAACTAAACAGATAAACATCTTAAAGGAGAAGACTAATGTTTTCCTGCACTGCTTGTCTCCTCTAATCCAGAGGGAGGCTAGCAGAGAAGGGACTCTTGACAAGGGACCATCAGTCCCTCCAGGGACGTCCAAAAATTTCTCACCCCCTGGACTGGAGGAGAGAGGAGATTTTACTTTCTAAGTGTTTGTTCCAGCATGACATTTCTTGGGTAGGAAAGTTGCTTGTTTGCTTCAGGTCCTGAGCTACTCCTGGCTTTGTTTCTCCTTCTCGCTTCTTAGAGCCAGACTGCAGAGGCAGGCCTAAGAGCACATCGATTGTTCCCCCAACTCCACAACTTCCTAAGGTGCTGTGCTGCCTTGAAAAGAGGCAGCTGGCAACCAGCACAGATTAATGGGAAGAAAGGCATCTATACCAAACACGTATCCACGGCAGCAGGGACTCTTCACCCCACTCTGGTGGTTTCACGACAAGGACAGTTAGTTTCTACTTATCATCTGTTTCTGTTGCTTAAGGGCAAAAATATGCTACACTGCATGACAAAGCCAAGGGGGAGGCTTTGATAGCTACATTATGCCTAAGCCTGGAAATGAGACAACACAGGGAACACTCATTTAAGAGGAGGAGTTGAACATTTCACAAATGTTCCTCTCCTTTCTGCTTTGTCCACCTTAAAACTCTCTCCATAAATACCAACAACACAGGAAAAAAAGAGAAAACAACAGGACCTCAACAACAGGCTTGCTTCCCAAGTCCATTCCAATTTTTTATACCCGTAAGCAATTTTGTTTGTTAGAGAAGAACTGGTTCTAAAAAACAGTAGCATTGCACTTCTCTGCACAAACATCAGACCCACTCAACTCGTTGCCTCAGCTGGGTTTGAAAAAACTAAAGAAACAGAGTGCCTGTTAAACTTGTGATACAGGTAAACAACAAAGAATGGAAGAAAGCACCTAGATGTGCCACAGTGACAATGCTCAAGGCCTGTTCCACTCACTCCAACAAGGGAATCCATCTAGGGGGCTGGAAGCTATTTCTGAATAGTGCAGAGAGCATCACCTAAAGGCTGACTGTCCAGTTCCTGAGGCAGGGAAACTCACAGGGAACTTGACTGCAGAAAAACAAAGTCAGCCACACAAGGAACAAGCATACCCAGCAGCATGCAGCCTGGCACACAGAGTTGACAGGACCCAGCAAGATGGCAGGAAACAAGCACTAGGAGACACCAAGCACTCAGCAACTCTGGAGGCCTCCTGGGTCTCCTTGGACCTGCTCCAGGGAGAGTAAATTCCTGCAGGCTGCTTTTCCTGCAGTGGATGCACCAGCAGGGAGGACACTGGCTGTTTCTCCTGCTGCCAGATACATTTTCCTTTCCCTTCTGAAGCTTGCTACAGGGGCAAGTGTGACTCCATGTGCTGCATGGATGCATGAAGTTCAGTGCTAACAATGCATGTATACAAGGCTCCCAACCTCAAGGGGAGGCAGGTTAAGAAACAGAGCTACCAATGAAAGTAAAAGCACTCAGTCTTTTTGGGCACATCCTTCCACGCAGATGACTGCTTGCTGGAAAAAAAGAAGTTTGGAATGAAATGCTTTATAGCCAAATATTCTCAGGATTCCTAGGGGCTTCTGCAAGCATCCAAAACATGAGGCAAGCAAGCTTCTTGGGTAGATAGAGAAACCACTCATGCTTTCACAAAACACTTGCTCTCAACTACCAAGTTGGTTAACCTTGCTGGGGAAAAATGGTTTCAGGGGAGGGGAGCCTCAGCACTGTTTTGTTTCCACTCTCAAATTTGCTCCCACCACCACCATCCCACAGTCAGCTAACAGCCCCCAGCAGCCTGACCTCCAGCCAGGAAGCTCAGCAGTCATTCCTACTGCTGAGAGAAAAGCCAGGATTGTTTTAAGAAAAACACAGCCTTCAAATGCCACAGCAGATACTTCAACCCTTAATTTCTGTGGAGACAAAACAGTGCTCTACACTAGGCAGAAAGGACCAAACTGTGCAAAACATGTCCTTCCCCTCTTTTAAAATATAGCAGATGAACACCATCATTTTGATTTTGCCAGTCTCACAGCCATACTTCAAGTTATTTCTGCACTGAGATAGTCCTCACTTAACAGAACTTCTAAGAAATGACTTTCTGTCCTCCTTTCTGCAGACAGGTGTTTGCTGCAGCTAGGAAACCTCTTTAATCCTCTGCTTGCAAATTACAGACACAGGGTGGCATTTAACCACCCGTGGAAATGTTTTAAACAGAAGTTACAGCATGGTAACGGATGCATTACCTGCGCAATGCAAATCTTTTCCAATCAACACCTTGCCTAAAAGACAAAGGAAGCAATGGGTGCTTTACTGTGGATGCGGTCAAATATGTGAACACGCTTCCTTGAGAAGTTGGTGATGCCCCACGCTTGTCCATATTCAAGAGACACTTGGGAAACTGCCCTCAGTAACCTGCTTTAACTTTTGGTTAGCCATGAATCAGTCAGGGAGTTGGACTTAATTTCTGAAAGTCCTCTCCACAACTGTATTCCATAGTGAATATACACACTTATGCATACCAGACATCCATATAGCAGAAGATCTGGCATGTAGTGTGCATAGGACTAGAGTACACTTAACAGAAAGTATCACTGACTTGATAGGTACCATCCTAAACAATGAAACTAGGAAACGTTCTAGACATTCCTCTGACAAGTTTGCTACTTGACCCAAAGTTTTTCATAATATTAACAAAATGGTTTAGTTTGGACCTTTTGTAAACTAGCAGGAAAAAAAAAAGGAAAAAAAAACCTACAGATGTCAAATTTTTGAACTACAGAGGGAAAATGAAAAGTTCACAATGTAAAAACAGATACACTTTAAACCCTCCAAGTTCGTTTGAAGCTGCTATTTATAAAAACAGCTGGCACAAAGAAAAAAAAAACTAGGCAATCAGGTCATTTTTAGGATAAAGGGTATCCCTTTCACAACACATGTCCTCCCCTTCTACCAGTCATTTCATCTGCCTTTGAAAGCTGCAGAGAGAGTCCACTAAAGCAAAACACACTATTTCATCAATATTCATGCCAAATTATGCTTGTTTGCTTTCACTGGTGAATTATTTTCAAGGGCTGCAAGAAATTCTGCAATACACTACCTGAAGGTTTACGCTGGGCTCCTTTGCCACCTTGATACATTTTAAGGCCAGAGCAAAATGAAGTTTTTCCATTCTTCCCCCTCCCCAGTCCCCTTCACCTCACCATTTGGTATAACTATACCCTGACAATCAGACAGCATGTTTTATTGCCTAAGGCAAGAATATTCCGTAGTAGGTTAAGAGAAACTGCACAGTAACATCTTACAACTACACAGCCACCTTCTAAAACATGCTTTCTTATCCAGATCTTACTAAAAGGAATTGAGATTAGCAGAGTCCTTCTCACATGAGCGTAGCAGAAAATCCCAGACAGCTTTCTACCAAGGGCTCCCTACAGCCTTCTCTACAGAGTCTCAAAAAAGCTTGGAAGAGGCCCAGCTAACTCATCTTCTTGACCAAGAAAACACAATGGAAATGTGCAGCACCTTACCGTGGCTTGATAAAAGAACTCTTTTTAATGTGACTGGTGGGGTGCACAGCCATGAGACTGCACTTCGGATGGCACAAAGGCATTCAAAGCAGTGACAGCATCTCTAAACAAAGCAAGCAGCATGTTACACAACACTTGACAGAAATGTAGAACTTCACGCTCCAGGAATAACAAACCAGTCATGGTGAACAGTGGCACCAAGACTCCTGGTTTTTCTGCATGGAGCTTTAGTCAGTGACTTTGCATGTCTCAGCACATGGGTGGAAAAACAAATGGAAACACATAGGAAGTTTCAGGATGTGACAAGGGAACAAAACGTACAGGACTCTGGGTGAAGGTTACAGTTTTTTGAATTTATTTTCACATTTATTAAAGTTCTCTCCACATAAGTTGGAAGCATTCTACTAATCAGACAGTTGCAAAAAAATCCTCAGCCCCCTGAAGAGCTATTGTGCTAAATTTGTAGGCTAAATCCAGTCATTAAAATTGAAAATAGAAGGACATTGGTGCACAGCCTTGTTCAGCGTCACAGCTGTTTGTCCTGCACTAACAAACCATCTCTGCTTCTGTCCCTCAAAGGCTAGAATTGCACCCTGCAGTCAGAAAAGAAACTGACATTCGGGATCAAAAAAGTTAAGCCTCCAAAATTCTGACATACGGACATCAGAGTACGGTTCAAAACATAAAAGCCACTGCCAAAGGATTATTTGACCTGAATAGCTATACATCTTTCTGTATATTTATAATCCTTTCAGCAAGAAGTGGGGGGGGGGAAAAAAGAAAAAAAAAGAACAGTGGAGCAATTTTAAAAATTCATGCTATATTTTTTCATTTCTGGAATTATCTAAAACAGTACTGACAAAGACTTCAAATCTGTTCTAGTACTTGATCTAGCAGCTGACAATCCTTCCCCGTGACAGGCAGGTTGGAACTTGATGATCCTTGAGGTCTCCTCCAATCCAAGCCACTCTATGATTCTATGGCAATTCAAGAGAATAGGTGAAGATGGAATACCTACTTAAAAATGGAAGTTATATGGCTGAAGCACAATTCTGAATATGACCCATTAAAACCTTGAACTAAGTAAGCTCAGAGGACCTTACAGTTATGTTTATCTTTCATAGGCATAGAAAAACCATTTTCTAACTATTCCCAATGGGTTAAAAAAAAAATCAGTTGTGATGCAAAACAGACTGTGGGGGTGAAGACAGATTTGCTTGATGTTAGAGAACATCATGTGTTTACAGCCCTGCTTCTCCACCCCCAACAAACACACATTTGAGCTATGAACAGGTGGACAAGGAGAAGATGCCAGGGAAAGTCATACACAGACATGCAGAAAGCATCTTTTTTTTTCCCTTCCTTTTTTCTTCATGTTAATTTGGGAAATAAAAGCTTCATCTTTTAGACTCTAGGACTAAATAAATTGATCCAAGCTCCTCATTTCTATACCCAAGAAAACCATGGAAGACCACAGTCAAAGTTTATCATCGTCTCTTGGAGGGTGACCACAATCTTTACCTTGTCCCTGACACCCCAAGATGATACCTGGCCACAGTCTGCTTCTAACTCACCCCTTAAGTCATGGAGGAAGGAGTCGAAGAAGCCAGCAAAATGCCAACAGGGCAGCATTCTATCTCTGCACGGCCTTTGGTGACTGAGAACATATACGCTCTTCTTACTGCTATTTTACGATAAAGCAAATGTATATTTCAGCTATTCTATCAGATGAAGTTCTGTTTAATTAATCTCTTATCACTTCTAAAATGATACATTCCTGTGATTCACTGGAGCCCTGCTGGTCATGACAATTGGCACATATACAAAAAAGAATTCTGAGGACCATATCCATTTGCCTTAAAAATTATTTAAAAGCCACTTGGTCTAATATACTCTGTTAGTGTATTAGACCCAGCATGTCTATTTGCAGATTTTCAAACATGCATTTAAAGTTTTGTTCTACTATGTTCAAGTCAGGATGCATCTAAATTTCTGAAAGCTTAAGAAATGATTCCTGTCGTAACAGCAACACCTTAAACTTCTCAAGGCTGCATCAGGTTCATCTCAAGTTTTTTGCTACACCACTGAATTTTTAAATACAGCTTCCACAAATAATGAGTTTACAGATTGGGATCATTCCTTAATCAAGGTCCTCACAACTAGTAACGAAATTAAAATGTAAAATACACATCAGTTGCATAAGCTTTGTATCAATTGTCAATTGTTGCATGAACTAACAGTTGTGGGAGACCATTTCAAAGCCAACACAGTAGCATTCTAGGCAGAAGGGTCAGGATGACAATGACAATAAAGTGGGAGGAAAGTGCAAGATATCGTTCATTATATCGCTACTGTAGTACCCAAAAGTCCCAGTGGAGTCCTGAGCCCCTGCTTGCTAAGTACTACACGCACACAGTAAAACCCCTTCTCCCCTGAACAATATATATTCAATACGTCTGAGGACAAAAAGACTATGAAAGAGGCAGCAGTGTTGTCCCTGTGGTGTTGGTGGCCAACCAGGGCAAGAGGAGGTGACAGGCCTTGCACAAGGTCATATGAAAAATCAATGGTAACGCCAGGAAGCAAGCACAGGTCGCGTGAATTGCTGTTTGGAGCCTACCACAAGGCCAACCCCTTCTCTGAAGCCTGGGCCAGTACTACTAATTACTGTGGGAAGGTACTTTGTGCATCCCTCTAGAACACTGCTCTCTGCTATTGGTTATTCGGCAAGAAGAAGGAAAGTGGCCTTGCAAAAAATTAGTGTTTTAGAGCTGTTCTTTCCATCTCTCAGGATTTCAGGACCGAACTGATACATGAGGTAATCAAATGCCCCAAATACTGAGTGTACTGAACATATGTCCCTTAAGGGATGCGAAACCTTCTGATAACCTCCCTTGTCAACACACTTAGAACAAGTCCAAGCAGCACTCAAGACTCCTTAATTTTTAGCAACACCCCATAAAAGCAGGAAGAGCCCTGTTTGCAGAGAAAATTTGGCACAAGTAGTTAAACCCAGCAATTCGCAACAGAAGGAAAAAGAAATCCAATGTCACAGTGCTCTCTAGAGAAGTTCATCTTGGCTCAGCAGTATGGCTCACTATAGGAGAAAAAGAATTCAGCCCAGCAACATTCTTAAATGCATGACCCATCTATGTTCTCTATTCCCATCAACTTCACAACTCTATTCCCCTCTAAAATAACAGAAGACAGCAAGTCCTTATATAGTGTGGATTTGAAAATCAACACCAACTCAGTTAAAGTCTTACCTGCTGCAAGCATGCTTTGCTCTAAATTGTAAGATTTGGGCCACACCTCAGTAGCAGTTCCCTGAACTAACTGTAGATTACTTTGGTATTTTATTTACTTTGGTAAAAATGTGTATATATAGATATGTATATATTCAGACCTAAATCTCTCATCTCTTCAGATCATCATCATAGCAAAGAGAATAAATACCATCATTTTGCTTTTCCATCAATCAGAGCTCTTTATCAGAGGCTAAGAGTTCATCCATTAATGGGATAAGGATTCATAATCTATCAAGAATATATGCCAACATCTAATCATTATTTTCTCCGTAAGCCTATACATTATTTAATTTTGACATAACAGATTAGAAAGCTTTTTTTTTTTTAAACTCAGACTACTGAAATCTCTGCTATACTCACATTGCTCTTCAACAGAAGAAAATGGCAAGAGAGAATAGAGTTTAATATAAGAAAACCAGAGGGCCTATAACAACTCCTCAGATGAGATAAATCAACACAGCTACTGACCCATTTTTAATGGCACTAAGCTAATTTACATCAGCTGAATACTGAGCCCATCATCAATAGATTTGGAAATGAGCAAGTAGATGCAAAAACCCATTTAGCTCCAAAATAATGTCAGCAGGAGGCTATAACAAAGGTTTCTTCCTGAATGTTTGATCTTTACAGCCCATCTGATATGTACCTAGCTTTCCACACAGAGTCCATGGATCGAGTTTTTGTGGATATTATAGCACTGGGCTCTGATTTCCCAGGACAAAATGTTTCACACCTAGATGATTTCCATGTTCATCCCCAGGTACTAGGTCGGGTGGAGGGGTCTTCACCCAAGAAGGGGTTAAAGACACGATGTACTGTTCCCTCTTCATTCAGCTTACCCATTCACAACTTAAACACCCATCTTGTAGAGTTTTAGCCCAGAAAGGAGTTGAAACTTGGGCCTTTAAAGACTGGTCTAAGTGGGCAGGCTGTACAGATCACACTTGAAACTCATTAAATACAGAATTTTATTATATAGGAATCTGGTCTTATACTGCGGCTGCACATACATGTGCAATACATAAATGACAGTTGCACTAGAAATGCTTTAATTCTGCTACAAAACTTTCATGTCCTGCAGTCCATGTCCTTGCACAGACTAGAACACTCTTGGGTGCCCAGAGGTGTTTGGTTCATTACATTGTCCTGTGCTGCCTGTGCAGCCACTGACACAGAGTAGATCTGTTTGTTTTTGTACTTCTAGAAAAGAGAAGATAATCCAGACTCAAGTAAAAATGTAACTTACATATTTAAACAGCTACACATATTTCCAGCCTATTTCAGGAGCACAGGGAAGATAATAAGGAGCTCCACTTTCCAGGCTTACCATGCTAAGAGGATAAAAAGAGAACTCTTTTTAATGCTTGTGCCTAGATAGTAGAGCATTATGGCTTGGATTCACAAAGGGATTTAGGACTCTAAGTCCCAATGAAATCAGGAAATGAATGGGACTTAGGCTCCTAAGGGCCTTTGTGAGTCCTGGTGTAAGTGCCTTCTCCTTTTGAAGCCAATGGGAACAATGCCATAGCATTAAGCAAGGGCAGAGCCTGCCCACAAAGCTTTAACTCTATTAAAAGATTGGAGGTTATCTTGTGACAAACAGGCACAACACGCTTGGTGAAGAGTCTCCAGCTTGAATACCTTTAAAGCTCCCACTATACTACATCAAACTGAGCTGAAGCATAGTCCATACCTGTCAATGGGATGTTTGCAGTGAATTAAAACCTCTGTCCAGTCCCTCAAGTCAGGCAAAGAAGTTGCCACCAGGATGAGAAACAGGGCTGTTAACAAGCCTGGAACATGTATTGTTACCATATAAAGCTGTCATGGTAGACAAAGCACAAGGTATTGTTCCACCTATGAGCCTTACTTTGCTCTTCTGTGGATAAAGTTTGACACCCCATGGCCCACACTAAGTTTTGAAGTGTTCTGAGAAGTAAATACAGTTTTGATTCTTCTACTTTTTTCATTATTGCTATTTTAAATACACATTAATAAAGATTGGTGGTTTGCAGGAAAATAACTGGGTTTCCAAAGGTAAGTACTATAAGCATAGCTAAAATTTTCACTTGGTAAGCTGAGCAAAAAAAAGATATGCCACACTTTCTGTAATCCTGCATAAAGGTTAAGAGAAAGAAAGAGATCAAGTAACAAAGGATCAAGTATTTAAACATTAACCACTATTAAATCCATCATTATGCTTGCATTAAATGTCCTCTTTCCTTATACAGTCCCCAAAAGCTGCTTCTTCATGATGCAGGACTCGTGTATCCATATACTGAATGAAAACCATATTTGCATGGCAACCACTTCTCCAACCAGGCACATGAAGGATTCATCTTGTCTGTCCCCTGCACTCCTAGAATGAGAATTGTCTCTTTTCTGTCACCAGTGACATCCCATGCCCCATCCTGATGTACATAGGCAGGATATTTCCTACTGTACTGGATCCACTGCTGGCAGAGAGGTGCAGACAAAGGGCACAGGTGAAACGACATCGAGCCAATGCAATGCCAGTGGACTCACACAACATAACCCAAGGGTTTGCTACTCCCACATGCAGCTCAAGGCCTTCTAAAATGCACTGAGGCACATCAGGTCTGCTTTGTGTCCCAGGCTACATAGCCAGCATAGGACAGTGCACTTGGCTGAGCACCTGTGAATACCTCCTTGCAAAGGCTGCAGGACATACAAGTTTTTGTAGAAGGATTCCAACATTTTCAGTGGGGTCAACATTTTCTATGTACACATCCACGCAGCCTCAATTTTTAGTCCAAGTACTCAGACAATTAGGTTTTGCATTTAACAAGTTCCAACATGATCTGCACAGCTTGCGTGCTTAGGTCAGCCTCCAAAGGCCCAACATGCAAGGCTGATAAACAGAATGTGAAGCACTCAGCCCTGTCTGCAGCACTTTCCTGTTCTGCCTTGACCCGCACACAGGCAAGAGGACTGTGAATATGTTTCACGTGTCACAGCATTTTTGACAAATTGTCTTTCCTTAAATTTGGCCCTGAAATCTTCCAGTGCACATGGCAGACAATTTGACAGAGTCACAAACGATTCATATATCACTGCAGCAATGCTATTCAAGCTCCCCGCGTGAATGCAGCTGAAGCTGCATCTGCTTCTCCTCTACCTAGTCAAGAGGAGGAAAAAAAGAAAAAAAAAGAAAAAGGAATCAATAAACACCAGCACTTCATCTCTGCTCAATTTAGCCCTTTCTGGGAGCATGGATAATTCCTGATGGCAATTGTCCAAAGTGTCCAAATTCAGACAGTCTGATAGCCCTTTCAGTCAGGTCAGTCCTAGTGGAGACAATAATCAGGACTCCCACGATGAATTTCATTCACAGAGCGGTGCTGATTATGGAGAGGGTCGAATCATTGCACAGTATTGACTAGAGATCAATTTTTAGCTTGAGGTATTGTGGAGAACATACAGTACACAGCTAAACTAAAGCAGGGAGTAGGAATTCAATAAGCCTACCCAACCATGTCAAATAAAAGCTTGCACAGATAGATGCCACAGTTTTTATCCCCTGAAGCCTGTGTTTTTAAAGGTACACGCTATGATGAAACGCAGCCCCTGAGGAACCATATTTCATCATTAAGTTTTGCTGCATCATTAAAACCACCATTTGATTTCTCTGCCCCAAACTTCTTTCAGGTGATGCATTTTGCATTAAAAAAACCAAACAACTTGACTGAATGATTGTTCCTTTGATCCCATCTGTCCATAATTAAAATTCTCCTAACAAGACAAAGACTGCTGCCCTGCTGCAGGTGAGTTGTTTCCTAGCACTTCCCCTAAAGAGGTGAGCCCCAGCACCCAAAGACGACAGATGTGGAAAGTGTAATGAAAAGCAAAATGAAGCCAATAAATAAGATGAAATTGAGGGCCATCAGGCCTACACATCAGCCCAAAGCACTGCCTTGACAAATGAAAACGTAGTGATGTGTGCAAAGATGGCTTTGCATGGCACTGTTTTTCATGTGTACAATAATAAACAACAGTAAAGGTCCTAATCTCCTTGTGAACAAGAGGCCTGGTCTTTTAACAAGGATTTTTTTTTATTCACCAATTATTTACAGAACCCGTTTTACAGTTCCCTCAGAGTTTGAAGAATGCTAATGCAACATATATTCTGAAAACCAAGCTTGAAAACAGCTAGTATAATATCAAATATAATAATGTGAAATGCAAATTCAGCAACAGCACAACTTTGCTTGCAATGTCATTAAATAACACTGCCTAACAGGATGCAGCATAGTAAGAAGGCACAGATTTCCAAACATCTGCCTCCCCACCCTAAGATCCATCCTACACACATAAACCAAGAGAAACTCTAAGCTTTGGCAAGTGCAATTTCAATCCTTCACAAATCAACAGCTGTACTGACTTTACCTCCCACAACTACGTACAGAAAGCAGGAGCTTAATGCACTTGGTAACATTTCAGTGTTCAGCATAAGATCCTGCTGTTTCTCTTTATTCTCTAATTTTCTGTTTTCTTCTCATATTCTTTAAGCTCACAGAGATATTTTAAGTCCTCTTACTTATACACACAATTTTTTTTCCCAACGGGAACCATTCTCCCCAATCTTCCTTTACCTTTAGCAACTAAAATGCCAAATCAGACAATTTGGTCATCAATGATCAGTGGGCAAAGAAACAAAACATCACGGTCTTACCTATTCTTCATCTGGCCACAAAATACAGTAAGACAAAGACCAAAGTGAAATAAATCGTCATGACAGAAAGCTAAAACTGTGCTTGACACTTGAAGCAAGACAGTGAATTTAGCCCTCAGAAACTCAGCTCACAGATTCCCAATCTAACTAATTCCCCAAATAATGATGCAACACTAATGAATGATGCAGTGATAATAGAGTGAGGTATTATAATGCATCTGAATTGCAAATAGGGGATTGGTATCCTGCAGTGATAGAAGATTTCTGCTGGATGACACAGCCTGCAAACTTCAGTTATATTACCCTTAAAGATAAGGAAATGCAGATTGCTATACAGTAGAGTGTAACGTGTACACACCAAGATCAGGGGTCTCTTTCTTCTTATTATGCTATTGTATTGGTAAAAGCATATCAAATGAATTAAGAAACTTCACAGTGGCTCAGAAGTAGAAATAGTTCCAATTTAGTAAGAATATATAGAAAAAGACGTGGCCTGAAGCTTTGTAAATTACTGAATTCCTATTAATACAAAAATATTAAATGAGATTTTTTCCTGCTAGGTTTACAAGATGCCTTCCCTTTTCCTGAGGAAAGAAGGGATGCAGTGTTCATTCCTTCCTAGTGTTAGCCAACTACAACAGTTTCAAAGACATTTATTTGCCTTAGTTTCCAGCTGTTCCATCTGCAGTGCTTTATACCACAGAACAGCATTTTTGCAATGGTCTAATATTCCCCTCATATTGTAATGCACCACGCATCTTACAATTTTTAAAGTTCTCTCTACTGTAACAAGTATCTGATTCCCACAATAAAGAAAGAATAGCCATCCAGTGGCTCGTTTCAAAAGCAGCTACTGCTTTCAAAGTGCAAAGCAATTCGACATTAGAAAAATTCTTTATTTTTTATTTTTTGGCCATATGGTGCATATGTGCCCTCTAAAAAATGAGCCCTCTAAAAAGCCCCGGCTTGGGCTTCTAATAAGTGTGACGCACAAGATCTCTGGCCTGTTTGAAACTCACAGCTATGTCTGCTAACTTTAATCCACTGCCTCTTATCTTTTGAAAAAGTTTATTCTAAGCTGGCCAGTTCAGCTACTCAGCAATAAAATTAGAAAATATAAATTTCCATTTCTCTAACATGAAAGCTGCTTTAATTGAACAAATCCAATCAGCAATCGTACAGACTGGACACAGCTTGTATTAAATTGAGAAGGGGTAAGATAAGACGAGCTGTTCAACACAACCCCTGGTTTTACATAGGAAATGTGGTGCCAGTCAATCCGCCTGCACTCCGGGACAGGCAGAGCCTTGCCTTCCTGCTGCAAAAAAAGCTGAGAGCTCCAGAAGCACAACCACAGCAGATCCTCCGCGCTGATTTTACCACTGCAGCTTCACCACACCACGATTTACAGGCAGCTCGACAAAGCTCAGACAGCTACAGTTAAGATACTGAAATACTTTGGTCCATCACCGTGAAGCCCCAAACGCTTGGGAAAGCTGGTCTGCATTACCTCTGCACCTAGCGATGGATTTCAGCGCCCCAGGCTGCCAGCAATCGAGGTCTGTCAATACTTCCCTACAAATGCTTTCCCGTCCTGCAGCACACAGGCTCATTTTAAAGAGCTTGTTTTGATTACTACCATGTGTCCTCACTTACAATATTTTATTTCATGGTGAAACTCAGATGCAGTTGTGATTTCAAGTTTTAAAACACCGTAGCAGTGGATTTGAGTGGATAAACAGACTAAGCACAGTTAAGAGTCTCACCGGGAAGTCTTAAAAAGACTAATCTATGAATATGCAAACACTTTGCATGTCACTCAGTTCTGATAAACTCCAGCTGCACCAGCCCACAAGAAAAAGTCAGCAAGACAAAGGAAATGTGATACTAAAAGTCACAAACTGCAAGAAAAGCAGTTTACTACACAACAGTTATACAGAGGGACTCCATCCTTTGCAGTTTCCTTTCAGACATATTGCTGATTGGGTTCTGCTGCTTTCCCAGAGACCTCAGATACTGTTCCTTTGTGTCTGGCTTTATCCTTATGCAAGCACAGTGTTAACATGAGTGTATAACATCTGCATTAAACTATCCAATGCTGTTCTGCTGTTTCCATAGCAAATTGTCTAAGGAAAAGTAGTGTGACTTTTTTCTCTGACATTCAGAGTTACAAGAGTAAAACCCTTCCTACAACAGAAAGAAAAAGTGCACTACTTGCCTGTAGAAAGCTTATTACACATAAAAGTACACCTTTCTTTAGCAACAGTAGAAAAGTGTCAGTGGTGATGCATGGGGTTTGCAAAATTATCTCACTCCAGCTTAATGCTGCCTTTGCTAGAATCAGCAGTAGAAGTGCCATCATTAGCTCCAAGGTACAATTTCAACTGTTGCCTTTATTAGGAGCACAGGCCAAGGGGGAGCAACCACCCCCCCTTAGAGCAATCAATCATTACACATTGGGACGCAAAGCAATTTTGGTTATTGAGAGGCACCATGCATATCCCCTGTGCTATTGTGCACAGTTAGGACTGCATCCTGACCCAGCCACCCACTCTGTTCCAGTTCCAGGTGAAAATATAGCTCTTTTATCGCTGTCCTTGCTGTAATATTATTCAAGGTACTACAGATGATGGTCACCTAGGGGCTGATGAAACTCTGATGTTAACAGCTGACTGAGCCCTCCACTTGTTCCACTTTGGGGACATGGGAAAAATCACGCCTACGCTATCAGACTGCTTGGCAGGGGCTGATAGAAGACACACACAGGAAAGCACCACAGCTCTTTGGACACCAGAAAGCCCTCAGCCCCATAAAGCCACTAGGAGAGCAGATGAGCCAGAGTCTCAGCAGGGCAAGGCTAATTACATTGCTAAGAACACAAGGACCCTGCCATTACATCCGTCCCTGGATGCCAGCGAATTAGATGTGGACAGCCAGGTCTGCAGGTTAAATGGAAGCACGTTAAGTGCCTCAGACTGCAAGCACTAGGTAGATTTCCTCCTTTGAAATCTATATGCTTAATTTCTATTTCCTGTCTTGTTAGCCTGGTTTGAGACCACCACTACAGGGATATTTTCTAATTTGGCCAAATACACACAGATCTACCCTGCGACTGAGAGCAACAGTCTCAGCAGCCAGCATACAGAGATGAACATGGCTTTCAGAAATGGTTTTCACGCTACCAAAAGGGCATACAGCATCCTTCCACCCTACTCTGATGTTTGTGGAGTTCACACACAAATCAACAAGAAGAATGTGGTTTAAAAAAAAAAAAAAAAAAAAAAAAAAAAAAAAAAAAAAAAAAACAGCATTGCCAAGATTATCACATACTACCAAGGAAAACATAGAGAGAGCTGAACCAAAATACCTTCCATGTGATTTAGGGCCAAAGCTGTTCCACTCCAGTCTGAGAAAAAAGCAGTCTGAATGAGGCTATGGTTCTGTTTTGTCCTTTGCTTAAATCAAAACGAAAAAAATACAACTCAAATATCTAATAGTGAAAGAAGAAGTCTGATGTTTCATAGAACGTAATCACAGAATGACTTGCGTTGGAAGGGACCTTAAAGATCATCTAGCTCCAACTTACTGCCATGGGCAGACTCACTGAGTTTCTGGCATTTTTGAAAGATAATGGATTCCCAAATATAAAGAGACTACAATCGCTAGATGCAAATTCTGTGGGATGCAAAAAGACAAACTTGTTTCTTTTCAGTATACAATGACTCATTTTCTCCTTGCTTACTGACAGATGATTATTAACATTTAAGGATTTCATAAAGCTGCATCAATAAAAGATTAGGATGATATCTTGAAGAATGTGAAACTATTATCTTTTCCAAAAACCTCTAATTTTTTAAAAATAAGAATTTCTGCTACCTGTAAATACACTGTTATGATCAAGAGGAGGATGTGCGAAAAGCAGTTATAGATTCTTGCTCCGCAACAGCAAAAATGGGTAAGCTCAGCAACTTGAATGTGAATGTACTGATGGTGCAGACTCCAGGAAAGCAAGGTTTCAGCACATGAAAACACATCCCCTGCCAGGCTGACTCTAGCTCCTACCCACTGCAGGAGCTGCTACCCTTCACAGAGTTCAAACCAGGGCTTTTGAGCCCAAACTGAACCATTAATAAAATGCTTCATTAACAAACATGCAAAGAAAGATCAGCCTGTACTACTAAGATGCAAAAGTCAAGAAAACAAATTGGTACCTTTTAGGTCACTGCATATCTCGATCCAAGGTGGGCAAGACAGAGAAATATTGACTTTGGTAAGTAAAGAGCAAAATGCAAGATCAAGAAGAATATTTTCCCTACTAATAAACGAAAGCACGAATCCCAGAGTTATCAAAATGCATCAGAAATGGAGAGACAACTTCAAAGTCTGTGTTGTAAGGGTCACCCGGTACACTGAAGACAAATTAAACTTGATATGAACAGAGCCGAAACACTCTCACAGGCAAGAGTGGGGCATTCGGCTCTCACCCCTTCAACAGAGAAGAAAACAAATGTCTCCCCAACAAACAAGAAGCACAGAGAGAAGACTGAGTCCATCCAAGGAGGTATGGAAGACCCAGGGGAAATAGGAGGAAAATAAAATGAGCATGCATAGTACTAAATCAGAGTAGCTTAGCTAGGATAGAAGCATCATATTCTTTGTTCTCCCTAAGCACAGCACTTGCATTGGGTAGGGTGTCAGGCCCTGCAGGATAAGCCAGAGCTGCCGGCAAGGATGCTCCACAACATAGAAAAAGGCATTCCCAGGGGCTAACATGGCTGCTTCGTTAGAACTACACAAACAGATAAAGCCACAGGCTGCACACGCAGGCAGACACATGTGCCTGGGAGGAACAGCCAGCTCAGTGTGGCAGGAAGCAGCCCCATGCCACCAGGGACCTCACTGAGCAAAACAGGAGGAATGGGCACAACTCTCCCACAATTATCAGCAGCTGCTCCTCAGACAACACAGCAGCTCTCCTCTACCTGGGGTATTTGGCTGCATCTGCTGCCTTTGTTAGGGAAAAGGGATGCTCAACTACAGGAGGATGGGGGCATGTGCTGCCACACGCTCCTCCCCATGCTCAGCAGTTTCTCTGGCAGCTTGCAGGCCACTGACATGCAACAGTAGCTCTGGAAATACCCTGCAACCCAACAGGTATAGGTTTTTACGTAGTTGTCTTTATTCATCTTTAAAGACCAGTATTTCAGGCACGTTTGTGCTAATAATGAGGCCAGCAGATACACCATTTGCTCCTGCGCCCATAACAAGTTTGATTCACAGGAAAGCTGCTGCAGTCCAATACTTTGCCACTCTGGTATTCTAAGTGATACATCAGCATAACCCCAGACCCACCCAGCAAGCAATAGCTGCCCCAAATCCTGGGACAGGGACTTTAGAGGGTACATGAACAGAAAAACTTTTCAGTATGTCCTAGAGACGTGTTTCTGGCAGGTTTGTCCAAGGGAAACCAAATTTTGGGTTGAGACTTACAGATTTCAGGGTTACCTGTACAACACACGAATGAAATCCTGAAGGAGGGAGCTTGGATCCACATAATGCCAAAAGGAGGAATCTAGAGGGCTGCAGACCCACCACCTACCTGCCTCTCAGCTTCCGGGGATGATCTATTGAGCTGTGGCAGGGCTGGTGGCTAAAACAAACTTGCTAGCAGCCAAAATACTAGGTTCCTGAGTCAGTACAGTCAGGGGAATCCAGGGAGCAATTTATTTGACCCAGATAGGACTGTCTATCAAGATGTTCAAGAGCAAACTGCTTGCCAAGAGGACAAGACAGAAGAAAATATGCTTGTCTTCATAGCTGCGACATAACTTATGTAGCTACTGCACAAAGATGTAATTATGCTCCTTCTCAGACTTGTGTTCAATTTTGCAAACAGGACCCCAGCTGTCAAACTGAGTAATGCCTGCAGAGGGAATCAGGCCTTCCTCTGCAGGTCCAGTCAGTATTCCCTGCCTACAACATGCAAACTGAACAGAAACCAGTGTGCGAGCATCCTTCTTTCCCTGCAGAAGAGATCAAGAGAAGAGACATCCTGCACTCCTCCAGGGGAGAGAGGCTTTTCCCGCTTCACCCTCAAACACCACAGTAAAGGCAAAAAGCAGACAAAGTGGAAAAACACTTTAAGGAAGGAGTGGGCAGACATTAGTTATAGGTGAAGAGGGAGGGAGTGACTGCAAGTTACCAATAACTAGGAGATGATGGACACAGAGGCTGGGAGCCAGGTCACCTGGAAGTAAGCAGACCTGTAACCCTTTGGGGATGCTTCTGCTATGCAAAGGCGTAGGCTGAGAGCCTCCTCTGCAGAAACCTGAACAGGGAGGTGTGGAAATAGGAGGAACAGGGCTGGGAGCCAAATAGGGGTGTACTGAGGGTGTGGAGGGAGAGAGGGAGGAGAAGGGCTCTTTGCTACGTGACAATTTAGGAATGCAGCTCACAAGACCCGACCAAGCCTGTCCTCTGGGTTCAGGGTTGCACAAGGACTTACCAACTCAGATAAACCCCAAGAAACAAAGCACGAAGGTAAGTATCCAGTAGCTGTATCGCCTGAGGATGCGCAGCTAAGCAGAGGCTGCCTTAGGCTAACAGCTCCTTAAAAGGAAAACACAGTCAGTCCCCCAGAGTTGCAACAGTTGAGGACATTTCTTGTGGCCAAGAATAAATAAGAAAGAGTAAAGAAAATAAGTGCAAAAAAAGAGGTTCTGACTAGAACAATGATGCAGCTGCAGCATGAACAGTGCAGATAAAAACACAGATTCAACTTTGAGCAGTAGCACCCGGTCTGTGAGGTGTGGAGGCAGAGGCAAATGAGAAGGGGCTCTGGCTGCCAGCAGAACCGTTAAAAATGAATTATGTCATTTCTGAATTCAATCTCTGTGCACTTCACCAATGACAGCAACAGGCACAAACAGTTCAAATGCTTTTCTCCCTTCATTTTCATTACACAGGGCAATTATGAAAACATCTAAGGAACAGCTGGTTGAAACAAGAGAGAAGGAGACAACCTTTGTACGTATCTTGTAATTGGGCTCAGAGAGAAAATCCTCCCAGAACCTTTTCAGATGCAGTCTTAGATTTAAAATAGCATTAAGGAGGTAAAGAACTTGACAAGGTTTCTCAATTTTCCCAGCAGCTTCCCCATCCAAAATAACCCACAATGCTCCCCTGCTATGTTGTGAAACTGAGATTCAGAGACCCTTCCGAACTTCTCTCCACTTCTTTTGCAATTTTTCTTATACAAGCAGCATTCCCAACAATTGGCTAATGTCAGCCTTTTGGGAACATCTGTCTGCTTCTGTACAGTCCTCCCGCTCGCTTCAGAAAAAAATTAAACCAGCAATTTTTCTTCCGTGCATCTCCCATAAACATCTAAATGACTTCCCCTAACGGAGCAAGCTGCTTCCACACAATCAATAGCAGTTTTCAGTTGCATGTGGTACTCTTTGTGCTGGCTGGAAGAGTTCAGCAAAAGGTGGCAACGTCGCTCACAGTCTGGATGAGGCATCGGAAACCAGACGTGCCTGAAAAGCAATAGGCTTTCCTTTGCTCATCTCAATCAGCACTTACATTTTGCTCTTATTTAGATGAACACAGCAACAGCAAAGGCAGAGTATATCATTTCAGGTTTTGGGACAGGATGACATCTGGATAAAGCCAGCTTGGATTAGTCAGCTACTGGGGAGATTGCAGGACTGATATCTTGAACTCATACTGGACGTTTATATTTGCATACATCTGCACAGGAAGCAAGTACAAACTGTTTGCAAAGGACAGGGAAGGAATAATCCTGCTTTACTTTGTAAATTACATTCCTTATCCTAATGAAAGAGGAAAAACGAAGCATCACACTAACACTGCTAGCTCCTCAGATGCATTCACTTGGAAAAATACAAGAGTAGCACCAAAAAATGTGCTTATCACTCCTTTGCAATCCAGTTCTCACATCAAGAGTAACCATGTTGCTTGCTAGACTGTTATCTCTGTATCTCCACATGCATACGCTAATATACCTGCAAAGATATTGAAGGTGAGCACAGAAAAATCTCCTTTCAAATGACTGAAACACAGAAATAATGTCTGAGAAGTAGGACAACATGTTGAGAACACACTCAAAAATTGGGAGAACTTCAGCTCTAACTCCCACTGAAACCAGCAGGAAAATTACGCAATGATTCACTGGGAAAAGTGAAACCTCCTGTGACTTCAGCCATATCGTAGCATCCTTTAGAAAAAAACATTCCTTCCTGAACGCAGAGGTTTATTTCAACACAGAGAGAGGGGGAAAAAAAAACAAAAACAAAAAAACAAAAAAACAAAAAAACAAAAAAACAAAAAAACAAAAAAACAAAAAAACCACCTCTTCTCCTGACTGATCACTGCCTTCTAGGCAGGAAGGTGTCAAAAAGCAGAAGACAGTCTCGCTGTTTTCTGCATGCAAGGACCTTTATTTGTTATTTTATTATTATTTTAATGCAGAAGCGGTTGTCCCAGGGCTTATTATTTGGCTGAATGAGCTGAAGTGAGACTCCCCGGGCAGCTGCTGACATAATGAATGATTGTGTGGTGAAGCTGAGAATGTGAATGATGAAGAATTTTGAAAGGCTCTGGAATTTGTGAATAACAAAAGTAGCTACAGTCCCCAAAATCTCACCATTTGTTCTCCGCAACAAAAGAGGACTCAAAGGCCTTTGTTTAACAAAATGATTCAAAAACAGGATAGGAAAGGAATTAAGGGTTATCTCTACTGGCATAATACAGCAAGCAAATTGTGTCCCTAAGTAGAAAGAGTTATGAATGTATTCTGTCGAACATATTGTGCGCCGAATTACTACTGTTCTGTTTCTTTTATCCCTCTTCCAGTACCATTACCATGTTTCCTGTGTCAGTAATTCTCAAAGTCTTTCAAGTCCAGACTCTGCCAATGTCTCTAAGCACCTTCCATGGGAAGCTTTGCTCCTCCAACATGCAAGGGAAAAGCAGATGACCAGGCATGCCTCTTCCTCTTAGCACCGCCATGAAGAATGGGCTCTTGGCTTAGCCAATTTCTTCAGAAGTATTAAAAAATAACCACAGTCATATTTCTCTTAGATATTCATTTTTCTTGGTGTCTATGAAGCACGGGACAAGAGACCCAGCACAGTGTGAATGACAGGTATGCCCCAAAGCACACCCACTTCTCCTTAAGGGGAAATAAGCCTTTCAGTTTGAGATTACATATGAACTCAGCAAAAGACAAGTGAATCTGATGAAGATTCATGCTACACTGACAAGTGCTATCCAAACAAATATAAATTCAATTAAAAGACTCTGTTGTGTGAGCAATAGACCAAGGAGCACGCTGAATCAAGGGATGGAAAACCAGCTCACCCATGAAGGTTGTCAAGCATGAGAAATCAGACACAAGCAGTGCTAATGCTAAACCCAAACAGGGCACCATATATTAGAAGGGCATCATTCCAGGACGGGGAGGAAGAGGGATGGATACCCATCAAAGGACAGTTCCTCCTGGGTAGGGTACTGACTGAGGTGCTGGCTGGGCTTTGCACCACTGCCCAGAGGACGAGCTAGGCCCAAAGCCTAGCTCCAAACATGAAGATTCTGCCCTTTTGGTCCAGAATGATTCCTACCTGTAGAGGTATGTTCAAAGGCCTCCCACACAGGATGATAAAACCTGTTATCTCTTCTCACTCACAGAATCCTGCCTGACCCAAAGCCCACAAGGGTCAAGCCAAAGCCAGAGGGCTTTGAAATCATGTTTTAAATATTTCCAAGCACTTAAGCATTCACTGTATTAAGCCACACACATCCTACTGCAGCAGACAGTCAATTCTGCCTGTGGTGTCTGTTCTACAAATCGCTGTAATGCTCCAGCTGCAAGCAGGGCAGTAATATTGCTTGTGCTATCCTGCCTCAAGTTGATGCAAATTTGGCTTTTGTCTTTCAAAGAAACTAGGGTTTCATATTGGGATGCAATTCAGACATGGAAGAAAAAGTTGTCCTCCCATTAATTTCTACAGGAGCTTCATCACCTAATCCTGCCTCTCAGAAGCAATAATTAGCCTACAATAAAAACAGCAGTAACCAAAGAGCATCTCCAGTTCCCCACACACCATGCAAGCCCTGGCAGTAATATCTCTTAAAGAACATGAGTTTTGTCAGCAGATCTTTACAAAGACTTCTGTGCACCTCTGCTGACTTTCAACACTAGGTTTTCTTGCACAAAGTATATTTTTAATGAAAGCAGAAGTTATCACTGAATATTTCAATTCCAGGAACTGTGCCAGAATTAGAAGGTAAAATAAAATCACGAGAAGCATGATAAAAATCACCAGATATGACAGCAACATTGAGAAGTTGCCCAGAGAAGATAAGATGAAGAAATCTAATATCAAATTGTCATGTCCAACATGAAATAAAGCCTCTACAAAACAATGCAGACTTAGGTTGAAAAAGTGTGCTTTCCAGCAGTGATACCTCTGAAATACGGTTTAACACCTGTTATCAATTCTGCTGTGTGGCACATTTGCACCATTACTTCTTACGTCTCAGCTACAAATTCAAAAGACTGCATGTGAGCCTGACATTAAACTGTGGAAACACCACAGCCAGAGTTCAGCTGTCCTATACATTCAGAGGAAAGCCTTCTGTTATCTACATTTGCTGGGCATATTGTATTTTGACATGCAGTAGTCTTAGCTTACCATTTAAAAGAAAACTCTTAATTCCAGTCCAAGACCTATTATCCCTCCCTGTCAACCTCATTTTAGCCTTTTGCCTTCAGCAATGGTAATTTATGGATAAAGATATATAGCATGGCAGGAACTGTATTTTAGCTGCTGATTTGCATTGCTCTTAGGTATTGAGCCTCCAAAACCACAAGTAGGCTCCCCAGTGGATCCCTATAACATTTGCAAGACATTTTGGGAGCAAAGCCTTTGCTTTCTTCTTCCCCTCTCTCTTGACCTTGCCCCCAGCCTGAAAGACTTGTCTTTCAGAAAGAGTCCTGTTGTCTCCATTTCATTTCCTGATTCATTCCTGAATGCAGCATTGAGTATTTAAAAGAATTCTTTTTTTTCTGCTACTTGCTTCTAATATGGCCACAGAAGCGAGTAACTGCACTAGAAATGCCAACAATCCAATCACCTAGTGCCAAGGGGGTGACAAGTAAAACACTGGAGCAGATATCCTCACATAGGACTGTTCCTCCTAGCTCTGGATAAATCACTGTACCCTTTAAAATTCCCAGAGCCTGCATTTGTTAGGGATTTCTGCACTGGCACATGTTGGCACTGGTAAACACTTGGACCACACCAATGTTTTCAGCTGTTACAGCACAGCCACTCCAAAATGTTCTACAGATTTCAATGTGCTGAAGCAAAACATCTCTTCTTCAGTTCTGCCACGTCTAAAATGAAGGCCCTAATAACACGTCCAACAAGGGCTGCTGACAACAAGTTGTGGCTGCTTTAAAAGACCTTTGATATCCTCCACAGGAATGCTCTGAAGGAAGAAAGCATTGGGGTTACCCACTGCTAGAAAGTAGGTCTGCTCCCATCACCACAGCACCTTCAGAGAGGAGAATCCCATTTGTGAAACAATATGAACAGGAAAATGGAGTTCCTGCTCCAAAGCGCTTCCTACCCCTGAGGCAAAGAGAAGAGAACAGAGTCAGCAGGAGCTTAAATTTTTTGTTTCTGCTACTTGCATCTAACATGGCCACAGCAACAAACAGCTGCACTAGAAATGTCAACAACTACAAGATGAGAGGGGGACACCAGTGCCCCCTGCACTTAGGCAGAAACAACCACAGCGGCTCCTAATGCTTTCTCGGCATCGCCTGCCCTCACCCTGCTGGCACACAAGAATCGAGTTTGGCCCCTGAATTTTTCAGCTGCCTCTGATCTCAGTGGTTATTAATGTGCAGACAATAGGCTTAGTCCTTGCGTCCCTGCTGCCGTGCCCCACAAATGACCTTTAATTGGTGCGGGACACAATGGGACACAATGGCTGATTCAGAGTCGCTCCTGCCGACCATGTCGCTTCTTATTTACACTCACCAAAGCACAATTGCCGCTTCTTCTAGGCAAAAAGGTTATGGATTTACTTTGTCGGGCTCCGCAGGAGGATGCAGATGGTTTTGGAGGCAAATTGAAGCTCCAGTTAATCTGCATACTACAGTGCACAAACACAGTGCCTAGAGGGCAGGGGGGAAGAGATGCTTGTCAGGAAGGAACACGCTGGCAGCATGATTTTATTTCTCCAAGACATCCAACTATGGTATTTTACCTTACGCACTAGCAGTCTACTCAATTTTGTGTTACAAGTTAGAACTCTCTCCATAGTCATCAGGAGTGCTATAAAAAGGAAATCTCACCAACCTCCCTCTCTACTTTCTCAAATTTTACAGCTAAATAAAAATCAGCCACAGAACTCCTTGCCCCCCTATACAAGCCCTGCTCTGTGCTGAAAGCACTGGACTCCACCTTATCTCTTAAGCCCCCAGAAACACTGTCAGCACCTTATCTCTGAGTCATCAAGTACCAGAAGTGTTTGTCAACCAGTTGAGACTGTTTTGACTCCGTTTTCAATGCCACTGACTTCAGAAAAATCATAGAATGACAGAATGGCTTGCACTGGGAGGAATCTTTTAGATCATCTGTTTTCAATACCCTGCCATGTGCAGGGAAGCCTTCGACAATGCAAGTTTGCCAAATGTCTCCTTCGTTGTATATTTAGTGGGAAAACAGCAGACAGTTCCTCCAAGAAAGGCCCAGCCAGCTTCATTCAAAGGGGCAAAAATGGCACCAGAGGCTGAAACACCCCCTTCCCTTCTAGTTCCTTGCTACTGAAAGAGAGCACAATACAGTGCTGCTGCAGCATCAGGCAAGGGGCTGGCATTCTCCTGTCCCAATATACCTCCTACCGGGAGTACTCCCTGGAACTGCTACGGTTGGATGATAATATGAGTATTTTCAGTTCTGCCACCTCTAGCATCTTGAAGAGCATCCCATTGCTCAAAACAGTGTGATGCTTAACACTGAAGACTGCCCTTCAAGTTCGGTACTCCACCTCCAAACTAATTTAACAAAGACTGAAAACCAGCTCCTAACAGGTAGCATCATCTAATTTCAGCACCTCTTCTAAAACACAGCCTCAAAATGAACAAGGAGCAACACTTCCCCTGGGAGAAGCAGCATCTTTTCCACAGGCCAATCATCACTTTACTGTGTTGGCTACAAAACTCATTTTGATGTCTGTACATGCCCTGAAAAACTGCAACATTTGTTTAAGCATAAAACTGTCCTAGAAGTAATACTAAACTAAATTAGTTATTCCTTCAAGTAGGCTGTTCTTCTTTTCTGCTGATAATTTTTATGCTCGTAATACACATTGACAGTAGCCTCACCAGACAGGTATAGTGCATTAGAATGAAAATGGCAATATGGTGAAACAGGATGTGTCACATTAATATTGTTACATGCATTTATACTGCAGGAGGCAATGACCACGAGATGCAACGCAATAGCAACTTCATCTGCACATTATTAAAAACTTCTATAGCACGTCAGGTATCATGGCAGCATGCTGCATAATACCTATTACTGGTACAAGGAATGGGCATATTTAAAATGCTACATTGATAACGATGTTAAATTTACCAGGAAGACAAAAATTCTGGAAATAGTTTTTGCTGTAAAACCCAAACGTTTGAAGTTGCCTATCTCATACATTTACAGGCTGCTACTTAAACTTTTATGATTCTTAGCATAACAATACTTTGGCTATGTACACAGGAAATTTAAATGGCTGAAACTTTAAAATGATCAAATAAATATTCCTCTACTTCTACTTATTTCACTGCTCCTACCAAGATTATGGATAAAACAGATAAGTGCAATATGCTCCCTGGTTCTGCCTGCCAGCCTGACTTGCTAGCTTCATCCTTCTGTCTCATAGGCTGGTTTCCCCCCTGCACGATACCATCATGTGCTTGTCCAACACAAGACAATCAGTATTTTGCTGACATCTGATCCACAAACATGCTTTTCTAGACTTTCTCCCTGGATACAAGTTACTCTTGCTTAAGATAGACATGAAAAAGCAGACTTCTATAAATCTGCTTTAGGCATTTGAGCTTAGAATTTGGGGAATTACAATTTTGTTTAACACGCACGCATCACAGATCCTTTTTAAATGCCATTTATGAAATCCAGGTCCCAATGAGGTCCACATGAATATGCCTTTCAACCTCAATATAGCCAGGATTTCAAGGTTGACATTGTAATTAAAATCTTTAGATGGCTGTCTTGCTTCTGCAGTTCCTGAAGATAGAGCTTTTTGGGGGCTTCTTTCTCCACAGCACAACAGAGCAGCTTGCTACCAAACTCTGAAATCAGCTTGCAGCCATATCACGTAGCTGCTTTTCCCACTACACTCTTACACTCAAATGCACTGAGTTTAAATGTACCAACCAGATGCCTGAATGAGTGAGTTCCAAAGATAAATGTCAAATGCCTTTGAAGCCTCTGAAGAACAGAAGGGTTGATTAGCTTTCCACCAGTACACAGCACCTCTGTCACCATCGGGAAGAGAAAAAAAAAATAAGACATTTCTCAGGCAACCCTGAAGCTCTTGCTTAGCATCGGGGTTTTGCTTGAGGTAGGTAAAGCAGCACACATCTTGAAATCTTGTTTCTTTGATCTTCTCCTGCCAGGAAGGCCTACGCATCATCACTATCCAGTGTGAACAAACAGACACTGCCCTCTCCTCCCCTTGCCTCCTGCATGGCTCATGGTATGGTTTGGTGCATACCTTAAATACCCAAAAATACTGTTTTCTTGAGAGAGGAAGGGAAGTTACCAAAACACTACAGTGACAACATCTCAGCACATTTCACAGTGAAACATTTGTCTGATGCCTTCCTAATTCTCTCCTTTCCTTAAGGACTGTGAGTTCTACTGAAACATCAATGACCTACTCACGTTTTCGATGCGTTGAAAGAAAAATACGAAGAAAAACAAAATTTTGTTGCAAAGACTTGTGGAGACTTGAGGACAGCTTGAGCAGCTTTTCGCTCATGAGCAAGACAAAACAACCCATGCTACTAGGATAGTTGTCTTGCAACATTTTCTTTTGATATCAGTAATTTTAGGGAAAAAATGAGTTAAAAATATTACATAATCCAGCAGGTACAATGTTTAGCTGGGAAATAAAATTCTCAGAAAACCTCTGCACAGAGAGAACTATGATGAGATTGCTTAACAGGGAGTATTCGGGGGTCACGACCAGCACTTGCTAACCTACACATCAACAAAATGCATCCTAGAAAGCTAAGGGGTTTAAAAACAGACATGAAGAAGGTGGCAGAAGATTAGCTTCCTAGTGATACACAAACTAAAAGACTCTTTCTCCTTTGAGATTGTTCTCACTGTACCCACATTCCACAACCAGCACTACACAAAATCACCAATGTTGAAAAGACCTACAAGATCATCCAGTTCAACCACCCACCTATCTCCAGTAGTTCTCACTAAACCATGTGCCTCAACACAACATCTAAATGTTCCTTGAACATCTCCATCAACTAACACTGCATTCACGTTTCAACCGCAGCCACTAGTTATGCGGAACATGGGGATGCACCCTACAGTGGGAAGGGAGGTGGATACTCCAGCTCACTGTTGGCATCTGCAGGACTCTGGGTGCTCCCTACCTGTACAACATTACACCACTGCTAAGCAGGAAGATTTCCATGTCAGAATTTGTCATGTGCTCTGTTGTGAATATGAAGAGGGTTAAAATAAGCAAGTAGACAAAAAAGAGTCCCCCTATAACTAGGGTTTTGTGGATGATGTCAAGCCATTCAGAAACACGAGCAGAACTCTGGACTAAGATTAACCAAATACTATTACTAATAAGAAATAAAATCAAACACTCTGACCATGTTCATAGAACTGCTAATAAAATAAGAACAAACATCTCTCTGATGATTGGCCAAGGCTTCAACAATCAATGCGTACTGTCTTTACTTTGGAAATAGCAAGCTTTAATGGAGTTTGTCCAACAGAATCATCACATTTACTATACAAAATTAAAGCAGCTCCAAACCCAAGGTGTGAAAAGAGGTAGACACCGGAATTTTAGCATAGGACTAAGAAATATAGTGCTAACTGATGCTTCTATTACTCATAAAATAGAACAGTATTTTAACCAAAGAGTTACATTACCACTTAGTTGATAAAATTACAAGATCATCTGAATTATTTATCCACCAAGTTTAGCTTCAATGCAAATTATAGGGAAATACTGCACTTTATGGTTGAGACGAATAAGAAATGCTTACTTGCACAGAAAGTGTCTTTTTACAGATTGCTCTAACACCATCTTGATGATGCATCATACACATCTTTAGAAAACTACAGACCTAAGCAAAGACTTACAGTCTCAGCACATGGCAGAGGTAAAGTGAGTAGAATGCCACACAAGTTTAACAGCAAAAAATGAAAAGCCACCTTGCTGTAAGCAAATTTGTATTCAAATAGAGCAGAAAGCACGGCTGGTGATCTGCCAAGGCTGCTAACTCCTCCATTCACCCAGATGGCCTAATGACAACCAGAAGAATCATTGGAAAGGTCAAAAGCAACCTCACTCAATAACACCACGTCGTCACAGGCAAGGTACTAGTACATCAAAATTAACAGATTGATTCAAAATTCTTCCCACTGCAGAAAAGCTGGAGTAATGACCAACAATAGCTTTTGAGACAGTCTGATTCAGCACAAGCCTTATCCATCCTTACTCAAGGAAGATCTCTAGTTTGTGCTTGGCTCCAGAGTTTTATGACCACAGAGGAAAAGCTGAAGAGAGCCCCAGAGGAACATGTTGTCTTTGGAGCCCAGGGAAAGACAAATGACGTGAACTCATCACCCACCTCAGCTATAAATGCAGGCACCCTTGGGAATTAGTACCACCTCACAATCAATTCAGGCCAGAACAGTCATCTGCTCTGTTTTCTAAAACCAGCACATCATTTAGCTTTCTCAAATGCAGCTTTATTATTAACATTAAAATCAATGGTATTTTGCTACTCTACAGTATGCTTATACTATCATTCAAGATTTCTTAACAATCAAACTGATGACACCAGACACCTTGGAAGATAAATTATAAGTATTCTAAGAACTGCTCACTGAACAATTGCTTGAGACTTAAGAAGAATGAAGAGAGAACAATGGTAGCCACACCAGCAGTCAAGCGGCAGCAGGAGAAGAGCAGCTCCAATCACTCCAGATACACCAGAAGCACCACTATGCTGTAACCAGGCAACAGTGAGCCAGCAAACCTTTCCCAAACCAACCCCAGTTGCTCCCCTGTTGGCACTTCAGAGACCCTTCTTCAAGGCTGGCAGGACTTCTTCCCCAGCTTCAAAGCCACAGGACCTCCGAGATGCTCATGCATTTACACTGGCCAGAAGACCTAATATATTGGGTTTACACTGGCGGGCAGCCCACAGTCTCACACCTGGCTGACAGACTCCTGCAAAAGCTGGGCTTCGCTCCAGAAGCTGCTATCTTTACAAGTGTTTCAAAGAAAGTATTTATTCACACGCCTGAAAGTTTCCCTTTGAAGAAACCTTGTGGAAGGGCTGAAGAGGCCTGGAGGATCTCTGTAAATAGCGGTGGTGAGAGGAGGGATAAGCGTTTGTGTGTTTTGGAAGGGTTATGTTAGCTCTTCTACACCTTCCTGTATTTTATAGCAGGAAAAACTGCCCAGAAATGTTTTGAACAAGAAGTGAAAGTCTTGAGCAATGGAGAGGAGCT
Source organism: Odontophorus gujanensis (assembly GCA_013399175.1). NCBI lineage: Eukaryota > Metazoa > Chordata > Aves > Galliformes > Odontophoridae > Odontophorus > Odontophorus gujanensis. The sequence continues at coordinate 1,155,079 of VXAB01011894.1, forward strand.
AAATTTAGCAGGTAAATCCCTAAGCTTTCCTACAGCATCCTCAAGCATGCTAGCTGGCAGCACTATTCAAAAAACAAACCCTTAATTCCTAAATAGAAGATGTAACAATTGTTCAAGTTACCCTAGGAACCAAAGCAGAATACAAGGTTGAGTTACATGCTTCCACTTTCTCTTTTCAAAGCCTGTTCCAGAATTTATTATATAAAGCTCTTTTAATTGCAAAACATCAGGAAATTTTGGACCCCCTCTGGAAACGCCACATGAAGCCAATAGCAGGATCTCATCAGTATGCCTCAATCCCAGGAAAGCAATGGCTTGAAAATATTTCACAGTCATTCAGAGCCTTCCTGCAGGTTTAAACTTGCTGTTATACCAAGACTATGATTTAAGGGAGTGGTGCAAACCAGAGTTGGAACTGGGCTAGCTTTCGTCCTCATTTGGGATATCCCAATTAACCCCCATGCAAAATTAATGGGGATAAAAAATGACAGTCATGCTTTACAGCATCCCTTACAGCATCCCTTACAGCTCTTACAGATTCTCAGACATTTTTAAATGCTCTAACGTTAAGAGCAGATTTCCCAAAGACCCATCTGCCATCCGGTCTTCCTTTAGTGATTTCTCTAGCTGAACCCCATCATCAGCAGAAAGCAGACAGGAGGGAAAAATGAGGATTGGTTTAGGAGGGAACAGTTTTCAGCCAGGATAACTCTAAGCAGAAAATATTCTCTATACAAGGCTCCCTTTCTTCTGAAAGGTCATCCTGCACTTCTTCATGGGGCACCCAGTTTCCTCCTGAACACATTGGTAAGAAGTTTACCCCTACTCTGCCTTATCCGTATAAGTTCATGCAAAATTTAAAAAAACAAAAAAACAAAAAAAAAAAAGAAAAAAATGCTCGCTAAACTTGCAGCTCCACCTGAAATTGAAATCAGAGATCTTCTGCACATAAGCATTTACAGACACATACCTTTCAGGAATTCCAGGCTTTCAGTAGCAGCTCCCCTAAATTTAGGCAGCCAGTGTTAGGGAAAGCTTCTTGCAGTGAGCTGGCAGCAACCAGCAACCAGCCCCCAAGAAGTGTTGTGGATGTAATATTCCAAACTTGATTTTGGACTCTGGAAACCTCCTGATGAGTATTTCCCCACATGGAGCTCAAACTCAGATCAATCTGAGTGCAAATGTATTTTGAAAGTCAGATAAGAATTGATCTGCCCACTAGCCTGAGGAACGATAATACATGCTATATTAACAGCAAAATGCTTTTCTCCTCTTCTGTCTTCATCATCAAGATTTCTATATCTCTTTAGGGAAAAGCAGTTTCTGGTATCTTGCCTTACAAAGGCCTCCTTAGTTTCTACTTTTCACATGCAATGAAATGGAAAAGGTACTGAAAAATGATCCTTGGCCAAAGTAAGGGGACTTTAATTTGTTTTAAATAGGAAACCCACAATCATTTCAGGTTATCAGCAGCACCTAAGCAACTTAGTAAAACAAATCCCAATAGCTTCCACTGCTGTGTCTGCTTCCAAAGCTGTTAAATGTGATTTTCAAAAGTGCTTCGATGACATAAGCACACAAATCCCACTGACTTGTAAAGTGCCTTAAGTGCTAACAGAAAGATTTTTAAAAGGTGTTTAGGCTTCTATTACCCACTGAAATCAACAAGAATTAGGCACAAACCTTTAAAAATATTCCCCAAAGGCAACGAGAATTAAACTTCCAAGCTATTTAAAGGAAGCTTTTTCAATGTTCATAAATTACCAGTACTTTCAGCTCCTATCATTTAATGGATGAGGGGGGAAAAAAATATGAGAACTAAAAGAAAGAAAAAATTTCCTCTCTTCCTTTCTTGAAAAGTCTTGTTTTTCAAACTAGTTTTTCAGAACAGCACTAAACATAACATAAAAGCAGAAAATAACTATTAATTGGTAGGGAGATTAAAAAGCTCACTAAGATACTTAGTAAAATATCTAGAATTATAAATTCTGGTAACTTTTTCACAAATATATCCCAGTGTTTCCTCATTCAATCTCATCAAGACAAAACTGCCATGCAAGACTCCCAACAAAGCATTCTCTTTCACCATCATCAATAAATGAAACAATTTCGTAAGAGATTGTTTTCAGTCTTTGAGACAACGTTCTAACAAAGAAAAAAATAAAGATCTATGGTAGATTTCAGCACACCATAACAAGCAGTGTTTAAAGGAGACATACTGTCTGTGGCTTAGAGGACTTCAATAAATGGCTGTCCAGCACAACCTATGTGGTCAGTTTGGGATTTACACAGAGGATTATTGAGTTTTTCCAACCTTTGGGACTGTTTGTAAATCCTACCTAAACAACACTTTGAAGCAATAAATTAACACTTCAGCAACAAGTAAGATAAAGTGGTCTATCTGTGATCTTCTGAATAACTGGCTTGGTGATCGCGTGATACTGATTCAAAATGACTGTGTTCTCAAAATTGTGGCAGTACATGCAGGGGCTCTGCCTGCCTGTGGAACTCAGGTGCAGGATGCATTCCGGGATAAATGCTTGCCTTATGGATATGCAGAAAGATGAATAAGGTCAAAAAGTCCATCAAAACTCAGCTGGTTCAGACCATTGCTGGAAAGGTCCTTGAGTCAATTCAGAAACAGCACAGCCAGGCTAACATCTGGCCACTGTACGTTCCCAAGTTAGAATAACTAAATATCCCTTTGTAGCTGCAGCTACAGAATCATAGAACCATTAAGGTCAGAAAAGACCACTAAGATCATCTCGTCCAACCATCAACCAGTCCTCATCATGCCCTCTCCCCACATCTCTCAGTGCCACATCAGTGCTTTTCTTGAACACCTCCAGGGACAGAAGACAATTTGGCTGTACAGACTGAGATCAAAATGCCCCAAACAGGTCACAGGGCAGAACACCTGAAATACCCCACTGTTTATCAACCTCAGAGCATCAAACGCATGGGGGAATCTTTTGCTTCCCCATTACTTGGCATATATTACTCAGATGCAAAATAACCTGAAACATATCTTTTCCACATGACACTTCATTTCTGCTTGTCAGCAAGCATTTCCAGTGTTAAAAAGAAGACAGGTGAACAGCCATGTAGCCGGTAATCTGGTGCAGCAAAAACCTGCATCATGTAGAAAATGGCTAAGTTTCTCAGATTTTTAAGGGGAACTACTTCAATACTTTAAAATGTAGTGGTGAATTTAGTGAAAGCACAAAACCATTTATGGAACTGGTTATTAAATCCATCTGCAAAGAAGTCAAAGCAGTACGATTTTTCATAAATACTTTTTTAAAAAGAAAAAATACAAAACCATTTTGTGAAAATGAGAAAATGTTATAATATCAATATTTCTGATAAAACAAATTACTCGAAAAGACTATTTTATAACAAAGCAAAACTTAAAAAAAATTGGAAAGCATGTGTCCACAGTTAAGTTACCAATGTTAGGTAGTGCACTCGTGCTACTTCATTACTTTTATGGTTAAACAACTTTTCTGCTTACACTAAACCAAAACTCCAAGTCCAAAATTACTGTTTTTAAGTTGCAAGAATACGATTTCAGATCACAGTCCACCAATTCGTCCAGAATATATATAATATATATATATTAAAAACTCTGCATATTCTGTGTCAGTAGATTTGAAAAATTTTTAAGTATTTGCATTCTATAACGGGTTCCACACCTGAAAAAGGAGGACCGATTTTGGAAGAGACATAAAGGAAGCATGTCCTGTACTATTAAAATGAAAAAAGTAGAAATTTTTACTTGGTCAGCACACACACAGCTTTATGGTGGTTTTTGCTTTTTTTTTTTCCTGTATTAAAGGTAGTCACTTATGCCTTAAATGTCTCTAGCTTTAAGCCATTTTTTGAACAAGAAACAGCTGCTCAAAATTTGCAGGGCAGTTCCTTCGTCTACTTCCTTGCTCTGCTATCATTCTATTTACCCAGTTGAATTGTATTCTCATAATTTTGTTTTCTTCACCTCCTGATTTAACCACCATCTCTTAACACTGCAAGCAAAGTACCTCCTGCAAGTTCTCCAGATGAACTACAGCAAGCAAGTCATTCATTCATAGTTACAAGCCACACACCTAACCATGAGCTGGACAAAAGTTGGGAGAAAGTGGTTGGTATGGCAACACATCACCTTCTCTCCTGGTCCACTTTAAGCAGTGCTGTGTGCAAAAAGAAATGGCTTTCCATCACACAACACATGAGCCAGTGGGCTAGTAAACATGGCCAGCCTCAGAGCTTAATTGTTCATGAGATACATTTACCTGTGTGGTTTTAAAGGTAAAAACAACAACATGCTGTGATTGGCAGCTGAAAATTGGGGAGGTTAAAGAAAGGCTTTTCTCCTTAATAGCAGAGCTAGCAGGAATCAGCCCCAAACCAACTAGAATAGATCTCTGAGGCAGGCCATCTGACCAGAGAACATGGATGTGAGGTTTTCAGAAAAAATTTCTGGTCTTACTCACATATGAGTCTCTGCAATCAGCTGCAAGAGCACATCTGCAAATGAAAGAAGGACTTGTCTCGTTGAGATTTAAGGTATTATAGAAAATAAGGCTGAAAACATACTGCAAGTTCATCCAGTCCTCCCCTCACTCCTTCCTGCAATCCTTCACTCCTCCTCCCACCCCTTCCTATGAGTCACCTCCAGCTAAATGAACCCTAAAAGATAGTTGCCTAAACTATTATTTTTCTTTTTAAGTCAATAGTATCAGGTATTTCAGAAAATCTAGAAGACAACTACCCCAGTGCAGTATCACACTTGCTCTCCTCTCTTACATATCTTACAGAAATCCCTTGCAATTCAGGTCTGCATAGGAGACACTAAGGCAAAGGTTTCTTCCTGAGGACTTCTACTTCCTTGCAAAGTCTTAGCATGAGCTCTGGAAAGCTGAACCCAGCAAGGGGAAAGCAAGCAATTCAGCACCATTCACTTCTCACAAACAAAGAAATCTGATCAGCCCGAGTAATTTCCTTAGGATAGATTGCAGGAGAAGTCTAGAGCAAAATTAACTGAATGTTCTGTCAAAGCCATTAGGCCTGGACTGAACTGAAAGAAAATTATGTTCACTGATGTCTACATATTTACTTTCAAATGCAGTCATTTTGACAGGCTCATGAGGTAGAAGATCTTATTTTATGAAGGTCTTAAGGGACAAGAGGAACAGAAATACAACATGCTGCTGTCTCAGTCAGCGAAATGATCACCAAAATTACTTTACAACTGACTTTCAAAACCAAAAATCCAGTTATTTTTGGAAATGTCAGTTTTTTAAGAAGACAACAGTGCTTCAGGTTGACCAAAAAAGCAGCAAACTTGATAAGCATGATTGGGACAATTTTCCTTGCTCATAAAATACTGTTTGTGCACACAAGTACTTTTTCTCCTTCAAGAGCAACTCCAGGAGGCACAGGCTTCATTTACATTGAGCTTTTTTTTTTTTTTTAAGCACAAGACAAAGCAGTATTTTAAGTCTTTTAAAAAAGGTCCAGAAGAAGAGAGAGAGCTAGATTTCTCTGACTTCCAACCCACTGCTTGTAATTCATTGCCTGTTTTGCATCCAAGGCGTACAGCAGACCATTCTGGGATGACGAAAAGATAGGAGAGGCAAACTGATACTAACAGGAGGAAGCACTTCTCAAAGCTGGTTGTTACTGCCTGTAAAAGCCAGCAATACCAGGATGGAGCTTCAGAAAGACTCATCTTCCCCACAGAGCCAGCACTCTTGCAAAAGGTGTTTCTCCTATAGAAGATGGGAAGTATACAGGTTACTCAGAAGCACAAAAGAGGGCTTATAGAAAGCTCCTAGGAGTAACTCACTTGGAAACTACCTTACTCTGCAGGCCCTATGGTGCAAACTGGAAAATAACTTGATGCAATAACAATTCCTGGCTATAATCACTGCATTCTCCCCTCCTGAAATTACATCAGTGCTCAAAGCTTTGCTCGTGGGTGGCTGCTGTGCCAAGGGATGAGGAAACGTGGGCTTTTGGGAGCGACTTCTAACACCGAATCTTGCCATGAGCAGAGCTGAGGGACCGACAGCCAGCTAGAGGCTGTGGAAAACCCAGAAATAACTTTTTTTTCCTTTTTTTTTTTTTTTTAATCTATTCCCACTTTTGACATTCAATATCTTGCCTTAAAAACAATCCACTTTATTCCCCTGTTTACATAGATTCATTTCTTAGCTTCTGCTTCCATCACATTTTAAATTTCATTTCCTACTCCCTACCTATTTCTGTAGTGTTTCTAAATAAATCCTTTGCTCTGCACAGTCTCAAACGAACAACAGAAGAAATTCCCCAAAACAGGCACTTCAAGACTTCTGCTATGCTTCACGGCATCAAACAAGAACAACCCAGATAACACAGTCAGAGAAGTACAACACAGATACCAATTGCCAATACAAGTCTCTGGGAAGGGCCATTTTTCCCAGTCTGCTCACAACATTTCTCCACCCTTAATCGTCAGCATCTTTTAAAGGAAGCCCTTCAGCTGGTGACAGGAACAAAGAGATGAGCAGAAGTGATAGAGAGAGGGTATTGCCCTGCCTGGCAGGCAGAGCCAGGACCACCATCATCCCAAAGTAAACAGCCCAGAGAAAGCAGGAACCAAGCCGTGGGCAGCAGAGACACTGCTGGGATATCTTTGAGGCAAGAAAGAGCTATTTCTTCCAGCACAGCACGAGCCCCAGCATGCCCAAGAATGCAACACAGCTTTTTTTTCTTCCTGGGAATCCACAGCACATACACGTAGCACTGCCCTGACGTCACAGAAAACCCAAACTAATCAGAGACTGAATAATTAGGCAAAACACATCTTGTAAAATTATCAAAGGCATCTAATATCCGAAGCGCACACAATGTTACAATAACTGTAATAACTGTAAAACCTGTCAGAGGCAATATGAATAAATGAACGTTTCTGTTATTAACGGTGAAGTAGTCTTTAAACCCATTAAAATCATCGTAGCCTGAGACCCAGGGAGGAGAAAGGTGGTGTATGACATATGTGCTGATTACAGGGAAGAGGAATCTGGTCAAGCTGGTAGATACGTTACTTCATGCAGGCAGAGTGCTCTGAAAAAGCTATTATTTCTTGATGAAAGGGAACAGAGGATTGGACTGCACCAAGAAACTAGAAACAAATGAAGGAAAAAATGAACTTCCTCCTAGCATGCTCCCCTCAAAAAATATATATATATATTTATTGGAAATAAGATTAAAAAAAATACACGTTTAGCATGGTTCACTATACAGAAATAAATTAGGAATAAATTAGTAAATAAACAGAAACCCAACACAAAGTTTGTGGTCAGGACAGACAATGTTTGTCTTCATTGCAATGAAGAGGGACTTTAACAGATGAATGTTGATTTTGGCAGCCTGTTGCTCACCCACAAGCAGTCACTTAATTTCTGATCACCATTGCATTTAGAATTGACCACAAAGTGAATCTGTCTTAAGTGATCACCAGGAATAAGAACTGAGTACCAAATCTGACCATCAAAATGAAACAGACTGTCAGCGAACATGAGATCCCATCAAGTATACCCTGCAAGGAGGCAGATCAACAGCAAGGACAGGCAGATTTGGGGTTGTTACCTGATACAGAGAATGGCATGCCTGTTTTAGTCGCACCCTGATTTTGCAAACACACATACGCAATGCACGCTCCTGGATCAGGACAGTGGTATGTAAACTGAGAGGGCTAGACCCAGGGCTCACATTACAGAAACAGGTCAGGGATAAGAGTCACCATGAGTTGAAGCCAAGAGCACGTCTAAGCCTTCTGCATCAAGTACAGGCACCAAGGTGTCCACTGCCACTTGTCAGCCCCATCAGCTCCCTAAGCACTGCAGTGCGATGAATGCTAAAGAAAACAGCAAATGCACTGAGCCTGGAGTTCGGGGCAGGCAGTGGGATGATACAGATGCTTCCCCTCTCCTGCCTCGAAGCCAAGCACCAGTTGCAGTACCTCATGCTGAGATCTGAGCTGACTCTCTGTGCTGGCAGGGCTGCAAACATTGAGGGCCGCTGGATGATGAAATCTTCCAGCCTTCGAAGGAGTCAAACACAGGTAACTACTCTCCAGATTACAGTGTCTGTAAATATTTTAGGAACGGCTGCAACCCCATGAGATTGCCAGAGCAGCACCTACCCATAAAGCAGACATGCTGGCTACAGAGCTCAAAACAGGATGTACTTAAAAGCTGAGGTCTTCCACGGACATTTGTAAAACTGCATGGGAAAACAAAACAACATCTAAACAAGTGCAAACCAAGAAGCATGCCTTCATTACTGTGGCTTTTCTCTCTTCCAGAGAGGGGGTCTTTTGTCATCCAGAATAAAATGGGGGTGAAGGGAGGCAGGGAGTGAAAGCTGCTTTGCAGTGCCAAATGCAACCTGAGTAACCCAGCTCTGACATGAAAAAATGTGATTTTTCAGAGTTCAGCTCTTCGCAGTGATTCACAGCGCTACTTTCTTCACAGCCAGCAGCAGGCAGCTCGTTCACCAGCTCTCGCAAGCAAATTGGTTTGCTCCTTGGGGCAAAAGCAACTGCAAATTCTCTCTAAAGAAATCCCCAGGACTCAGCTTTTAAGGATGATTTTCTGTACAGGAACTCTCTATTATCTAAATAAACTTCAGGTGGCTACACATCTATTCTCACTCCAGCTACCTAACTCTATTTCCACGCGCAGCCGGGATGGCACAACCAGCTGCACATGTGGAAAGCAAGCTTGGCAAACATGAGTTGTCACCCAGCACTTGATAGTTAGCACTCCTGATTGTAGCTTGTGTCACTGCCAAGCTCTTCCTTTTAATAATGCATTTACCAGTTCATGCTGCAAAGATCTTCTCTCATGTAATCAAGTCCAGAGAGGTATCACAGGCAGCAGTAGAATGAAACTGATATACAGTGCTATGTAAAAAACTAGAGTCTAGATTATACAGTTGGTGTATATATAAGTATATGTATCTGCATATAACATCTTCATTCCTTTGTACACCCATGCCTTCTGAACATATTATTAACAGCAGTAGATCTCTGAGCACAGCATACATAGGAACATTGTTGACGTAACATTTCACATGTTTATTCTCAACAGATATTTGTGTCTAACGCTGTGGGACATTTCTTTTGTTTCTCTGTCAAGAAAATATTATTAAATGGAAATATTCCCTTTCTTGCAGGTGGCCTGCAGAGTTTGTGTTCTGTTCAAATATAAGTTACAAATTAATTTGGAAAAGATGGTAGGAAGGACAAGCTTCAGTCATTTAATTAGAGTTCTGATATAGTACAGTCCTTTGCTTGGAGTTTTCCTTCATTCTGAGGAGCTTTCTTACAGAGGAAGACAGGAATGGGTAGAGACAAATGGATAGAGACTGCAAAATCTCACTGATTTCTACACTTCACGTAAACTCTGGTCAGCAGAATGTTTAATTTCTCTCAATTCTAAAGATGATCCTGAAGACAAACAAGAAAAAAAAAAAGGATAGGCAGAATCACTTAAGAGTTTTCTCTTAAGAAAACTCTTCACAGTTTACAGCATCAAAAGTTAACTGCCTGAAAGTTAAGTCCCTTATATGCATTACTATTAATTACACTGCAAAGAATAAAAACCACAATCCTGATTGCTTATCGAGACCATCAAAGTTGACTCACTAGTGTTGAAAGTTGAGCGCTAGTTCCTGATAAAAACTGATATAATATGAAGTTAACTGAAATGTCAGCCATCATCTCACACTTAATATACAGCAGCAAACATCCAGATTACAAAATGGGACAAAGATATACCTGCCTGCTCACAGCATGGATGCAAAAGGCATTCTGATACCAAATCAGTGTTCCCAGCTTTATAAATTCTCTATCTTTTTGGTTTTATTGGAAAAATGAATCACCACATTGTACTCAGGTGATGATGAAGAGGTCCATAGCATTCCCACATATCCTTTCACACCCCTGTATGCAGTTATGCCCTTTTTCACAGACTCAACCAGAACAAATCAAAATCCTACCTGATTCTGACAGCAGAGTATCACAGGGTCCGCAAGGTTGGTTTTCAGATCACTGCCTTTATCCCAGCCCTTCCACCTGGGCTTAGATGGTGAGCTGAGAACTGTGTGGCATCCCACATAACAGGGCAGCCCTCTTCTTCTTCCCAAAGCTCAGCCAAGACATGATGGCTCTGGCTGCAGGGCAGCTGTGGAAGCCAGGCCTTGGCCACAGGCTCAGCACCGCCCTGCAGGGAACCGTGGGCCGCACCAACACACCCACATTTGCTGCCAGGTTTCGGGCATTGTGCTGTTTCCGTCCCATCCTTGTTCCATATTGCTTATTCTCAATAGTAGGGTCAGACCCACCCTGTTTTGGGACCTGTCCTTCCCTAATAAATCACTAGGTGAGCCTACGCTACTAAGCCTGTGGTGACACCCACAACCGGCAGCGATCAACAAGGCCAGCAATGCTGCACACCAGTCCAGGGACAGCTCAGGTGTCACACTGGAATGCAAACCCAAAACCCGTAGTCAAAAACTGCCTGGGAACAACACCCAGGCATGCATGGAAGAGCGCATTTAGGATCTAGGGTTCCACTTGTACCAATAGGTTATCTCAAACTGGCTCTCCAATAGGTCTGCTCTGAGGAGAAACCAAGCTATAAGCAGGAACAGAACCACAACTGTGCCTCAGACACACATAACAGAGGCATTCACCCAACAGTTCAGCGCAGGGCTTATCCATCCACTTCTGCCACTCTTACATCATTAACCAAAATATCCCATGTGTTGGACCAGCTGATCCACATGGAAATGTTACAGAAGTAGCACATATATAAAACAAGTTGGTCTTAAGTTTGAGAAAGAGCTTGTAATGAAGGTTAGAAGTCTTCAACTGAAAGCTGCTTCTCCTACCTTTTTATTTGTTACTGATACTGACCATTTACTGGAAGTTCAGTACTGGTCTGCCTTCACTTCCCCTTCAGAAGTGAATGTCAGCATGTTTAATGATTTATTATCACTTGAGAGAGACACTGCTCACAAACCATAGCTGAAAATCTACTCCCCATTTCACTGAAGAGGCAAAACAAAGTTTGAAAGAAACTCTTCAGACAAGTCTAGCTTCAGCAGCTTCCTCACCTCTTCAGTTTTCTAAACTTGGTTAGCAAAAGATGACTAAATTGGCAACAAGGGAGGGGGTGGGGGTTGTAAATAAACCCCTACGAGCTTTCTATTTAAATTGATATAAAGCCAGTCTCAACTCCCTACCACCCTGATGGCTTCTCAGGAATTCAGTGCTTAAAGGTCGTAAATCAATTCTCAAAAGATCAAAAGGTGAACAATGCACAGAACACAAACACAACAATTTGGGGAGTCTTTCCCAGCTTCTCTGCTCGGGTTTGGGTGTCATCGTTTTAAGATCTGCCACTCTAAATTTTTCCACGTAGTTACCAGGCAAAGCAACAAACATGCTGAACATTTTCTATTAACACAAGCATCAGTGGGATAGGGAAACTGCTTCAGAACAACACAAACTCTAAGCATAGATCTAGGTAGGAAAACAGGCTTTGCAAGTGTCTCAAAGAGCTCCTATCTTACACTAGGTTTGTAAAACATTGTGGTCCTCATTGTGGTACAGATTCTGAGAACTATAATGCTACACATACATAATAAAAACTAGTGCAAGAAAAAGAATTTATGGCCTGTCATACTGCATGCAAGGAAGCAAAATAATAACAATAAAATATAATGAATAATGCTGGCAGTGCTGTCTTTAAGGATAAAAGCATTATTACTGATAGAGCTGAGCTCTGCCAGCTGTCAGACAGACGTGGAAGTTGTTCTTTGATTTATATCACTGCTACTCACACTTTTAGAGCACTGGGCATGGTTTCGGTAAGCACTGTAATAAACCCTAAATGAACCTAGAGGGCAAAATACCTTTATCTAAAATATTTTGTTAGCAGAACTGGGGTTCAACAAGCATTTCTCATATGTGGCACTACGCATAGGCAAACATTGGCTGCTCAAAATGACCACTTCCCGCTCCCATAAAGAGACACCTGGAATACAGACTAATAAATAAATATCACCATGTAAACCAAAGACAGTGCTTTAAAACACTAATAAAAAATACATGGCTTGATCATGGGACCACACGGAGCAAAACTTCCAAAATAACCTTAACTGGGAACAATGTAAGCCTCTTGGAAATCCGAGGGAAACTTTTCTTCTCATCTTAGTGAATTTGAATGCAAGTCCCTTGAAGCTACCTAGAAAGAAAGTTTCTAAATAGCAGTGTATCCTCAGCTGTGCTTTAAACTTGGAAGACAGCTTAACTACACACTGGACATGTGCATCACTGCACGAAAACCACGTCTAATACCAGGTCAAAGATGAAGATGGAGATACATCAGAAACACCAACATCCAAGCCCTGTCTTCATGCAAGAAATCACTGCTCCTGTCTGCCTTGCATGCCCTTGCATTTGGCCAACCTTTTCTACAGCTCAAAATTGCATCAAACATCATTTTAGCTGCCACTGGGGACATCAGTTACCTCACTGCTTTTCCCAGCAAAGCATCCCTATGCTTCTTTCTCACTCGTGGGGTTCCGGTGAGTAAAAAGGATTAGCTCAAAACTGTCTTAACCCAAGTTGGTTCTTTGCTAAACAAATGTGAGTCAGAGCCCAGTGTCACTAAAGACCAAATGAGATACCTCCTATGAAAATAATACACTGAAAGCAGCAGTTTCAGATCTCTAATTATACAGTTACCAAACATACCAGTAAGGCTGAACAGGTCCCTCCTAAAGAAAAAAATAAATAAATAAAAGGAGTGGCAGCAAGTGAACAAACTGAGGTGGATTCCATGCAACAAAGTGACTTCCAAGACTGGAAACCATAATACACTGAAACCCACGTATCTGACAGAGCAGAAACACAGCGAGTTACACTGAAGAAAACACTGAGAAACACCAGTTTGATGCAACAGTACTGGGGCCACCTCCCCTCTCCTCCCCACCCACAGAAAGTTCCCAGAGCACAGAAGACCTGAAAATTATTCCATAACCTCTCCATATACCCTGGAGCAGCAGCTGACATTTCCAAGCACCTAGTGAGCTGTCAGTAGACAGACAGAACTGTTACAATAGACTGCCTATCAGCAGCTAAGTTGCATCATAAGCTGGTAATAATATCCTAGGATAGAGCCTTTTAGTTTATTTTTAGTACTGCAACACCCAACAGCATGGATATACATTTGCAAATGGGTTTCCTGGCTCATCGTGTCTGCTGTTTCCTTTAAGGGTTTTGGCTGCTGCCATGAGGGTAAGGAGAACAAGCAAGCATCTAGAATGTGGAAGCTGACCGGGATAAATTGAACCTCTCATCATTATGGGGATAGATCCTCCCTTTATTATCACAGCACAAAGTTCAATCTCTCCTGTGAAGTTGGGCTTGCAGACAGTAACAGTCTAGATCTCTTGCTACATGGTTATCTTTATATTGACCAATATCAAGGAAAACCATTGTGCCATGCCATTGTTCATCTGAAATCTCCACTATATGAGTCAGCAAAAAATTCACAAACATCACTACAGCCCACCTTCCTTAAGGAGGGTCCTTTGAAACCCATGTTATTTGTAAGCAAATAAAAAAAAAGTTCATTTTACTTTATGCTTTTGGGAAGTGGCAAAGCAAGGAAGATTAGAGTCCTTCACATTCATAGCTGAAATTTGCTCCCTCCAAAGATGCAGCAGCACTTGAGATGACCCAGAACACTGGCACCTAAATAACATAAACAAGGCACCACCATCCCAACCAACAGAACGGCTGATGCTTTTCTCCATCTAAAGGGAAAGCAGGAAAGGACCAACTCTCCAAAATAAGGGAGAGCTGTTACCCCTCAGCCACAGACACAGTGATCTTCCTTGGCTGTAGCAATAACAGGTTCACTTTCCTAAAATACTGTGGGATTGAAGCACTGGAAATATGTCAAGCAGATCTCAGCATAATTGATAACAGTTATTCACCAAAACAGAATAGGCCATTAGGAAAAACACATTCAAATTTAGCACCCATCCACCACTGGCAGAAAGGTAACCTCCAGCATAGTCTGAGTGTGTCTCTATTGCTCCTGCCTTTCCCTGTCAGAACCGTTCTGCATTCCACCTTCCATTCCCCAACCTCATCTAGAAAATACACTTGCAGCCAGTGGGTACAAAAATTTTTTTGCTCCTACTAAAATACGCGTGCCAGCTCTGTGAGACAGAGGCTCAGCTATTTACAAGTAATTGCCATTTCTTGCATTTACAGGACACCACAGGGCACTGATGTACTTTCCACAGATTAAAACCTTGCCTATTCATAATTGCTCTGGGATGAGGAGGAAGGAAACAAAGTCACATTTACCATGATTCTTTGTGATATCCTAAGAGCACGGTTCAAGCCTTCCACTATTCCATAAATCCAATTCTCAGTCCTGCCAACTGAGTGTTTTTTTAGGTTTTTTTTTTTTTTTTGGAGTCCAGCCTACACAAAGAACATTGCACAGCACAGTAAAGCACAAGCAGGAAGCACCAGTGTCCCAGCCTACAATGCCATTCCCCAAAGGAGGGATCTTCTCACTGTGCAGGTAGTAGATATCACCACACCCTTGGCAGCATGGTGCTGCAAGTAGTGCCCCAAAATACCATCTCACCCCACACTTGAGTTACTGACCTCCTTCTAAAAGTATAGAACATAAAAGCTACTTGACAGAGTAGAACTTCTTCGGGTCATCACCATTTATTTCTGTCTGCTTCCCTTTATGCAGAAATGCATTTCCATCCTTTAGGATGATACTTTTTTATTCTTGCTTTACATCAATCATAGTATAAAAATGCATATGCAGACAAAAGTTGTGTACTAAGGGTTTGTTCTCCTAGCAGTAGAGTTTGATATCACAGTAATCAAGAAGTTGCAAATAAGCAAGC
This sequence comes from Odontophorus gujanensis, assembly GCA_013399175.1. Taxonomy (NCBI): domain Eukaryota; kingdom Metazoa; phylum Chordata; class Aves; order Galliformes; family Odontophoridae; genus Odontophorus; species Odontophorus gujanensis. Next base: position 1,170,079 of record VXAB01011894.1, read on the forward strand.
AAGTAGTTAAGAGTTAACCAGCAACTGCCATCCTGTGCTGATGATGTTCAGAAAGACCAAGATTGGCTTGCAATAGCTCCTCCAAATGTGCTTTTGTGAGCAGCTGCCAGCACCCCAGAAGCACTAGCACAGGGACGTATTTCTCACCTACCTCTGAAGCTAAGTAAACTCCTATTAGAGTCACAGACTTGCACATCCATACAAGCTCCCCACAGAATTTGTCAATGGAGAAAAAACAGTGGTTTTCAGAAGGGCTTGTGTTAGGAGGATAAGGAAAAAAAGTCTCAGATTCACAGAACCCAGACAACACAGCAGCTCCTCCACCCACACTCTCATCTTGCTGAAGCTGTGATTCCTTCCCCTCACCTCCACTAGATGGTTGCTATTCCTGATGATCACTGATATCAAATTGGAGGAAAAGATGTCACACCACCAAAAGAGATACTGGAATCTGGAAAAGAGATACTGGAAAAGATAACGCTGCTGCAAGTCTGCAAAGCTTGCTTGGTCCAGGGAGACCTTCTCTGTCTGCAGGAAGTCATTTTACCTTTCCAGATCGCAGTTCACTTTAAAATAAAATGCTGCAGGTGTCACACACAATCACTGACTGTCAAAAATTCCCATTAATTCTGTACAGGGTTAGTGGAACAACCTCTAGTTTAAATACAGATTCTGCTTCCAAATCTAAACACATTTGGCATTACCTAGCTTGAAATAAAATGAAAAAGCCATAGATGCTATTCCTAAAACTAATAAAACAACAGGACTGGAGCCATTGGAAAAGCTGGCGGGTTTTCATCCTTCCAATCACATTGTACGCATTTCTCCAGACCAGCTTTGTATGTGCTTGATGAGCACTAACAACAAAATCTTTTTTTCCAGCTCTGCTCCAAAATCTTGCAAGATCTTTACAGGATATTCAGCAAAGAGGCCAGAATGAATGAATCGCGTAACAAAGTATACTCTCCCCTGTGAGCGTAAAGAAACGGAAGATCTTAGTAAATTTTTAAATGAGAAGACATGAAAGGACTGAAGCTGTGTCCTCCGTATCTGCTGCTCTTCACGTACAAGACAGACAGATTGACAGATGACATTCAACCCCTGTTTTGGGATCTGAAGCATGCATGTGCTACGTCCTCCTCGTATGGGGAACAAGGCTTAAGTTACTGTACCACCACAGGTTTGAAGCTCACTGCTGCTCTCCAACTGCTTCAAACTACTCCAGGAAAAACAGGAATGGCAAGTGTTGGGTTTTTTTAATCGTTTGTACCAAAATCATGCAGAACTTCAAGTCTAGCCATGCCAGCTACAGGCATGCAACCCAGCTGCAGATCAAGCCTGCCTCTCCACCATCTCTAGAAATATCCTCAGCTGTCATGAAATACAGGCATGACAACCAAGCTGCTACACAAAGCGCATTTCTGGCAAGAAGTCAGAGGGGCAAGTCAGCTGGGTATTAGATCTGCAATGGGAATCAAAGAACTGCCAGCCTAGATCTCCGTCCACATCCACTGTCCTCTCTCAAGGAGTCTACACTCAGCTGAAAAAGCCATCGGCTCATGCCTGGCTCCCATCCCAACTATCTGGGCAACAGAGGCTGAAATACCATTAATGGATTAGCAGAGATGAGCAGGATTGGGAAACTGTTCTCTGCTCTGAATAGCAGGTGCTGCAAGGAAAAACAGAAACACTGAATGTGCTTTAACGGCAACAGGAAGCATCTCAAGAGGACTAGCACAGGAAATCTGCCAAGATTTTCTGTTGAGAGATTTCATCTTATTTCTTGAGGGGTCTATTTTAAGACAATTTCAGTGACCTTACTTAACAGAGATTATGCTGTGTTTCAATTAATTTTTACAGCATTCTAATTAATATTTTGGTGTCTACTGAAAAGCATGCTGAGCTGTGTAAAATCCACCCGTGTAGCAAGATGACAAGTGCTGTTATTGAGGCGGAAGGAAGAGGACGAGAGCCCTCAAGCCTTGCTGCCAGGGCAAGCGGCACCCCATCCGATGACAGCTCCTGGCCAAAACACTGGAAAGGTCAGCATTCTTCCCCACATAACCGAGCCACAATTATCAGGGCGGGAATGTTTTCTCCCACTGACAAATTTGCCCGTGCACTCACAGTGTAAGCAGAGCATGTTCCCAGCACCTGCTCCAATAGCTGAGCCCTACGATGTGAATCAGCCCAACCATCGCAGCATACACACATGCAGTTTTTAATTGTTTCTTTCTTTCCCCACTTCAGAGCACTGAACTTCGCTCATCTCAACAACAAATATATATATATACTGGCACACTGATCACCTCCCAAGTAAATAATTAACACCTACATAGTCTTCTTTGTCAAAAACCTGGGGTCAAGAGAAATATTTTCATCAGTTGCACTTTTTAAGAATTTAAACTCATCATAAAACAAAAAATAAACCTTCGTAAAAACTCTGAACAACGTGAGAATAAGTAACTTGCAGCCTAGGAATTTCAGACAACTCTTTAACTGCTGAGCGCTGCCACAAACGCAACTTTTAATAATCTAAACCTTTGCAGGAGATTATGGCTCTATCAGTGGGATGCTGCACAAGTAAGTACCACCAGCAGCCTTGCTAGAGGCTGCCTCAAACATTTCTTCCTGAGCTTGTAACAAATCCTAAATCAGAAGGAAGCAAGGGGAGGTCACAAAGTGGAAAGGAGCAAAGTAACCCTTCATTTTTTATTTTTTCTCCTACCTGAGAAAGACTGACTTCAACGATCAAGGAGGTAGGAAGCAGCAGCTCATGAAGGGCTGCTTGCTGCAGCATTTTCAACTTCCTTCTTGATATAACAAAGCAAGCCTGCTGATGTTACAGCACGGAGCACAGTCTCCCCCATGAAACGAATGGTGGGTCAGCTCAATACTGTGCAAGGGTTGCTTTTTTGAAGAGTTCCATAGTTTTTAAAAAAAAACAAAACAACCCTGATAGCACATTAGAAATTAGAAACTCTCTTCCAAAACAGCCTTATCAAGGATACCATTAACACCAAACGATATATGCCAGACTTCAAATAACTCTCACATCTGTGGCAAGCTTAGTGGTATTGACTCCAGGCTGGAACCATTCCAGTCAAGGTATCTCCTCTCCTAATCCATTCACAGTGCTACAAGATGTACACAGAGAGAACGAGGTACTTCCAGTGCTACTTCTCCAAAGCAGCTCAAAAGCCTTCTCTTCTTTTTCAAGCCAGCACAGCTCAGAAATTCAAGGTCTCTCCACACAAACGTGTAGCTACTGAACATTTCTTGGGTTTCAGGGTACAGCCTTCCTTATAACTGGAACTGAAAGAAAATTTGAACATTCAAAACATTTCAAGGAGAACTTATGTTCACCATGAGCTTGAATTTTACTTGCTTCCTCACTGTGAAATCAATTACGTATGCATTTGATAGACAAAAAATAGTTTGCATCTCTATAAATAAAGCAAACAGGAAAAAAAATAGTTAAATGAAAAAATCTACCTTCAGATGTAAAACTTTTGTCACATGCTTATGGCTATCAACTGGCTCCTTGTCATCATTTTTATCAGCAATACGGAATATGTCTTAAAGCTCAAGTTCAGACTGAGGAAGTAACCTCAGAAGATGGAGCAAAGATCTCCGGCCAGCTCAGCACGTTGTATGTGGCTCACCTGTTCCTGCTGCAAAAGGTTTTATAACACACTTAGCAGAACTACAGAAAAGCAGAAAAACCTACGGATGTGTAGAACAAGTATGCTAGTATGAGCAAGTATGCACAAAAGGTGAGCACAGGGAAGGAGAAAGTTCTTTTGGTAAAAGCTATGTTCAAAATAGAAAGAGCCAGCACAGAGCACATCTTCCCTACCTGGAAAGGGTATAGGACACCAGCAAAAAGTCTAGCAGCAGCTATAAACAGGCTGGCATCCCTTCCTACAGAGGGATCCACAATCTATTTCCAAAATGCCTGTGCCTCCTCAACAAACTCTTTTTAAGAAAGAAAAAGAGGGGTACACACTGGACCCACTTTTCCTGGATGGATTGATTTTTTCAAAGCCTCACACTTTTTCTCTTAATAAAGAGCTGGTGTACAGTCAGTTGATAGTTATTCTGACAACTGAAGCCAAAAGAGAACTAACAAGGTAGTAAACCTATGGCAAGACTTAAATTCTCTGAGTATTAATGGTCGTGCTGCCTGCTTAAAAATGGATTTAAAGTAAGGACAAGGAAAGGAACACAAAAATAAAAAGGGAAAGAAAAGAAGGGCAATGTTGGCTCTAGGACTGCAGTTATTGATCCTGCCACAAGGACGAAACAAATGCCAAATCTATGTATTTTCATTGCTCCTCACTGAAATGATCTACTGTGCAGTCACTTTCCCATGTTTCAATGGCCTTTTAGAGCACACCAGGAAGAAATAGCCTTAAGAGCTGTATGCACAAGGCTCTTCTACCATACTGCAGCTTCCACTTAAAAAGGCCGACATTGCCTTACAATTCACTAAACATATTTACTTGCACACTGACTACATATGTTGTACTTGGATGTCACAGCAGATTACTTGCTAATTACACTAGGAAAAACCCAAGTAATTACCACAGACTCTTTCTTCTGGTTCAGAAGAGGTTGGAGTCAGGCATTTACATGACAAATAATCCCGCCTCCAACTTGCTGTAGCAGCTTCAAGCAGAAAGAATTCCTTGCCTTTGGACACATGTCATTAAGTAATCCATTTATTTTATTTTTCAAACACAGTAAAAACCGTAGTTGCACCAGAATGCAAACATTGAAAAAAGAGCGTCCTCACTCTTAAAGATTCAGTCTGTTCACACCAACAGAGCAAAATCAAATTCTTTCCAAATGTTTTATCTGATATTTCAGGCTGATAAAAACTTCTTTTCTGCTACTGAATGAAGGAAATCGTATTACCAGAGCTGATACTCATCAGAAATATTTTGAACTGAATATGTGAATTGCTTTTAACTGAATTTAAATCGATAACTGCACTACTGTGGTTAGTTTTATTGAATTGTACATTGGAATAATATCGTTTCAATTATGTTATGATGATAGTATTACACTCCACTACATGCTGTATTTATTCAGCTGGAAGGTGAGATGTACTGCTTCTTCATTTGACAAATCAGACTCACCATAGTTTTTAATGCTATTTTATTGAATGAACACTCAGGGTTATACTACTATATATGTAACACATTTTCCTTGAAAGGTCAAGTCCTTGATCAATCTCAGCCTTTGATATTGCTTTTTTCCTCTCAGAAATAAAGTACTGGATGGGGGAGTGCTCAAATGAGATTTTAAAGTGAATATTAATAATTGGAAGCTCCTGATAGAGAAACTAAACCAAAGTATCTTGAGCAAAGAAAATAATTTGCCCATGCTGATATGTCACGCGGTTTGTGTCACACCTCTACTCTCATGATGAAGGCTCACAGCAGAGCTGGGATGACAAGCCAGCCTTCCCTGCTGCTGAAGAAACAGAACCATATTTGGAACTTATGAAAGAGTCACTCAAATTTGATTTAAATCCCAATCCACTCCCCTTGTGAGTATACAAGTAATATAAAAATATACACCCAAACAGTGTATATTAAGCACGCGTTGTTACCATGCCTAAAATTACTAGCGGCAGCTTCTACAGACGGGTTTTTTGATGCAAGGGTGGGTGTGTTTTGAGGTTTGGGGGTGTCGGTTATGCACACAAGTTTTAATTATGCATGCAAAAAGATATCTAAATCTTTATCACTTCTCCCTAGTGGAAATACAAGAGGGGAGCAGACTGTCATCTACTATAAACATCTGAAAATTTTATTGCTTCCTAAAATCCAGCTTTAAAATAAGGAAAAAACATATGGACTGAGACTTCAAATCTCCATTTTCTCTGAAAATGTTTTTATTTTTAAAACATCAGCTTCACATACATAAGTTTTCCCTTTTCTCTGTTTGCATCCAATAGCATTCAAAAGACCAAAACACTAAGACAGTGTGGGAACCCTTAATAAATCATCATTCTGATACAGCACTTGCCAGCAATGAATTTCAGAGTACTGGGCAAAGGGAGTCAGAAGTGCTAACCCTATTCCTACAGCTACCATGGGAAAACCAAAAACCAAAGAATAACCTGTGTACTGGGAACAGAATGCTGCTCTCTTGACGAGCCCTGAAAAGCACTGCACACTCCTTTCACTACTATTAACATTATGATCATTATAACAGAAGTGCTTACTGAAAAGCACTACTCGCCCCCCTCCCCCCCCATAAGTACCAGAACCATGGACCATAAATCTCTGATCCTGAACTGTCAGTAGTCAGGTAGCTTTCTTCCTTTTGTCTATCAAAAACCGAGCTGCTGAATTTGACTAATAGTCACGAAAATCACCATTGGCTTCAATTATCTAGCAGCATCATTAAAGGACTATTTTTCCTTAACATGGATAAAATGCTACTAAATAGATTTTCCCCACAATAACCAACCATTAGCTTTTAGATCCAATACTAGTCAATTATGTTTTCTCGCCAATGACTTTGAATGATGCAGATTTTTCATTAGCAGAAGAGGTAAAATCTCCCCCCTAAAAACATTCATATTTTATTACTTTCTGTATCTGGGTCCCTCTGCAAATCCCTGACCTATGATAAATGCATTGCCCTGATTCTCACCCCTTGCTTCTTCATACTCCCTTTTCCATGACTGCTACTTAGATTTTAATTAATTTACATTGAGACAATAAGAAGACGGTGTAGAATAGCTTCTTTGAAAAAGCAGCAAGTCCAAAGTGCAACACACACTGCCCTCAACAAACAGACATTTTTATCATACCAAAAACTGCTTCACTGGAAATCTGCAGTGGACTTCTGTTCATCTGCAGAGGAAATATCATTAATTCAAGGTATTTCTGCATGCTTCCAATAGTTAGAAATTTCTAACTTACACATGTCTAAATTTAACATGCCTGTCATAGCTTATTAACTGTTCACAGGGAATGGAACCAAACAAAGCCAAACTGAGGAGCGCTCAGGTGGAGAGAGCTGACAAGGGAACCCAGAGAGCCACTCAAGCCCAGTCCAGGTAAACCTCAACTTCTGCAAACAAGGGCATCAAGTCATTGCTCTTTGGTTCGTTAGTTTTGTCTGAAGTGACCGTAAGTGCTCCAAACATCTCATGCTTCAGTTCAGTCTCCTCTACTTAAAACACATCATTCCCAGAAACATCCACGCACGCTCGTGTGTGCTGCTGCAACCTAGCCAAGAAACCGTTACCATTTCAATTTAAGAGCATCAGTGTGTGACAATTAGATATATTAAATTCTGTTAGGCCAACAAAACTTATGATTTAACCAGTAGAACACATAACAATAATTTATATGTAATTTGTCTATCAGCAATTAATCCACTAGACTTCATGCACTGATCATAATACTTGTGGGTTTCGCTTTTCCATAAAAACATAACAGATACGCAGTAAAGTGCCAAGTTACAACACTACCTATAATTTCATTCTCCTTGCTGCCAAGTTGAGCTCGGGTCTTTTGCTATGCGTAGAAATGCTAATTACAGCTCAACACTAACGCTAATCCTGACATCTGCTAATTAAAAGATCACATCTTTTGCAGAGTCAGCAGTACTATTCAAATGAAAACATTAATCACTTTAAAATTAAAGAAAAAAATCAATCAACAAACCAGGAATTTTAGTCCTTGGTTCAATTAATATCAAAGTGCAAACTGGGAGTGCTCAAGAGCAAGTGTCAGTACATTGTCCAAGCATATCTGATCCTCAGTAAAAAGGGAATTTTTCAGCACTGTGTGGTTTCTCCGTTCTCATTAATTGTCCGCTTTCCCTCTTACTCCTCCTTTAATCCTAGCTCCTCCATAATCATAGATCCTCTGACATCAAAGCCCAACTCAACTCTAACCAACAGCTCACAGTACATTCAACTGCACAACATGCATCTAAACAGAACATCCCACTTAAACTCAATGGGACTGCTCTGCTTTACAGATAACACACACATCTACAGGATAAGGAGTCTCCTAGGTAATTACAACCTTGCCTTTTTTTCTTTCCATCAGTCACCTCTTGGAGAAGACAGTCTACATTTGCTTCCAACTTTGGCACACACAGTAGACATAGTAGCAAAAGCAGGATGCAAAGAGGATACAGAAGTCACTGTTAGCTTCATAGCAGAGAGGGGTCCTTTCTTTTGACACTGCACACAGCCTACGAAAATTAAATATTCATACCATAAACAAAACCGTCAAACAGCCTAATGAGTAACCCAGAGCCATTTCAGCCAAGAAACTGGTTCCTTCTAATGGTTTCTCCAGCACGGGGAAATCATGGTACAGATACAAAGTAGCTCTCGACACACAAGTACTCTTTTGGGCCTTAAAGTCTCCAATTTCTGGAAAGACTTTTTAAGCTCCAAAGGAAATGAGAAGGTATTAATCACTGGAAATTTTGAGAAGATGACTTCAACTAGTTTTGGTGGAGTAATAGCCCCACAACCTCCAAAACTAGAATTCAAAAAATAACAATCCCAACAAAATGAAGAAGCCCATCAGCAACAGCAATTTCAAACTCAGCACTGGGAGAGCAGCAAAACAGAGTTCTTTCTTTGTTCAGCATTCTGTTGCTTAAAATTTGTTTTAAAATAAGTTTATGTTTACTGTTTTGCTGCAACATAGCGCAGGGAAAAAAGAGCTCTCTACATTTGTTATTCCAGTTATTTATAAGGAAACTGCAGAATGAGTTTACTGCCTTTTAAACAATGCTAATATTAAAACACTTTTTACATAGGGTGCAATGGTTTCTTTCCTCCACTTTCTCAGCCACATTCCCTGCAATTGCCATTCTGCACTTCAAAACTGCCTCTCTGGAAAAGTCTCACACTCTAATATATCAACAGCTAATAGCACAGTATGGCCAGTTATTTATTTGTCGTGTTGATAAAAGATGCAACAAAATTACCAGTACTGTTCTGTAACACACAAGCAGCATTACCTAGTCTGATTTAAATAGAATAGGCAATTCAATCAAGGAAAAAAAAATGTGACAGAGCCTTCCAACTGCAGAAGAATCTTAAATCATTAATGAAGCTAAGAATTTAATGTATGCAAATTAAATTATATATGCATATTTCAATGGGCTAAAAGTTTATGTGCATACTTTACTCAAGAATCTGTCTTGTGATACGATTAGAAAGAAATGGTGACAATTCAGATTTTTTATTACTTTGGACCGTAAAGCATTCATATAATTTATGTTCACTTAAAAAGGTACAAAAATCCATCAATTAAAGCCAGACCTCAGATGGTATAAATAGACTGCAGCCCCGCTGAAGGTGCTAGAAGCACTGTCACAATACATCATTGAGGATCAAGTCTACGCTTGTTAAAAAGGGAAAAAAAAAAAAAAAAACCAAGAAAAAGCTTGAGGTTATGCAAAGTCTCATTTGTAATGCTATCAGTAATATCACCCACTCCAAGAACAAGTCACTCTGCCAAACATGAACAGGGAAACAGAATTTATGTGCCATTTGCAATGGAAGATGTGGATGCTCTGAAACACACCATACAGGATAGATCTCATGATGAGACCCTTTCAGTGAAGAGATGCTAGTCAGCTTTACCTGGGTAACAGCTTCCACAGAGTTTAGGGAAACTGAGACTTCTTTGCCTCTGATCACAGGAATGAAGTTCAGCAACATGTTCAGAAGCTACCAAAGGCTTGACGCAGAGTGCCATCAACCTGTACAGCAGTTAAATAAACCTTCTGCTTTACAAAAGACTTTGTAAGGTGGGAAAAGGAATGATTCACGATAAAATATTTATCCCACTGGCTGTGTTGTAACAAAAAGTTGTAATCCAATTACAGAGCATGACATTTTGCATCTAGTATACTTATCTTACAAACGAATATGTTGAAACTTTTCCTCTTTCCTATTAAAGCAAGACAAAAAAACATCCCTGCCTCAGAATGTATTTATTTTTTGACTTCCACAATCTGACCCACTGCTTCCCGTTGGAAACCATGCACTGGGAAGACACTTATCTAGACAGCCAATGGGCCCTTTCAGAAGCTTCCCCCCTTTAAGTGGAAAGAATTGCTCTACTGTATCGATAAAAACATAGTTTTCTGTTACAACAGTGAAAGCATCCATTGGAACTCACAAGATGCCATTTTCCATTTTTACTCAGAATTTAAAACTTTTTTTAATAGATGAGTAACATTGCCAATGCAGAAACACAGCAAAGAAAAATACCACAGCAGACTTTTCTAATGAGCAGCACCACTTTCAGCTAACTCGAATGTTGCACAGAAATCCAAACTAACCACATTCACCAGCTCCTCAGCATGAACCACACCTCCTCCCCGTTTGATGAGGAAGTCCACTTGGGTCTCAAATGCAAAGGAGGATTTCAACTTGAGCAGTGTATCTGCGTGTTTTGCTGAATTAAGACCCTGCCCACCTACACTTCCTTCCTATTACCACTGTTTTCAAGCAATCACCCAACGACGCAGGATCTAATGACCCTATTAAAACATTTCTTTAAGCTCACAGTATTTGCAATGCCAGCCTTCAATACAACTAATAGCAAATGAAGGTTAATAGCTCGTAGTTAACATATTCTTCTTAAGATTATTTTAGACAAAAGAATGAAAAGTAGGAAATATAAACTGCTGTAAGAACAAACAGACACCATTCCTGAACAGTGTCTATCAAAATTCCTCTTTACTGCATGAACATTGCCAATCCTCAGCAAACCAGGCATAGTACGTCAACTGGAATTCTCTCCAAGATTTTAGGTTTCAAACCAAGCCGTAGGCAAATAGCTGCAGGGTCACTCCCTTGAGGTGGGGCATTGCAAATTATCTTCAGAATTGGAAGGGGAACAGACAAGGGCTTGTACCGTTAAGCCTTCTCCTGCCCGAGATCACATTAATATGGATTAACAAAGGCTTGACACTTGACACCTCGTTAAAAGCCTGGAAAGGTAAGCTAGCAACACTCTGAACGAAAAAAAAAAAAAAAAAA
>VXAB01011894.1:1181221-1200357 GCA_013399175.1 Odontophorus gujanensis
AAAACAAAAAAAACAACCTGAAGGGCAATTCCATGCCAGTGCTAATGCTAAATCCAGTCTATACAATTGAGACTGATACTTGCTAAGATACGATACTGAAGTGCATCCCCTAACTTCTCATTGCTCCAAGCACCGTAGACAAGCTCATTCTTTGTCACAGCTGTCCTTTCACATATGCATGCCATCTTGTCCCCACATCCCAGTTTTATCTAATGGAGCTGCAAACCTACACACTTCCTAAAAACAAAAATAGGAGAACAACGAGGAAAACAAAAAATCAACACTAGAGAAGTCTGTGCCATTCTACAAACAGTTTGTGTTAACAGCTGCTCCAAAACCAGAGGGAACACAAGCCTACATTAAAATAATATTTAAGATGCTCACAGCAAGAGTAGGAGACTTGAAAAAAAACAGAATGATATTCAGAAATAAGTCAGCACGTGGACTTGGCTCTACAGCTGTGTCCTATGGTAAGAAAGCTGGTCTCAACGCAACGTCTCAGTGCCATTCAGGCTCAATCAGTGCTTTCTTACAGAGGCAGACGCTAAAGCTGTATTGACAGGAGCCTCAAGTGTACCATAAGCTCTAATCAGAAATCTAGTTTATTTCCAATAAGAGGAGGATTCGTTCAGATTTCAAATTGGCAAATATTAGGAAAATGAAAAAATAAGATTCAACTAAGATATCATTAAAATATCATGTTTAATTCCCTTGGGCCCTGACTGTGTTTCTAAGTGCTGCCCTGGAGAGGAACAGACAGATTTTTAACATACACAGCTGTTTTTTTCTGCAAATAAATTCTATTCAAGCAGAATGGGCACGTACACATCTTTGTGACCCAAAGACGTTAAGAACACATCTGTGCAAGGGCACATCGCATGGCCACAGCAGTTTGGGGATAACACTGAGCTAAATGCATGCAAAGGTGTTTGGTGCACAGATAAATCCCCAATGCTTGGAGCAGGTCAATACAGCCACGCTGCAAATTGTAGAAACGCCCTAAATCATTGCAATGAAAGACAAACACCATCTCAGAAGATTAGGGAAGGCAGGAATACCTTTGTAGTCAACAACTCTGAAAGCAGAACTACCAAGTCCAACAGTTAACAAGTCACGCAGAAAACTCCTTATCATCTCAATCAGAACCTAGCATTTTCAACCAGTGCAGTGAAAATTTGAGTGTTTCCAACCCCCTCTATTTTTTTTTTATTTTTTTATTTTTTTGAGGTAGTGAGTCAGTTGGTTTTGTTCTTGATAGGATCTACTCTCACATGAATCATAGAATGGCGAAAGGACCTCACATATCACCAAGTTTCAACCCCCTGCCATGGAGTCACCAACCACAAGCACAGGCTGCCCCGAGTCACATCCAGCCTTGCCTTGAATGTCTCCAGGGATGGGGCATCCACAGCCTCAGGACAACCTGTTACACTGTGTCACCACTCTGAGTGCAAAACTTCCTCCTAACAATCTAACCTAAAATATCCCATTAAAATGTCTTATTTTAAAACTATACCTCCTTGCTCTGTCACTATCAACCCATGTAAACAGTCATTCCCCCTCCAGCTGATACACTCCATCCAAGTTCTGGAAGGCCATGAGATCTCCCTGGAGCCTTCTCCAAGCTAAACAAGCCCAGTTCCCTCAATCGTTCTTCATAGGAGAGGTGCTCCAGCCCTCAGATCATTTTAGCAGCCCTTCTCTGGACCCATTCCAAGAGCTGCGTCTTGCTTATGCTGGGGGCCCCAGGCAGTACTCCAGATGCGGCCTTACAATCAGAACCCCCAAGTCCTTCTCCTCAAGGTTGCTCTCAAAGTAGGTACTTTGTGCAGCCCAGATCTTTCCTTGACCCTGGGCAAATTAAGGGTTGAGCTCATGAAGCTACATCCCCTAAATGTGGATGTGGCCTGCCTTTGATTTTCTTAATTTGATCTGACAACTATGACTGTAAAGCACAAATGGAATTTTTAAACCATACTGAAGTAAAGACTCAGCAACATCTGTTTTGTTTTCATCATTCACTAAAACTTATTCAAAACAACAGAAATTTAAAATTTTTCTTCGTCATTAGCTGGCACGCTGTATATACATACTGGTATCAGCTGCCCTTCTTCATGAAAGAAGCATATGCTACAAAGGAGTATTGCCTTAGCCCTCTAATGAGGGCAAAACTGTCCAAACAATGGCATCACACAAGTTATACCAGCTGTTAGCATACACTTAAAAAAAATTCTTTTTTCCTTTGGCTAAGGCTAAAATGCAGTTTCTCCATTGCAGGACTTGGCATACAAGTTTTTCTGCCTCACATACTATAATTAGAAGTGCATAGATCACTAGCTCATAACTGAATACAGCAACTATCATGGAAGACACAAGCAATGGCATCCCAATAAACACTCTCCTAAGAAGTTAGCAGAAACCAAATTAAGGCAAGCTCTGCACCAGCTTGCACAGATTCTGCCACAGCCACCAGCGCATCACTTCCATAGTGCAGGCCTTAAAATCTGTATCTCTACCCTATTCAAAATGAAGGGCTGCTCAGGGATCCATCCAATCACACACCTAAAAACATAAAGCAAACAATGCAGAAAAGAAACCAGTAACAAATAATTAGGAACGGGGTGAGTGAATTTAACACTACGTGTCTGCAGTAGTGATAGATTTGGGCACATGCTGTGCATATATATATAGCACTGCTCAAAAGTTCTGTGCAAGTTGTAAAATGAGATTGTAGGAAGCTGAGCTTAAATTCTGCCACATTTTCCTTGAGTGAATCAGAAACAGTAGGAAGGAAGAAAAGATCAGAATACACCTTACACACTAAGTTTTAAGAGACATATAGATATATATACACACTGTGCATAATATATACACACACATACTTATGTATACATCCTATATGTGTTTATATACAAGAGCTGCTCCAGAAGTAATGCCTCCTATTCTATTCTGCTGGTCTGTATCAGAGGTACATGTTGGTGATAAAGCAGCAGAGGCTGAACCTTCCCACCAATACACTGTTACATCTTGTTGCTGTGTGACAGATGGCAGCAGAGGGGCAGTGTGACAGAATGGCATTTGACGTGAAAGTGCATATGAAACAAAGGTGTGTCACTGAATTCCTCCATGCAGAAAAAATTGCACCCATTGATATTTTTTTATGTTTGATGAACATTGGAGACCAAATATCCTTCCCATCATAGCAAAAGGGTGCAAGTGAGGGTCACCTTCAGCTTTCTACTGTTTTCAGAGAAATTAAAAAGAGGAGAAAAGACAGTGAGACATGCAACACACACATTCTAACTCAACAAGCATTTCCATGCAAATAGTGACATCATGTCAAGGAGATCTGCACCCCTTCTGCTGTCCCATAACTTGCAGTGGTACCACACAGCTACAGAAAAATCAGCTGTGAGCCAGCCAGGAAACCAGTTCCAATTGAAAACAGCCCAGCTAAGCTACAAACCAAATGGAGGTTCTAAAATTAGATATGCATTTCCCAGGCTGGTTCCTCCCCATACAGCCGCAGAAACAGATGGCAAAACCAAGAGTTGGGTTTGGGGCCGAGAGGAGCAGCCAAAACCTGCACTCAAACATCTGTCTAGACTGCAGCTCTCTGTGACTTCAGAAAGGAGGGAAGAAAATATTTTTTTCCAAATGTTATGGAGAAAGACTGCAGTAGGATCTATCAACTCCATATTCAGGGGACATAACTTCACTAGCTCAACCCTTAATTTGCCCAGGGTCAAGGAAAGATCTGGGCTACATGAAGTACCTATCCCAGGATGCCTTCCCAAATGAGTTTAGGCAGACATGTCTCCCCAACATCTGCATTATTAATGTTTAGGGGAAAAAAATGGGAGGGCAAAGGTGGAATTAGGCTCACAGATGGTCACACCCTGGAGAAAAAATGTAGAGGTACAAAAGCATGCAATGAGTGTCCCACTCTCAATGCAGAGCACAAAAACTTAACCTACTACAACAGACAAGAGGGATCCACCAACCCAACGTTTATTTTTGTAAGATTTAAGGTATGTGCCTTAATACCTTTATGATTCTTAAGAACTCCCCCAGGGTGCATGGGGGCCTAGGGCCACCTTAATTCCTCTATGGCATTGCCAGCCACCCTGTTATATCACCACAGCTGCTGCACTGGGCACCTGCTTATCACACAGTCAGGTCTAAATTAGAAATGTACCATGAGCCAAAGCCAGCAATTTCCTGTAGTGGGATTCACTTCCTCTGACTTAAGGTATCTGCAATGTAAATGTCTCCAAGTTTTCACCTTATGCTTCCTTTGCAGTCAGCAGATAGAAATTTTAGGGTGGAATTCATCAGACCTATTTGAAATGTCTACATGAAAAGGAAAGAAATCATACCACAGACATGCCTGCCTCTTCCCATTTGCCAGGAGGCCAGCTTAAATGATAGAGAGACAGATTCCTCAGTACAGAGGACAGCAGGCAGGCTGGGAAGCTTTCCTGGAGACCCCACAGGCTCCAGTAATCTTATTCAGTAATTTCAGGGAGAAAAGAAAAATGTTAACTTGCAAGGATGCTGTACTTTGTCAAAAAGCAGCCAAGCAATTTGGAGTCATGATTAGACCAAGAGAAATTTTAGCATTTGATAATATGAAAATATACAGAAGTAGCATTCAAGCATCATTCACCATTTCTGCATAAAACAACAGAAAAGGTTTTCTATTTTTCTTCTTTTACTCCTTTCATATCCAGCTTACAACCTGTTATTTCTAGATCAGCAACAACTGCATCTCCAAAATTCACAGGCTTTGGCACATCACAGTTTTGGTGAAGTCATTGTACATATGCCTCTTTTGCTGAAGCACTGAAATGCTATTTTTAATTAGAGGCACACAAAGAGCTGTCTAAAAATAAAAGGCAAGAGGCCATAAAGGTCAGCAGGAACTGAAGCAAGTGCAGCAGATCGATCATGCGCACAAGGGGATTACGCCAGAAGAGACAGTGCCACACTTGTGCAATGGGCTGAAGCTGAAACATCACTGCTTATTCCTCAGGACATCCCAAAAACATCTCCCTTATGGTGATCAGCAGGGGCCTGCACTGAGTGAGACATGAGTAGAGAACTGCAGGTACACTCACCTTGTAGACAAGGGCCGGTGAAAAGTGTACTTTTTAAAGAAAAAGTACTTTCCCACATATTTTAGTGAAATCACAAGTCAGCACTAGGATACTTGTCAGGGTAATACACCTGAAAGCAGTATCTGGCAGACAGCGGAAAGGAAATTCTAATCATCTGCTCTATTAGTATTACTTAGGTTATGCAGTGGCATTGCTCAGGAATTCCTACACCAAATTCAGTAACAAAAGCATACGCTCTGTAGGAGTGCGTTCAGGAGTCCCCATGGAAAGATCCAACCCTGCCTCTCCACCAGCTACCCCAGCTGTACTGCATGTCTACTTACAGCAAATACAAATTTATTTCTGAAAGACACAAAAGTGACAAGATACTGTGCTTTTTAAAGAAAGTCCAATTTCCCACATATTTTACCAATGTTACAAGTCAACACTAAGCTAGTTTTCAAATGTATCTTTATCCATCTACAAATTGAAGGAAGCATCTTGAAGCAGATTCACTCTTGCTTTTCCAGAAAAACACTCATCCAAGATGAAGTGCAGGAAAATTCAACTCACAACATTCCGCTCTCAATTAGTGGTTATTTTTAATTAGCTACAAACACTAT
This sequence comes from Odontophorus gujanensis, assembly GCA_013399175.1. Taxonomy (NCBI): domain Eukaryota; kingdom Metazoa; phylum Chordata; class Aves; order Galliformes; family Odontophoridae; genus Odontophorus; species Odontophorus gujanensis. The sequence continues at coordinate 1,186,944 of VXAB01011894.1, forward strand.
ACCCAAAGACTATTAGCAGCAACTGGCCTGAATCAACACACCATTTTTGAGGAAAACAAACAAAGTAAGCCCACACAAGAAAACCTCTGCTGGCCCCCATCCAAGCAGACAAATTAAGGGACATTGTCATATCACCCTGAAGAGTTCTCTGAACTGAAGCTAAAGGCAGACTTGAAAGGGGCAACTGCTATTCCTCCAATCCAGAAAAGAAGACTGCCTCCTCGCTTCATGCTTATCTGACAAAAGCAACATAGAAACAAGAACAAGAAATCCTACCAACACAGTGTCTTACTCTCAGCTGAGACAGAATTGTTTTCTCCAGAGTGGCTCATACGATGCTACGTTTGGTTCTCTATGGAAAACAATGTTGATAACATGCTGATGTTAATAGTTGCTGCTAAACAGTGCTGGATAGAGTCAAAACCATTCACAGAGAACTCCAGGAGCTGGGACGGAACAGAATCAGGACCTAAACTAACCATCATGCAGAAGGAAAGGTTTTAGGGGGGCAATCTGGGCACCGGTCAGGGAGTTGGTAAGCAACTGCTTCTGCATTACTATTTAAATACATTCATATGTAGATAGACATAAAAAATTTCTTTTTCTCTATCTCAGTAAATAGATTCATTTCAACCCACAAGTTCTGTGTAGTTTTTTTTTTTTTTTTCTTCCAATTCTCTCCTTCATTCCCCTGGGAAGGGATGAGCCAGTGACTGCGTGATGCTGAGTGACCTGCCACGTTAAACCACAATACATGGAAAACAACGGGAATACATTTTTTCACCAGCCTGATATCCTAAAATGCATACAGAATGTAAACCAATAGGCAAAGTGGGCAACAGTGAAAAAAAGACAAAGGGAAGAAAAAATTTCTCTTCTCTGCTCATTGCAGCCACAAAACAGAAACACCAGTGAGACTAGCTGCTCATTCTTCCCCATCAGCACATGCTGACATATTTTTGCTGTGATGCAACATCAGCACCTATAGCTGAATGCTGCAATGCAAACATTGCAAGGAAACATCAAGACATCACAACGTGATTAATCTGTGGCTCCCATCAGGTCTTCCCAGATGATCAAGCATCTTGCAGCTGTTGTAATCTCAGCACCAAAGCCACAGACCTGCATTAAACAAAGCAGCGTTCCTACTGACTGTTATTTTATCTTGCCCTATTGATGAAAGACATCCCCTTCCTCAACTTAAGTAACTAATGTATGTTACAGCAGTACAAGTCGACGCACATATATCTGTTATACACCCTGGATATCTGACACAATCTGAAAATCAAGGAGTAGAATCTATGAGAAAACAGAGTAGGTGTATAACCAGGAAAACAGAGTAGGCTGGGGTAGTTGGACACCACCACCTGCCTTGCTGAAAGGGAAGACACTCCTTAGGGCATAAAGGGATCTTCATTTCGCTCCTCAATCAGCAGAAAATTAGCAAAGAGGCCAGAAATTTAACATAATTACACTGAAACCTTTGAACCTCATTACTGCAAACACACACCAGTTGAACTGAGTGATAGTGATTAGTCCCTTGCTCCCCAACATGCCAAAAATTAGTCACATGAGACTTGCACAGTTTAAGCCATAACACAATACACATGTCGGAGAAACAGTAAGCTAAAAAGAGGTTAGACAACCTTTCCTGTCAGGCACAGACACCAACCCAAATCCAACAGAAGACGTAGTTGCTAGATGACAAGAGGTGAATAATTTAATTTCCACTTGAGATAGTCCTAATTGTAATGAGGAAAAAAAAACATCAGGAAAAGAAAGTAAGCAGTGTTACAAAGCAGAACAATTAGGATATACCACAGCAGCCTTGTACTGCCTCCAACATGGGCAGCGTCACCTTTTTGCACATTTTTGTAACACCTGGCACAGGTCAGGACCCCACCAGTCCTTCAGCAATGTCTTAAGGAGGAATCTTTCCCTCCTTGGGGGATTCACACAGTGCTAATTTTTGCCACCAGGAGGAAAAACAACACTGGCAGATGTTCCCAAGACAAAGTTCCCATTTCCAGGTATTGAAACAGGATCATAAAAACCATAGAGTCATAAAGAATGGAAAAGACCACTAAGACCATCTAGTCCAACCATCAACCCGTGCCCCACCATGCTCACTAACTACATCCACCAGTGCCACATCTCCATGTTTCTTGAACAACTCCAGGGACAGTGACTCCACCATCTCTGTGGGCAGCCTGTGCCAGTACCTCACAACTCTTTCAGAGAAGACATTCTTCCTAATACCCAACCTGAAATGTAACAGAATAAGCACTGTCCCTACGCAGTCTTACACAGGACCTGTTTTACAGAGAAACAGAAGTATAAGCAGAGTGTTCACTGCATGCATACATGCAGGACCCCCCCCCCTCCTCCAGCTTGTGTAGTAACTTTTTTTTAATTTAAAAAACAGACTTGTCCTTAGGTGACTGTTTATAGACAGTCACCCTTGGCATTTGTGATTATTTTTCTTCTCATTTTATAGTCTTATTAAGATACTGCTCTGCAGTATTTGCATAAAGACAAAAAAATAGATCAAGTTACCATTCCTCATTCAGAAACGCATTACCATGAGTTCAGCTCTGAAACCTTCCCTGCTGCCCACTGTATATGAAGTTACTTAGAAGTAGAATACTGTAGAAGTAATTCTGTCTGCTATCTACAGAGGACTAGATGACAAACAGACTTCAGTCTAGTGAAGTTTTCATCTTCATTTTCATAACTGACTTTGAGCAGGACAGTTACTTTTTCTAGCAAGCTGCCCTTTGACAAGCAAGATTCCCCTGCAAAAAGAATGAGTTTTAAAATGCATGTTAATACATAATATTAACACCACCAAGCTGGCCTAAGCTGGTTATTTTCTGAAAAAATAACCACATCACATAGAGAGGAGTATAGATGAACAGCAGGACCATCAAATGCTGGAGGACTCTTAAGCTCACACCTCAGCATATCATTGAGCTCACATCTTTTAACCAGCTCTTGTAATGGAAAGCTTTGGTCTTTACCTCTAGAAGGAGAAATTGCTTAATCACCATCTAACCTGACGTAAAGACAGCTGCTGCACAAGGCAGGGGAGCACCAGGGCAGATGAGGATTGATCAAAACGCACCTCTACAGCACAGGCACTCCAGGACTCCACTCATTCAAAAGAAAACTTGCTATATAAAAAAAGGTCCCTTTGCAGAGGGAGGCAGAGCTGCTCAGAAAATCCACATCTCTCGCCCTCAGAGAACACCACAGTATATTCTTATAATTCCACCACTGAACAAAAAAGTACATTTTCAGGTATCCATGCTCCCTCTCAGCTTCACCTTGGGAAAAGCGAGGCGTGCAATCACTTGTTAATAGCTTGGAATCCTGAGCAGTCCACATGCTCAACAAAACCATATCCCTGTGAGCTGTATGGAAAGCGATAACAAAGCTGATTGTTTGGATGGGAAACAGGTAATGCTGACTCCAGGAGGCAACAACCAAACTCTCTGATTGGTGGTCTGGGGTTTTATTTTTGGAGTTGTTTTTTCTTTGTTCTTTGTGGGGTTTTTTTGTTTTTTTTTTCCCCCGTTTCCACAATAAGCACCTCCGCAACTCTATCTGACGTATGTTGTTGATACAAAGTTAGACATGCACAGACACTGATTGATACAACATCACATCAGCATATAGTTCCCAAACTGCATTTCTTGGCCAAGTTGAGGTCTGACTTTGCCCTGGACAACATCAGACATAAGGTCTCAAATCTCTACTGGGTGAACAAGATAATTTCTCTACACGTACTCTCTATTCTCACTTCTGTGTGCTTGTGTTGTCTTCTCCTCCCATTGCAACACTGTAACTCCCTACACATTTTTCAAAAAGCCCAAACCCAAAACCACGTTGCACAGCTATCTCACTGTCATCTATTATTCAAGAAAGGTCTCATTGAATAAATGTCTGTTCAGAGGCTCTAAACAAATTTCATTTCTGAACACCACTGTCTGCAGCCCAGCGGGCCATTTCACCAAGATAAGATCACACATTTAATCAAACGCTTCAAAAAAAGAAATACACACCGAGTTTGCTTAATAACGTCAAATAATAAAAGTGCAACGCTGGCAGCATACTAATTTTTAGTACTCTTTCTTCTTTGAGGGTTGTCTCAATAGTCAAGGTCAACCGTACATGGGATTTCTTCTAATTAGGGTTTCTGGTAAAGGCTAGACCTGCTTATTCTCACCGCTTAACCATGGTTTTCCCTAAAATAAAGACATCTCATTTTAAATTAAATCATTGCAGTATCCCATCCAAGTGTGACAGACAAAACTGCACAATTCTGTTAATTCAATAGAGAATGTATGTGAAAGACAACAAAACCCACATCTTTTGTGGTCAATGAGGAACCACCCACACAAACGTCTATGGTACAAATGAAAAACTGATTTACAGAAAACAAACAAAAAAAAAGATTATCTACTCAGTGTTTGACTACAGCTCCAACTGCAGTGCAGCACAGACTCATTTGAGTTGTGAATGAGGAATGGAGCTGGCACCCCTATATCAGCATATGCTTTGCCATTTATTTTAATGCAGTAGGAAGAGGCTGAGCCGGATCAAGAAGCAGCATTGTTACTGCAATTACAAAATACAACTGTATTACTACTGATCACATTTCTATGATATTCATCACTAATTCTTCTAATACTTTTTCCAACAACTTCTATTATTTCATTTACATACTGAGTTGCCAGTTTTATCACAATGATTACTGCTTGGCCCCATATTACATGAACTTGGGAAGAACCCCGCACCCTAGCTGTGATCAAGCCTGCTGCTTGAAAGGGGTCAAACAAAAGCCTGTCTCCTCACCCCTGCATGGGCCCATGGGTTATGCTGGTCTGCCCTCTGCTCGCACAGGACGAGCGAGTGATCGGGCGTGAAGACATCAGGGCAGACAAGCCCCCATCTGCTACTCCCAAAGCCATAGGAGGCAAACAGAAAAGCAGCTTCTAGGTATATTCCCCCACCAGAGCTTTTCTTCCTGCCGCAAACGTTCCATAAACACCTTTTCATAGACACAACGATGACCAGGGCAAAGATCCAGATTTCTTTTTCATCCCTACTGCATGTGTGGAGCTGCTCATAGGTCAATCATTCTGTGAACAAACAACATCTGATCCTACAGGATCAGTGATATGCAACTATATTTCTCATGAAATCAAGGATAACTGCACAGGCACAATTCTCTTGTTGCATTGCAGACTTACTTGCCAAATCAGCAATGTTACACAGAGAAGTGCTCCCCATCCCACAGCCAAAACGCATTACACAGACTTTAGAAAGAGTCATTGCAAAATGGTGACCTACTTAAAGAGATCTATAAAGTGCATTAGGATTGTAATTGTGGATCACTTGTCAGAAGGTCATAAGTTATCATTCCATGCAGCATAATCACTATATTTCAAATACCTTTCAGAATAAATTTCACACAAGGAGACATGCATCATTTTGGAGTATTCCTAACTAAGCAGAACTTGTATTTGAGAAGAAAGACTGTACCACTACAAAAAGAAAAGTGATAAAAAGAGATATAAGATCAGGAGAGGGGAAAAAAAAAAAACAAGGATATGCTGCAGTTGATATAACTGCCTTTAACCAGTTTCAGATCACCCAAGAAAGCTAGTAGTCACAATTCAGTAATAAAGAACAAACAACATACTCTTTCCAAGGATAAGAACTTGCTGAAAACTCCAAAAAGAGGCAATTTCCAAGCAGAGAACCTTCCACTTTGACTACCAGCACTTCAATGAGGTCAGGGAGGAGTGGACCCTGGGTCCACTACTTCTGGTTGCGCAGGTAAATTGCTCGCATCTGTGCTCCCTGGGCTGGCCATGCCCCTTCACCAGGTGCTCAATCACTGGTTCAAGCTGTGGCCTAACGGTTTCCATACAACCACTCCACACACCTGCATCCATTAAAGATAATCCAAACTGACATTTTCTTCAAGTCTGTGCTGTGGAACTTTAAGGTGCAGTAGTCACATCATTATTTCCCTGGGAAATGGGATATATATATATGCTGCATTTCCAAATGATTAAAGCCCATGATTGCAACATCCTAGATCTGAAGGAATAACAGTTTAGATCACACACCAAATCAACCAAAGGCACAGCACCCTGTTAAGCAATTTGCTGTGTGCTGGAGATTAAAAAAAAAAAAAAAGAAAAGAAAAAAAGGAAAGAAAAGTTTCTCATAATGAACCATCAACCATATGACTGTAGACCAGTTCTGTGTACCTCCAGACTGCCTTGACACAGAGAGCCCTTCAGGACAGAATCCCAAAGGCTTTTGTTTACTGTGAGGGTAATATTACCAGAAGATGAGGGGGGAAAAAAAAAAAATCTAGAAGTTAAGTATATACCTTACCTTAAAAATAAATAAATAAACAAAAAACCCTGTCTCCTTTGAAGCAAAGGACAGGAATTTCAAAGTGCTGTGTCTGTCAGTAACACACACACGGTTGCTGAAGAGATGTGAAAGAAAAGGAGTTAACGTGATCTCCTAAACCCTCCTCAGCTCTATCCAACAGTGAAACCTATTCAAAGAGATGGCTTCGATGGGCTATTTTTTTTCCTCCTCCTTTCCCTCAGCAGTCTTTGGAATGGCTTTGAGGGAAGGAAGAGAAGAAAAAAAAAAGCTATTGAAAATCTCCTTACAGGGTCAGCTGTCACTGAAATGCATTTTAGTATTCAGGGTACCCACCCATGCAGAACATCAAAAACTGGGCTGCGGTCCCTCTCTATTCTCACAGGCTCAGGCCAGCATGGGGTGTGAGATGTGGTGCGGAACAGCAAGGCACACTGCCTCTGCAGGGCTCATAGACAGCAGCACCAGCCCATGGAACACAACAGGGGGTCGCCGTGCCTTGCACGAGCAAAGAAGAGGCTGTGTGGGTTGAAGCCGGCTTGCTCTGACACAGCTAGGAATTGAAACATCTCCACAACTGGAGATTCATGGTCTCACAACTTTGTGCAAAGTTCAGGCTTACTGATGTGCCATCTCCTAAATGAACTCTCCATTATCTCCCTTCTTCCTGCACTTTGCAGGCTGCCTGCAGGTCAGCAAGTCCTAGCATTCACCCATCATTTTGTGGAAATAATTGGAAAAAAATATATAAAACAGTTAAAAGTCAGGCAATTGCACATTCATTATATTTCCTGAACTTTTCTTACACTGTATTAAGCTAAGCCTGAGCTTCACAGGCTGCTCAGCATCTTGGCTGGGCTTTGCAGCTTAAGCTAAATTGTCCGTCTAAGCAAGATGGGCTCTCAGTTGGCTACCATGCCCATCTTTGTCACACCCTTGACCCCTCTATTAACAGATTCAAGAAAGCTGCAAACTGCACTTCCGTGCAGCAATGACACTTATCTTCCCTCTTTATGGAAAAAACTTCTTGTTAAGATAGCCTTGGGATCATAAAATCACCACAGTTGGAGAAGACCTACATGATCATTCAAGTCCAATCAATCCAACCATCCACCTGTCACCAATAGTTCTCACTAAGCCATGTCCCTCAACACAATGTCTGAACATTCCCTGAACACTTTCAGAGTCAGTGACTCCACCACCTCCCTGGGCAGCCCATTCCAGTGCCTGACAACTCTCTCAGAGAAGTATATCCTAATGTCCAACCTGAATCTCCCCAGCACAACTGGAAGCCATTCTCTCTAGTCCAGCAACATCAAAACAGAAACAGGCTGCTACAGCAAATAACCAGCCTCAACTCTGATTATTAGTGAAATTAGTGGTCGCTCAGCATACCCTATATATATATACATAACAGATATATATCTGTTTTATTTTGGAGTACACATACCTACATCCATGGGTCTGTACTTATGTTTGGAGTACAGGTGCAGTTCTTAAATACCTATTTTCCACTTCTTCAAGCCTGAACAACAGCAAAAAATAAGACCTCTTTCCCCAAAAGATCACAATGCTTGGTTGTTGGTGCCCATAGAAGAAGTGAATGCACTAGAACTGAAATAGAATATTTCTCTCTGTCACATTGGAAACTGTGTCCATTCATTGAGGTACCTTATGTCTGTAACCAGACTCTTTGTTTCTGTGGAATGGGAAAGGTTAAAAGTGTTAATGGAGAAGGGACTTGTACCTGATAAGCATTACAAGCAGACTACTCACCACTGGTTTATACCACTTAGAGCATTTCCAAAGCAATAGTTGAAGGTGTTAGGTTCAAACCAGAACAGCACTAGCAAACACAGGCACCTTTGCATAGGATATCACAGCAGGACAATGCATTGATCACATTTTAAGGACCACTTCTGCAAAAGCACATACACTCATCTTCACCTCATTTTAGCCTTGCACTGTTGTAAGAAAACATTCATGCTGATCTTTTGTATTTATGATGCTTCATCATAAGTTTAAGAAATGCATAGCTTCACTGCAATCAATGACTTGAATTGATTTATGCCAGGTAAGGATCCAACTGCAATCAAGTCAGTAAGCTTCTCCAATTAATAGTAGCAGAGCTATGAACCAACCTATTCAAAACACAGTACAAAAAGTTTCAAAGATGTTCCCTGTAAGACATCTCCTGCAACAAACCAGAGCTGTGCTACAGACTGCTGTAGCTGTCTTACAACTACTGAGTTGCTTCCCATGGAATTACTCGTTTGTTAACTAATGCACTTATCAAGACCAAATAATATATCCTGTTAGTCTCAGGCCATACATGAATGGTTGCTCTGTCCAAGTTTTTAAGTATTAGCTATTTAAACAATGCTCTAATGACAGTGTCCAAACATCTCTCTGCTTCCTTCTGAAAGGTATCTATTTCATGGTCCTTGAAACCAAAAGATGTCAGGGGTCCAAAATAAAAACATCTTCATTTTTATCTCTTTTCATAGACAGATTAGTTAGAATTGGGCCATCTTCTACTTTTTAGCAGTTAAACCAACTTCATTCAGTCTGAAACACCACTTCTATCAAAAACATTACAATCTACAATGCTGAAGAGAGGTGTGTGTTTGAAAGGATGCCACAACATGCTCCTTGAATATCAGCCCCTGTCAACTGCAACAGGAAAAAAAAAATTCCCCATCTCCACTAACCATAGCTCACATTAGGAAACCAAAACAAACAAAAACCAACCACAAAACTGCTTGCTGGCCAGTCAACACCTGCAGATCAGATAAACGTGGGTTGGTTTCACTAGTACACAATGCCCGCAGGTTCCAACTGGGTGCCCCTCTGTTCCAGCAATGTTCATATTTCCTTCACAGTGCTGTGTGACAGCACTTCTGGAGCACATGTAGAACATATATGCAGAGGTCATCAGCCTCCTCCTATATCCTCCCTGGTACCTTAAGCTTAGTAAGTAAAATATGGTCCATAATACCGCGAAAATGGATTTTTTATTGCCTGTGGATGCCCCATCCTGGAGGTGCTCAAGGCCAGGTTGGATGGAGCCCTGGGCAGCCTCATCTGGTGGAGGAGCAACCAGCCCATGGGCAGGGATTGGAACTGGGTAGGCTTTAAGGCTCCTTTCAACCCAAATCATTTCAAGAGTCTGTAATAAATACATCTGACTTACAGCCAAAACCAGAAGTCTCTTTGAAAAGACTGCTGAAGGAAAAGTTACAGCTTATACACTGTGCTCATTGTTTTTCCTTGTCAGTCTGTTTCAGCCATTCATTCCCACCCCATAGGTGCGTTCTGTAGACACCACGGTCTCCATCATACTTCATTCCTCAGTAGAAGAGTGCCTATTCACAATGAACAGTGCACTGTAGATATTTATCTAGTGGAAAGCATAAAGAAAGCATTACACTGCATCCCAGCAGGAGTGCATCTGTTGGAAGAAAGAGGGGCTGGCAGGGAGAAGCTGGGAATCTTCATGAGCCACAGTAAGATCTCTTCAGAGCTTCCGTGCTCACCAGGTGCATTCCACCTGACAAGCAGCCTCCCATCAGAAGTGTCCAGACAACACGTTTGCCCTGTAGGGCCATCCTGTTGTCTCAGCACGCCTCACTCTCACAGCAGTACCAGCACCACCTCCAATATGAGAATTTGTGAGCTGTGTTTCCAATGCTCTCTTGTGATAAACAGGAATACTCCAAAGAATACAAAGTTCTGTTAGAATCACTCCCATCAGAGCACTGAGCTGTTTCTACAACCAGCTAGTAATACAATGAAATAAGTTCTCTTCCCTTATTTATTTTTTTGCCTTGTGCCCATCCTTCATATCATAGCTTTTCCCTGATCCATTCTTCATGCACAAATTCCACATCTTCCATAAGTCTCAGCCCATCCTTCATGCCATGCCACACAAAAAACAGTTTCCCAGCCAATCTACACCAGTCCCAACGCTATTAGTATCAAAATTTGCAATAATAAATCAGCAGCTCCCAGGACTGCTCCATTTACAAAGCCTTCCCTCTCCCATGTGCATCTCATTTACTGGCATTGATGATGCATGCGCTCATGCTCTGAATCTGAAAGCCCTCCCGGCGGCACTGCACTCCCCAGCTGACGGGCTGACCGAGGCGAAAGGTCAGGTGTGCTGCTCTCCAGTAATCCAGTCCACACCATTTTATGCCTTTCGTTGGGTGGCACGGACACCTGGCCAGCACCCTGTGAGCACCTCCTCCTTGGAGCCTGCCTGCCTTCCCCACATGGCCAGTGAAGGGCAACGGGTTCGTGTTGTGCTGTGGGAGCAACCATGCCAGGACGAGCTCCTCCAGCCCTGCAGACAGCACAGGACGGGAGCAACACAGCCACCGATGGGGTCAAATAATGGAATCATACAGAACTCGTGTGCTAGCTCTAGCTTTATGAACTCCAGTCCTTCTGGCACACAGAGATCGGTGCCAGGCTCATTGCTGCCAGTAGGTAACAACACAACAGCTACTTTGTAGTAAACCATGCTGAGCATGGAAAAAGCTCTGCTAAGGAGACCCAACCATAACAATGGGACTGTGTCCCTTCTGCAACCGAAGCGCAGTTGTTTCACCTTCAGGAAAGCTCACAGCCCTGCTCTAAACTTTGTCACCCAGCGGTGACAAAAGCAGGCAGCTCTGTGCCCTTCCTGCTCTGCTCTCCCGAAGCGATGGCTGCAGGCTTGCCGACACCAGCCTCTTCAACCTGCAGCACCTGGCCTGCCCCATAAAACTCGGTGGAAGGATTTTTCCTAATGAATACACAGTAGAAGCCTGTTCATATCACAAACCCCTGGAAATTATGATAAATGAGCTCGATGAGGCACACACCGCTACTCAATACCAGGAAAGCAGCTCTGGCTGCACCCTGAGACAGCGTTCCATAACAAAAAGAAATGCATTCATTTCAACTCCAGAGATTTTTTTTTTTTTGGTTGGGTTTGAGAATCTCCATCTAGCACCCTGGAATAACCACTGCCGTGGTATCAAAAAAGGAACAGTGACTTGCAGGCTCTCTTTCTGCTCCATAGCAAAGCACAGAGAACATTCTCATCCTTTTACGTTTGCACCTTAGCCTCCTCCAAAGCAGCTAGGGCTGGGAGAGGGGGAAACGCTAATATCACCTCATGAGTAATCCAAACAGGAGCAGTAAATACAACAGACTCTGTTGTTGTGGCCAAAGCTGGGAATGCTACGGCAATGAGCACGCAACAATACATTTCTTTTGGCCACATATGAGTTGTTTTAACTACAGCGGAGAAGAATTGCGTGCTGCTCAGGATAGGGAAAGAGGCTCCCTTCCTACCTCACAATCTCTCCTGAATGAAAAACAAACAGCTGCACATCCACAGGACGAAAAACCAAAGGAATGTATGAGGGGCTCGCTGCTCCTACAAACCGCTCTGGGCACTGATAAGACACAGACCTCAAAGCAAAGGTGCCCGGGGTGCATTTCATGGAACCATTAGGGTCGGAAAAGACCTAGTGCAACCGCCAACTCATTTCGAGGAAGCACAGCGACAGCTCCACCAGCTATACAGGCATGGGCTAGAGCAGGGCTCCCTACGCTGGGAAGGGAAAGGAGTGCGCCCTGGCTTGTGGCAGGTGGCAATCACCACTCTCATGAGCGTATTTCCAAGTTAAATAGTCAAAATATGGTTGCAAGGGAAAAGCAAATAATTTAGCAAGCAAATAAAACCACTCAAAAAAATAAAGAGAGAGAAAAGAGAGGAGGAGAAAGAGTAAAGGAAATGCAGTTTTTACCATTTTCTTCCTTCATCCATACACACTGGCCCCTCTTGTTCAAAACACGTCCCTGCTGAATGCAGCCCTGCACACAGCCAGCAAACACCAAACACCCCAGCCAGGCACCAGCCTGGGCTGTGTTCTTCCCTCTGCCTGCAGGAACTGGGCTGCAGACCCCTGCCAACCTTACGGCCGGGCACACGCAGCCCCCGACGCACCCTGGTCCGGCAGTATCCCACCCACAGCCAGTCAGGAACGTGGTGGCTTCTCCAGGCACCCCTCCAGCAATGCGATAGGAGCATCCATCCTCCGAGGGCTACAGGCATACAGCAGCGAAGGAAACTCGGGAATTTCTCCGGATAACAGCGGCAAACCCACACGTTCCTTCCATAGAGAAGGAAAAGCAAACACAAAACCTACGGGGGCTCTTCCATCTCCCCGCAGCCATCCATCCCCTCCATGCCCAACACGCAGCACCCCGTTAACTGCAGGACGCAGCCCCCCCGAGGACCACCACCCTCCATAGGAGCCAATGGGAACCGATGGCAGCGGGCAGCTCTTAGCCCCGCGCGGGTGGGATGCGGGGCCGGTACCGATCCGTAAGGAGCTCAGCGGGTGGAGGGCGCTCGGATGGAGAGTGCTCCGTTACCTTTAGTCACCTCCGGCTGCCGAGATGCCAATCCCCATCGGTTCCTCAACAACCTGCAGCGGGGAGCTGCTGCTGCTGCTGCTGCCACAATCCAGTCATGAAAAGCAGAGCTGGCCACGGTACCAGGAGGCACACGAGGAGCAGGGATCGTCGCCCAAGCAAACAAAAATGTAAAAAAATAATAATAATAATTAAAAAATAAAAAGGAAAAAGGAAAAAGGAAAAAAGAAAAAAAAAATGAAAAAAGGACGAAGAAAAAGTCTCTCCTCCGCCGCCTTTTCCTCCCGCAGCACACGCTGGATCCTGGAGGGTGTGTGGGGATGGGGAGGCGGTCTCTCCCCCTCTCCCCGCCGCCAGCCCCCGGCCGCAGCCCCGCGGCTCTACCTCCTCCAGGTGGGCAGCCTCAGGGCCGGGGGGTGGCCGCGGAGCCCGCACCTCCGCCCGGGCGATCCGGATGCGGCACGGTCATCGCCTGCCTTGCTGCTGCTGCTGCTGCCGCCGCCGGGGACGAGGAGCCGCTGCCGAAGAGACCACCAAAAAAAAGGAAGGGAAAAAAAAAAAAAAAAGA
>VXAB01011895.1:0-275000 GCA_013399175.1 Odontophorus gujanensis
CCCCCCCCCAGGGTCACCAACGGGGGCAAGACCACCCTCACCCGCAGGCTGATGCAGGCCCTGCCCAACTGCAGCGTGGTGCACCAGGACGACTTCTTCAAGGTGAGTGTGTTCGCGGCCGCTGGGCGGTCGGGAGCTGCGGCTGTGTTATCATTCCTCGTCCCCGGCGCCCGTTATCTGCGTGCAGACTCGCTGCAGGGCTGGGGTGCCTTCCAAATTCCGCTCTGCATTTTTGCTTTGTGACGGGTGTCGATCCCAGCGGCTGCCCTGACCGAGCCGTTTTTTCTTACTGCTCTTTCAGCCGCAAGATGAAATAGAAGTTGAAGGTGGCTTTAAGCAGTATGACGGTAAGGCCTCGCTCCAGCATTACGGAACAGTGTAACTCCAACTTAGCACCTTGACCCTTTTTGCTTCTGACTGATGCCAGGTGGTGCTCGATCGCTGGCTAACAGTAGTATTTTGTCTCAGTGATCAGTGCGTTAGATATGGAGGCGATGATGAGCACCATAAACGCTTGGATAAAGAACCCGGTCAAGTTTGAACGCTCTCATGGGATCAACAACACGCTGGATGCCCAGATCTCACCGGACAGGGAGGGAGGAGATGAAGCAATCCACATCCTTATTATTGAAGGCTTCCTGCTTTACACCTACAGGTACACACAGTATGACTTCGTGTATTTTGACTTCTATGTGACTCCTGTAACTTTACATAATACCAAAGGTGTCAGTATTGACTGATGAGTCAACCTGAGTTCAGGCATTGCAGGCCTGAAGCATGCTCCAGACAGAAGAAATGGACCTAGCCTCTGTTCCTCTGCACAGACAAGCTGTAACCTAACACACATCTCTTTCAGGCCCCTGATTGACGTATTCCACCATCGGTACTTTCTTTCCATTCCGTATGAAGAGTGTAAAAGGAGAAGAAGGTGAGTTTCTTTAAATTCCTCTGTTAGCCCAGTAACAGCTTCAGCTGCTTGAGACTTGGTTTCTCCTTACAGTTTTCTTTTTCCTTTGATAGGGTAAACATTAATATAGCTACTGTGTAGAAAAAACACAGCTCTTCCAGCAACAACCCCCAAAGGTTTTTACCAGGCTGCTGTGGGCAGACAGCTATTTCACCCAAGCTTCTGCTGAAGCTTTATCAGAAGACTATTCTTGAGCACCAAGATCAGTCAGGAATCATTTTTGCATCCTGCACACTGTAGAGAAGCCCATCACATTTCAACTTTTTTTGGCACTGTTCTGCTTGCTGGTGATAGTACTGTTGATAAGACTAAAGCTACACTGAATGCAGTAGATTCACGATAGGTTGTAGAAAAACTGAGCAAACATTACATAATTTGCCTGAACTGTAATTAGACCACTCTTGAATAACACTCTTAATTTATAGTTCAAGGAATTACACTGTACCAGATCCACCCGGATTGTTTGATGGCCACGTTTGGCCTATGTATGTAAAGCACAGGAAGATAATGGAAGATCTTGGTGTCGATGTGGGTAAGTCTTTAATAACAAAAACACTTCTATAAGGCTCTTCAAGAAAAAGCTTTTTAAGTCTAGGATATATGTACTAGTTAAGTGTATGAGAGGACCTGAAACTGTTGGATGGAGTATATTTTTTCCAGTGAGGCAAGCGCATGCTCTTCAAATTAGAATTATGCTTCTCTAACCCTGACAGATTCTGTTACAGCTCTCATTTTACATTCTTATTTTAAGTGCACTTGAATGGAACAAAATCCAAGGAAGAACTGTTTAATGAGGTGTATGGACAAATCCAAAATAAGATTGAAGAATTACTTAACATGCAGGTACGTGTCTGTGTCTCTAATTGTAGCTCCAGGGCAGCCCTTTTAAAGACTATGTTGAAAAAGCATGAAGCTGTAATTTGAAAAGTACTCATGTTTTTCTGTTTAGAAATAAGCTTCTACTGATTCTTGCAACTGAAGATGACTCCTGTTTGCTCTACGCTGTCTACCTGACTGCCACTGAAGTTCCAGCTTCTGTGAAGACTCAACTCCTGAATTTGGCTTTACTGAGTTTTCTCCTGAAACTGAGTTACATATGGTCATTAAAAAGCATTTCCCCCTCTGCTGTCATCTAATTTGTACTTGAGCCTAGTAGCTGGCCTCATGTAATTTAGTGACAAGACTTATCTAGTCTACTATAAATTTTATCTGCATGTACTTATAATAGTAAAGCGCCATAATAGGTCTGATGTTAGGTGGCACAACTTGGCCAATACGCATACACTGTACTGTTGTTCACTACAAGTATACAAAAAACACACAAAGCTTTATGCTTAGAACATCAAAAAACACTGTTCAAGTGTGAGAAAAGTTGAATAATGCAACTGCTTTCAACTCATGGCGAATTTCCTGCCTAACTGTAGATGGATTATAAAAGTATGCTTCTTTCTGAAGAAATCAGGATTGAGTAGGCTTTTCAGAAATCAGAACATTTTACTAGCATTTCATTATTTTATTATTTTAAGTGAACATATAGATCTCGGATTGAAGGAAGTAGGGCCACAGTTACAGAAAATCCCTTACATACAAAACTGATTTAAGGGCATTAATTAGTGTAGGAAGTTTGAGTAGTGGCTTGCAGCTTAAGGTAAGCTCACACTTGAATTGAAACTGCTATCTACATACAGAATTAATTTAAGGCCTTAGATCACATAGAAGAAAGTAGTAAGGCTTAGTCCCTGCGTAGTAGGAAGTTAAGGTTTGGGACAAAGGTTTGATTATTAGAAAAGTCTATTAAAGATATGTCCAAAAGGAAGTGTACATACTCATCCAGCATGAGGTTAGTCTTATTTCTTCAAGAACTTGAGTTGAGAACCAGCATTTACTTCAAGCCTAGATGCATCAGCTTTCTGATAGGAGCTGGTCCTCCCCAGTATCCCCTGGAAAGGGAAAGTTGTTTCATCAAGACAAAGACATTACCTGCATGTGTTATCACAGTGTGAGGAAAGGGTTTTTTGTTTTTTTTTACTTTCATATGATACTTTTATTTACTAAGATGGGTGCTAGAGGTATGAAGTTATATATTCTTGCACACTTAGTAGCAAAGTACCCAGAACACTCAACAAGTTGAAGACTCAGTTATTACTAAGCGTACACTTCAGTTGCTAGATTTGCAGGATACTTTCAACTACTTGTGTTCTTAAGAGGAACTGGAAGCCAGAACAGAGATCTGGCTTTGCTCTGAAAAATCACAGCAGCTATGCCTGGCCTGACTTAAAATACTTACTTGAGTAAGGCATTCCAATAGAGAAAGGGCATCATATCAGCTTTCATATGGTACATTGTTGTCCTCTGCTTACTTTGGTCAATGGGAAAGGTCTCCAAAGGCTGAGCATTGTAGTCAAATTCTGCTAGAATCACCTTGTTATAGCTTGTTACTAGTGGACAGGAAGTATATCCATCATACTGCAACAAAGAATACACCCTTCTCATTAATCAGAAGTTAAATGTTGAAGTACTGCAAGCCATATGATTAACATTCTTATTTCAAAATAAGTTTTAAGGTTTCTGCACATTTATAGTGTTAATATTACCAAGTTTAAAAGGCTGCCAGTTTGGGCCAGTGATCATAACTAAGCCCTTTCAGTTGCAGACTGTAGATGGGCATTAGAACAGGTGACAGTAGCAGAGAATGAGAGTTAATGCTGTCTTTCAACAGACAGAATATAAATAATCTCAAGTTCAATTGTAAGAATTTGCAGGAGAGCACAGCAGTATGGACTGGTACTCAGGTGAGTACTCCAGGAATATTAGCTGAGAAGCCATGTATAACATGAAAACTAGGTCTCAAAGAGAAGATGGAACAGAGTCACGGGCTTAAGAGCTTCTGTAGTACAAATAATTTAATAAATAAATAAATTTAACTTCTTCGTAGGAGATAGATTTCTGTACAGGGGATACAAGTTCTACATAGGATAGACGTGTAAAGTTTGTGGGGGTTTTCTTAGAACAGGGATTATAGTAGCCAACACTAAGTCTACCTTGAAGAACACAACCTGATCAGCCTTTAAACTCCTTTTAACTCAGCTAGATTTGAACAGAAGTTTTTGAAGACATTGTAAATAATTGTGCTATTTTAATTAGTATTACACTAATACTATAATTACACTATGCAGTAAGCTATTTAGCACCTTCATATCTGACACAAAGCCCTTTCTATCTTCAGTTCACATAGTTTAACTGTTTCTCTTGGCCTTTGTCTTGTACCTTTTTAGTTGGTGACTGGTTCTTCATTACCAGGGAAATAGTTTTATCAAGCACTCCAGATTGGGCAGCTACATAAGAGGAAAAAGAAAAAATATATAAATATTTTTATATGTATATATATATATATATAAAATATAAAATATAGTAAGACTATGTTTTAGACAGCAGTTACTGTCATTACTGGAGCAAACAGCAGTAACTGCGTACGTTGAATAATTCAGCTATAAACTGAATTTGTGTCAAACCATATTTGCAATAATGCTTTGGCTTCATTGCTTCCAATATGCAAAGGCTTGACAAAACTGTATGTTTTTAGCCTATGCCTATTCTCCTATGCTAAATTACACTTGTTTGGTCTTCCCAAACACTAAGACTCCAGCACTGAACTTTTGCTTGCTCTCTTTAAATGCTGCAAGGGAAGTTGCAGACTCATGCTGCAGTAGCTGACTACATCATTCTTTTCATTATACTAACAATATACTATACAGCCTTTTTTTTTTTTACCCTCAGATTTATCTTATTTTAGTTGTGATATCATATACCTAAAGTGTTTTCATACTGGACCCTGTAGCTACAAGTACAGAACACATGGGACTTCAGCAGTGACTTATCAGCTGACACATACGCGTGAGCTTCTAAGATAGAGCAGAAAGACTTGCTACTCTTGCATTCTTCGAGAATTCAGTAACAAGTTCATTTTACACCATTCTGAGAACACACACACACAAAAATAGAACTAGTCCAACTGCAAAGTATTTAGCATAAGAAAATGGAGAATTGATGACATCAGAATAATCACTAGCTAGTTAAGTTAGTTGGTTCAAGGGACTGAAGTCTTTGAAAGATGGAAAAAAAAAAAAAAAAGATCTCCAGTAACAAACTAGACAAGGTCTGGTTTAAAAGCTTACTGTCATTGCTACACTTACCATTACACACACAAACACACACACATTTACCTACAGCCGCAGCAGTTTTCGATGTTGGAAGGTTGGTGCAATCTCCAATACCAAAAATATTAGGATACTTTTTATGTTGTAGAGTTTCCTTATTTACATCTACCCAGCCAATCTCATCCGAGACAGGGCTGTTGATAAGTACATCAGGTGGTCCCATTGGGGGTGTGACATGGAGCATTTCATACTAGACAGAAAGCAAAGGCACTAAATGGCTAGTTAATAAGAACAGATCATACTGTATTAATGTTAGGATTTAGAAACAATTTGAAGATTTTTTTAATTGTATTTTGTTTTTTGTTTTAAAAACAAGTATATAGAGTGAAACTGTACTCTCAAATCTGAGGTGCATCTGTTCCAAATTCCTTATTAACAGGAACTTCATTAGACTGTAAACTGCTATAACAGCAATTCACTTTCCTCCATATATGCCTGAGATAATATCCCAATTAACTTAATATCCCAAGTTATGTTAACAAGGTATACAGAACTCCAGGCACGGTTTGTTACTTTCATCCCACTCTCCCTGACCCTTCTTTCCACTGTAGCTTTAAGCTTTTGAATCTTTGGAAACTGAGGATGGTACAAAAAGGATGAAATGGCAGTTCACAACAGAGCAACAGATATCATGTTATTAGAATGCAGCAGTTACGTTACTGTATATACAAAGAGAAAAGACCAAACTAGAGACCTGAAATCTCCTAACCTGATGAACTTCAGTCTCTCCAGGTTTGTCCAGGTTTTCAAACACAGCTTCCTGCTTGTCTGCTCGAACTTCAACAAGGTTGCGCTTATAGTTAACAGCAATGTTTCTCTCCTCTATTATTTCAAGCAATGCATCAGCATATTTCTTAACACCAAAAATGACACCAAGTGAAGTGTTGAACATGATGTTTGCTTTCGGTCGTTTTCCTGTCTGCATGGAAAGATCAAATTACTAAGTCTGATAAGCTACCAGAAGCAAGAGAATTATGCCACACTACTGGAGTTGAGAGAACTATTAGTGCATTTTGGTGCTTAATGCTGTATTAACATTACAGCACTTGAGAAACACCTATTTCACAGCATGTTAGAAGCTAGACAAGATACATCCTTGTACTTTGATATTCAGAGTGAGGTACTGAAGATGCTTCAAACACACATTTCCAGTGAGAAGAGGTTGTTCAGCACACTGCAGCCACAGTGCTGTATAAAGCTTAAACACAGTAGTTTAGCACTATACAGCACTCTGAAACCATCAGTTCTATGTATTATTCAGACATTGACTCAGTTGACAGCTCATGAAATTTAAAGCATACATGAAGTCTGACACTTTCACTTGAAGCTGTCTTCTGTTTCCACTAAGTTTGCTTTCTCAGCCCAGCAAAGTCCTCTACTGTCACTGAGACTGTGTGCCAGGAAGAGTGAGGATAGTCACTTCTCAGATGAGCAGAAAGACAATCAGCATCAAGTATTAACTACTTAAAGCAACAAGAACCAACACACAAGCCAATGGGATTTTAGTGTACCAGTTGTAAGTTAGGCTGAGAACATTTGTACTGGTAGTGTTCTCAAAGCAGGTTAAGCAGTTCATCCCTTACAAATTCTGAGTTCTGCAAGTTTCTCCAGAATTTTCCAAAATGCTTATAATGTAATTCAGTTAGCTTCATTTCAGTACACATTAAGAACAGAAAATGCAACTCGGTCATTTTCATTTAATAATTCTGAGTCATATTTATCTCATCCAGATTTATTGTTGTAAAAGAAATATGACAGATCCCTTAGAACAAACCTTCCTTACAACTGTAGGCACAGTCATCCTAACAGTGAATAGAATACTTACTTTCCTCCAGTAGGCCTCCGATAAATACATGATTTTTTGAGGAGCCCCTGCACATTTCACCGGAGTGTTTGGAAAAGTGAAGATAGCATTTCCTTCCTTGAAATCTTGCAAGGCTTTCCATGTTTTCTCTACTGTATGAACTGAATAATTGGAACCTATTTTAGGGTGATGAAAACCTTCAGGCAAGCCTTTGATCTAGGGAAACAAAATTAAGGTTTAACATATAGACAGCAGGAATTTTGTCTTCATCATCAAGCATTAAGTGGAGACTTGAGATATTAAAGAGGCCCATGGTTAAAAAAAGCCCATATGCTAGTTGGTATTGTTGAATGTATGTTCACTATCAAATAGGTACTTCTATTACAGCCTAGCAGATGGTTTAATAGATGTAATGTTTACTGAAATGACAGTTCTGCAACGTCTATACCATAAGTGTTCAGTGTAGAGTGAAGTATGAAATTCAGAGTAAAAGTCAGAAAAGTCACTGACACATTACCATAAGTAAAAACTCACATTAAAAAAGTGTTAGGAAAACTCATAAGGTGAATGAAGCTTTTCAGTGCTCAGTTTCAGATATCTGAAGTATTTCCTAAGGATATTCTCTGCTTTAGTTCTGTCTCCAATAACTATTTTCTCACTACTTCTGTTACACTTCAGCATCTGTTTTTGAGAAAGACAGTTGTCTCTGTTTCAAAGTAATGGTTTGCAGAACTTCTGAGAAGAAATTGAGTCACGTTACATACATTGCAATGTGTTTGAGACATTACAGTCTACACCAGGAATTATGCTGTTGGTGAAGACAAATCATCCTTTTCAAACAGGCCACTATGGGTTTAATGCCATACCAATTTATTACTGTGAATTTTATTCACTAAGTTCACTACAGAGTAATAGTGACTAACTGTATTACATGGCTTCCACTGCCAAATGTTGAATTTCTAAATACTGAACTTATTTTTTTCAAGCTGTAGATATTTACACAGAGACTGAGAAAAAAAAAACCAAAACACAATGCAGTTCCTCATTCTGCTGAGAACATAACTGAACTTCATCTGGTGTGACTTTGGTTAACTAACTCTTGTTTTTTGTGTGTCTCTTAGAAGCTATTAAAAAAAGAAACTCCAATATATTGTTACTTACTACATCACATGCTGGTAACACTAAAACCAGTAGAGCCAAACTCCACAAACATTCTTTGTATTTTACCTCTTCCTGTGTGTTGCTACAATAATTCTCACACCTTACAACAGCACTAACATCTTTCTTCAAGTGCCACTGTAGAAAGCATACAGGAAAAACTAACAGATATGGAAAGGGTCCCAGGGCCTATTTAAGCACAGATGCAACTCAGCTGGTTCCTTTTAAAGTGTACCCCTTAAGAAAGGTGGTAGAGAGTGGGTCAAATTGATTCCGCAGGACATGTCACTAACTGCAGCGTGTTTCTGTTTATGTTAGAGACGTATCACTCTACTGTCAGCATATTTCACTATCTCATTATTAGACTCTACTTGATGTCCCAGCAGCTGATGTTGCTATAGAGATGCCACAAAGCTACCTCAAAGAGCTTCCAGGGGTAATTTGGCTTGTTACATACAGACCTATGGAGGGACATACTTAAGTCATTAGGCTCCCTTCTGGTTCTTTAATTCAAATTAGTGTTCAGTATCCTGAAGTAAAGAAGTGTGCAGAAAAGCCATTTGTTATAGTGAATCATGAGGGCACATGGAGCCATTGAAACTAGTAAAAAGATCTTTACTGTAAAATAAATACCTTTTCGTAATGCAGACTAATCCCAAGGGCAATTATCAGGTACTTGTAAGATATCTGTCGAGTAAGGGAAAAAAAAAGAAAATTAGTCAAAAACAAACAAACAAAAAAAACCAGATCAGACAACAAAATAATATACCAAAACAAATTTAAATCATCTGACAGCGATAGATTCATAAAGACAGGCATTAGTAAAAAATGCATTAAGCTTGAGTAATAACTTGTTGTTAAAATGCTAAATGCATGAGAATTTATACACTCAGGTTTGCTATACATAAAAACAGATATTTTGAGCAAGGTATTCCATCTTTTGTGTTCAGTTCTCTATAAAGAAGAAAAACGGTGATATGTTAAGTTGTAATCATTCTCACACAGTTATCTACAAAAACTACTAGAGATAGATTTTAGAATCAAGTACCTCTTCTAAGTCCTAAGCAAATTTCCTAGCCTTCCAGATGCTTGGGAAGGCCTTACTCCATTGGCAGTTCCACGGGGATCTGCAGAAGGTGGACAGACAGCTCACGAGACAATAACATTCTTCCAGCATTATTACCTTGACATCACTCTCCAACCTGACACAGTTCTTATCTGGATCCAATGCTGTAACTCGAGATTTAATCCACTCAACACCTTCAGGTATCACACTTTCTGTTGGACGCGCAGAAGCTGACAGCTGCTTTGCTCCAGCACCAACCAGGGTCCACAGAGGCTGATAGTAATGAGTCTGAAATAAATGTTTTAGCAGACAATTAAGACCAATTTGATTGTACTTGATTATGAAGGTACATCACTCCAAATAGGAGGCAATAGCATTCTATTCTCAACAAAAAAAAGGTATATAAATAACCAAGGGTTTTGCCTGACAAAGTTGAAAGGATATATGCATCTCTGTGACGGGAGAAAAAAATCACTCAAAGCTTTCTAAATTGAACTTAATTGGCTTCCTCTCCACAGTAAGCAGGGCTGGAAAGGGATGAGAATCAGATCAAACTGATCACATATGTCAAATGCTTATTCTGTCAGCACAAGGAAGACTTACCTTACTTGGCTCAACAACAGCCACATTTCCTGCCCCCACTTTCCTCTTCATCCGAGCACTCATAGCAATTCCACCAGAGCCTCCACCCAGCACAAGTACTTCATAATAATCTTTGGCAGCACACCTGGCTGCTGTATGTAAACCAAGGGATCTCTTCTTCTGTATACCTGGCTTCAGCAGCCATACACCAGGACGGAGACAGGTATAGGACAACACTGCTCCAACTGGTGACATCTTCCAATAATTGGGAAGCTGCAAGATAAGGAAAAGCAGCAGTTAAGGACATAAGGCTGTTTGTATTTATTTATATGGCCAGATAAATCTTCAAGGCAAGAATTATAATGCTGAACTTTTCATGCAGCTAAAACACTAAACCTCCAAACTGATTGTAAACAACTTGAAGATGGTTTAATAAATAAATAAATATATAATGGAGTCTGCCAGAAAACTAAAATTCAATATAAGCAAATTAATTCTAACAAATGACAACATATCTTATCTATGACAGCTTATCTTAGCAGGAAAGCATATCTGATCCTATAGCACATCTAGACACTTGCTGTAACTTCGGCTGTAATATTACCACCCTGAAGAGATTAATGTCTCAAAAAAGAAAAGGATTTGCTCGGATGCAGAGTGGTGTGGTTGTAGGATCTAAGTGTTGTAGACCACTGAAACAGCAAGTAAGTTAGCTGTGCAAACATACTGAGTGCCACTCTGCTGCCTGTAATGTCATACAAATGAATAACTGCTAGTGCTTCAGTGTTAACATATACCAGAATATGCACAGCACAGACACACCCCTTCTCCTGGCTCTCAGGGTTACAAGCTGTCATGGTAAGCAAGCCAGTTTTACAGTGCTTTGAACAAGGGGACATGACTTAGCTTACTTTTGTAGGAGAGGTACCAAGCCCTAGACTTGACAGGTAAAGTTCATTGAAACAACACTTCACACCTTCCAGGACTTTTGATATTTGAGTACACCCAAAATTTACATCAGCAAAACAGCTGCAAACAAAGGTCAGAAATCCATATTTATCCCTGCTTACAACTACACTTTTCACTTGACAAACAAGAGTTAAACCCATAGTGTTGCACTGGGTAGTGCAATTGTGTTACCTGAAGTCAGTCAAAGTTGAAATCCATAAATACATTTCTCTCTCTCTCTGCTACAGTGAACAAGAGCTTTTCCTGTTATGAATACACTGCTCGCACACAATGAATTCAAGTTTTAAGCTTTTCAGCAATAAAGCAGGTATGAACTCATTTTAATTCATTTCCTCATTGCAGCATCACCAATAAAGTGTTATAACTTGAAATTTACAGCACCATTTTCTTCTACATCCTTTTGTTTAATTCCTTGAATCACCGTGCAGGAACTCCAACTTTTCCACATTAGAACTGCAGAACTTGTTTATGGCACTTACAGAGAGGAGTCTGAAAACTAAATCAGAGAATTCAAATATTTTGAAGAAAAGTTCCAAAGGTCAACTTCAAGAATTCTCTACAAAACTATGGATGCAGTTGAGCAACTTGTTCTGCACCCTCATAAGCAGTCTTAAAATCCTTCACTAGGGTACCCCAATTTCTTTAGAAATGCTATTATTATCCCCAAAGCATAAACAGCTTGAGAAGGAGAGGAGGAAGTGTGGGAAGTATCCTCAGTATAAATTATTTCACCCACTTTGTTTTAAAGGAAGTTCCCGAGATAAGATGTTCTTCTGTAGGGAAGAGGAGAAGAATACAACTCTGGTTAATTTAGTTCCACTTCAGCAGGCTGCTTGCTGTTTACCCAGTGCAGGCTGTCATTTGTAGCAAACAGCCTCGCTCAGCCATGGGGAGGGAGCTGTCTAGCCCTGGGAATAAAATCTATCTAGTGCAGATGATTTGTGCTCTCTCCAAATCAGGAGGAATTTTTACGATGAGTAATTTCTGCAACTTCCATCTGTGACAGTTTTAAGGACGGCCTGTTTCTGGAAGTTCACGAACCCAGGGTTTGGGTTTTGTTAAACAAGTGAAACAGGCACAGTGACCAGCTGGTTGGCCGAGCACACCACACCCGACCAAGGCAACAGCACTTGTTTTTGTAATGCTAAGTAACGAATAATCATCCTCCCTGACTGAACAGACTCTGAATTAAGCATGTTTACAAACACACATGCAAGACGTGCCTTAACTAACAGCAGTCTAATGGACAAGAAAGCAGCATTTCTTTGCTTTGAAGTTGTTCTAGAGCACACATAAACAACGATCTGAAATGTCATTTGTAGGCAGATGTTCAGCAACAAACAGCAAAATCCTTAACATTAAACTCTCAAACTAACAGCTGCACTCCATCAGCAACACATCAGTCCTTTGGGTTGGGTGCAGGAGAGAAAGAGAGGAATAACAGAGTGGAAAGAAGTAGAAAATCACTAACTAGTCTACTGAATTGAGCTGAAATCTTAAGCTTTTGGGTGACCACTGTAACTTATAAGCACTCTTACCAAGCGTCCTTTGAACTGTACACAACAAAACATCCCTTATGTTGCATGAAATCACATTGCTGACAAAGAGCCTCATGTTTTGGAGCACTGCCTGGAAAGGCAAAGCCCACAGCACTTCTCCATTCAGTGAGGGCTCCTCTTCCCCTGTGACAGATCTGTTTAAAGCTAATTCTGTCGCTGTGAGAGGCAAACTTATTCTGAATGCTTTCAGGATGTGGCTTGTTACAGTGACGGAAGCTTGCGTAATGCTACTGCAGCACGACTCCTGTAGCACCAAGTAGAAACCAGGTCAAAACGTGATTCATAGCAAGTTCACCAAAAGTGGCATTTCTATGAGGAAAGGCCTCTTTAAAACAGACTTAGCTTGAAGATAATCTCATAACTATTTTGTGCCCTTTACTGTAAGGCTATTTGTAGAAAAAGGAGATTCTGAAAAGAGAAATTATTTTATGTGAGAAGAAAATAAAGACTTAGAATAACTGCTTAATACCAAAGAAAGTAGGCACTGAAAAGCCACAGTTAGACTGACCAGGAGTGCTCAGTATTATTTAGTTCCTGAATGCCATTAAGCAGATGGAGATCATACCAACAGAACAATACCCTGTCAAAAACAAATATAGGAAACATTTTTCCAGAACTAGCAGCTTACAGACCTTTAAGGGATTGAGAAAACAGAACACAAGAACCATCCTCATTAACTTGCCCTCAAAAACAAGCAAACCACACTTCTACAAGCATAATGGAGAAAGTCACTGCAGACTTCCCATTAAATTTTGTTTTAAAGAAAAATCTGCCCGAAAATTGACCTATTGGGTAATGCATTACAATCTTTTTGTGCATTGTAAACAGCTTCAACCCCCGCCCGATACAACAGCAAACTCAGCAGAACAGAAATGGTGTTTCTAGAGTCATAACAGAGAACAGCTTGGGTTGGAGGGGATCCTAAAGCCCCCCAGCCCTGATCTCTGCCATGTGCTGGATGCCTCCCAGCTCAGGCTGCCCGAGGCCCACCCAGCCTGGCCTTGGGCACCTCCAGGGACGGGGCACCCAGTACTCGGGCCTCACCTCCTTCTAAGTGCTTCTCCCTGACATCTAACCTGAGTCTCCCCTCTTTTAGTCTAAAGTCATTCCCCCTTGTCCTATCACTATCAGACCGTGTAAAAAGTCGCTCCCTCTCCCGCTCGTAAGCGCCCTTCAGGCGCTGGAAGGCTGCTCTCCCCGGAGCTCTACAGAACACACGTGGAGAGCGGGTACCGACATTAAGAAGTCAGCTCGGGAGCCCTCAAACTCAGGGAGCCGAGCGGAGCCGGGTTAGAGGAGTCTTACTGCCCACAGTAAACACCGCGCAGCCACCCCCGAGCAGCCGGCCGCGCTAACATGGCAGCCCGCGGCTTCTCGCCCCCCGGAGCCGCGCACCTCACGCACCACCCTCGCAACCCCCTCAGTTCCCCTCCGAGCCCCCGGCCCCGTACCTCTCACGCCGCAGCCCGCCGCCTGCCTGCCGTTCCGCCGCCGCGGCCCCTCACGCGGCGCTGCCCCGGGGGCGCGGCGGGGCGGAGCCGAACGCCGCCAGGTGCCGTCCGGCTGCGAGCGGGCAAAGGCCGGGAGGACGGGTGGGCGGCCAGCGGGGCTCAGCCCGTGGCTGCTGGCTCCGAGCCTGCCCCGTACCTCCGGCTCTGAGGAGATTTCGTTATCTCAGCAGCTTCGCCTGCTGGTACGCGGTAACTTATTTTTCCGCCTCGAAAACAGAAAGCAAATCATGAGAGCCTCAGAGTGAAACGAGGCTGTAACTCACCTCAGCGCGTGGAGCGAAGGATCCCGGCAGCCTGCTACAAGCTGCTGAGCTCAGCCTCACTGCGTCTTCCCCAAAGTCTTTATAGGGCCTTTAATTTATGGCACGGCGACGGGGTGAAGTAGTAACAGTCGTTAATCCACTGAGTCGTGTTTGTTGAGCCAAGAAAAGTCATGCAAAGATCAGAGCTGAGAGAAGTGCGCAGAGAGAAAATTACTTATGCCAAATCATCGTAGGAATTAAAAAAAAAAAAATAATAAAAGTGATCCAAACCACGTGGCAAACATTTCCTTCTCTGGCTTGGCCTTCCCCTCCTGGCACAGTTTCTGCATAGGTAGAACTGCTGAGCTGATAACAGCACTTATAGGAAGCTGTAAAGAATGGGGCAAAGGTGTAGAGAACTTAAAATGGAAAATACCATGAAGCTTTTCCACAGTCCTAGTGCAAGTGAGAAACTGGAGTAGGGAAGGGATCACCTCCAGAGTGCTTCCCTGCTGTCCCGCTGTACTCCACACTGTCTTTTTCACATTTTTCTTTTCTAAGAAGCTGATGCTCAGCTCTGTGAGAATATTTTTAGACTTGTTTTTAAATATCTTTCTTATGTTTTCCCCACAGAGTTCTTACAGAGTTCTGCAATATTAATGAAGACCTTAATAGCACTCCTTATACAACTTAGAATGCACAGACCAAGTATGAGGTAGCTACCTTGAGCACAGAGCTGCCCTGTAGCTGCCTGGCTCCCACAGCAGTCAGGTCCAGATGGGATAAAGGAGGTGTGCAAGGGAAGGCACGCTGCTGGCACCCCAGTGGGCTGAGGGAGTGACAAGCAACGTTCCACTCAGCAGGCAGCTGGGAAGCTTGGTGCATGCAGCCTAAAAGCATCTCTTGGTCTGCCCGTTACACCAATGCTTCACAGGACAATTTGGTGAAATCTAAGGTAAAAATAATGAGCTTCCACAAACAGCCATCTGCTTTAGTTTAGCAAAGGTGGCCAAGGCAGCTGCTGTCTTTGTGGGCAAGGGAGCCCACTTCTAGTCACAGCCCTGCTTTCCCAGCACAGCCCTGGATCTGCCCAGCCAAGTATCAGCACCCACCAGCAGCAATGGGTTACTTTTCTCATCAGCTCCCATCTTCAGAGAGAACTGTACCTCCCTTTGCTTTTCCAAATCCAATTTATATGCATCTCTGCCTAGACTTCAACTATGAACTCTCCAAAATGGGGATTATCTTCTGTTGGAAAGTGCCTACCTGACAGTTAAGAACAATCTCAAATGAATTCTAGTAACATCAGATAATGTAGAATAAAGCGGTAATCATTTCACATCATCTCTGATATTTTCTTTTTGAGAAATTCATCTGGCATAGCTCTAAATCAGTATTTGTAAGGTCAGCAAAAGAGCATCAGCAATAAAAACAAAGAAAAGCAGAAGCAGAAATAAAAATACATGCTTAAACGCTATGTACCTGCATGATTTCTACCCAATCTTAAGAACAGGAAAATCAGCAACTTCTGTAGAGCTGCTGAAGGACTGGAACACTGGCTTCAGGTGGTGGGGCAGCAATGGGTTCCAATTAACTGTTCTTTAATTATTCTTGCAGGCTGTATCTGCACAGGATATTATTACTCATTACCTGGCACTCTGAGTCCCAGACGACAGGAAAAAAAAATGAAACCAAATCAAACCCCACGAGTCTTGCTCACCAAGGCAATAAGCAGGACTGTTAATTTGCAGGTCTAGTGTTTTCCTGACTAACACATGAACAGATGGTCTTCTTTTCACAGCAGTTCTGGGACATAAATTTATTACGATATGTCAGAACAGAGTAGCTCAGCCTTTTGTCTCACAGCACACTGTTAATGACAGTGCCAAACTGATTACTGTTACCGTTTTGGAGATTAATGTTTTCAAATACGTAGATTTTGAAATTATTCTACATCAAGCTTTAATTGATTTGCTTCATTAAGCTGCAAGCTAACATACTTGCTGCAACAGTTCTACAGATTTTTTTCCTCCCACTTTCATTCACATTTGCCAGGCAGGATGTTCAATTGTTTTCTTAAACCCCATAACTTGGCATCATAAATATAAATGGATGGCTGGGAGCAGAAACAAGGAGAAAGGGAAGTACTAAGTTAGCAGGCACAGCCAACATCTATGCCTTAAAGCTTCATGACACATCCTGAGCAACACTTAGACTAGGGATTGGAGGCAGAGTGGTAATCTCCCAGATCTGTCACTGCCAGCAGTTGCTGTCTGGAAGAAAACAGTTACAGTTCTCCACATTATTCTCTGTTGTGACTCCCTTAGGTCTCAATTGTACAGTTTCACACTTTCCTGACAATTTTAGTCAGCCCAGATATTCTTTATATAAACCACATGTGTCACATCATGCATTTGCATAACTAATCCAAGAGGGGAAAAAAAATTAGGAAAAAAAACCACAAAACAATCAACAATTAAACCATTTAGATTAAAAAAAAATAAATAAATTACTCCAGCAGGGTCAGGGCACTGGAAATCCAAACACCGAATTAAAGTAACCAGCAGTGTTGCAAAGCAAACAGTAGGTGGCAGAGAGTGTCTACTAAAGCATAACTGGGACTAAGTCATCCAGATGACTCCCACCAGAACACAAGAATCCCAACACAACAGCTGCACTGGCAACCTGTACAGTGTCTTTTATACCCATTATCAATTAATAGGCATAAATAATAATGTAGTGTGCCATAACTTATCACTGAAGTCATAGCACACAGACTAAAATCAGGTAGAACATTGCTACTATTTTCCAAAAGGAAAATACAAGACAAATATTTGTCTTATGAGCATGGTAAAGTTACCACCATCAGCAAAAAATTCAAATTTCACTGAATTAAACAATTGGCTAGTGGGAACCTGAACAGTGATGGGAGTGGGTACCCAAATTAAGCATACAGGTTAATTCTAGTGATAAAAGCACAGGAAATCAAGATTCCTCAGTCAGCACTTACAACCCATAAATGTGTATAATCTTGGAAAAACAAATTCAAAATGGTACTGCACATTTAAGTGAACTCGTTCCACTGCAATGACTTTATAGTTCAAATTAGTTCATTGGGACAATGAGTAAGAAAATGTATAAAGGAATAAAATCACTCAGTCTAGCAAAAAGCATCAATTTTTATGCTTGGAACTCGGTATTTCAGTAAAAGTGACCATGGCACCTGGGGGGAAAAAAAAACCCAAACAAACAAAACTCACAAGCTTACCCTCTTCCCAGACAAGTAAACAGAGAAGCAACCAACCAAACCAGAACACAGCACAACATGAAACACTAAATTGGATACCAGATGGGGTAACATCAAACAAGAAATATCAAAGGAAATGAATCCTGATTAGAATACTTCACTAAGGCATCTAGTTTCACGTTATGCTTTAATAAGAACTGCTTAAATTCCTAAAATCTAATTTGGAAGTTACATTATAAAACAAACAAACAAATTTTAAACAATATTCAGTTACGTACATTTTGCTCCAAAAATGGACTGTAAAAATTCTTTAACATTTCTTTTAGAAATACACATAAACCATAGCAACCCATTGGCAATTAAAACAAAACAAAACCCAACTTCAGTTTTAACCTATTGCTACTTCAGAAAAGGTATTACACACTACTTAAATAGTTTGTTCTCCTTGCTCCAAACACACCAAGTAAACTGCAGTAATGTTTTGATGACAACATAACAGTAGATCTTTCAAAGAAAAAAAAAAGAATATTACAAGTGGAAATCAGGACTTCAGAAAAATATAGCATAGTGGAGTCCAGTCAGGTGTACAATGTTTAAACCACCTAAAACTGAAAGTAATACTGACCGTACCCCTTGGATGTCTTGCCATACACAGTGCATGGAAAGCTTTACAATGCTTGGCATTCATCTTACTTGCATACACACCACTCATACTGCTACTTAAATAATAGAGACAACATAACTTCTTCATTAGACTGTAGGTACAAAGAGCTTCAAGCTCTTTTACCAGTCTAGACAACGTGTACATTCATTTGAATGGGAGTTCACACGAAGTGCTGCAAGTAATTCAATTCAGAGAAATGGATATCAACATCCATGCAATATTTATCATTGTGTTTGTTAATAATTATCATTTTAAGTAAGGACAGCATAAGACACTAGCTCACATAGCCCCTAAATGCATATGAATAAGTAAAAAAAAAAAAAAAAAAGCAGTAACTTTTTCCTACTGATAACCAAATTTAACCAGAGCTATATAATTTCATCTACATTATATGTCTCAGTCACACAAAAGGAAAAAACAACTGACTAAATCTAGGTTGAAAAAAAAAGTCTGTATTTATGACTCATGGCACTGAAAAGAAGTTACAACTGCAAGAATCAATGCAGATTCAGTATAACAGATGGGCTCTGAAGTCCAGGGACCAGAACTGAACTTTAACAGCTACAACACTGTATTTTGTGTGGAAAAACATATATGCCAATCACCAAACAGCTCTCAGAATTCTAAGCACCAGAACAACAGATTAAGAAGTTTAGGTATTCAAATACCCATGATGCCTAGGTTCCCTAATATACATATATATATTTATATATAAAATTAACTTACACTGTAATAGTATCAAACTGCATAGCATTACAAAAGAAGGCAATCTGAATGACTGAAGTGAAAAATTTGAACGTTACCCCCTGATTGTTAACATTCTGGAATTTTTAACACCAGAGTAGACTGTTGCTAGTAATAATTACAGCCTGCTTTAATCAAAGTCCGCCTTAACTCTAAAGAATGCAGAAATGATTAATTTGGACAAGTTGTTGCAGGCTCTGCTTTCATGTCCTCCTTGCAGGTTTTGCTGTTAGCTGCTTCTCTCTTTCAAGTTCCTTCTCACGTTGCTGTTCTCTTTCCAGCTCTTCTTTCTGCTTTTTTTGTTGTAGTTTAAGCGCTCTTTTCTGATCAGGGGAAAAAAAATAGGTTTTACAGTGGTATTTGATTTAGAACTAAAGCAAAATCCCTCCCATTCTCTTAACACCTTCTTCTCCAATCCACGGTGATTATGATTGGATGTTCTTTCTCTTCTACTTCCATTCTTCTTGGAAACAGAAACTCTAATCTACAGGATGAAAATACAAACTGTTTTCCCTTCAATCCAATTAACTCAACCTTTACATGTACCAGACAAGGCATGTACTGCACCCAGCGTTCTTTTAATTAAACATATTGAAGGACTGATCTTGCCAGAACTAACTAGCAACTGCTTACACAGCAAGAAGTCGGTGAAGCTGTGCCACTTAACAGTACATTAAACAGGAAAAGATCTTACATTTATGACAGTCTCGTTCTCATTGTAAGAGGCACAGAAACTGAAACAATGAAGAGAACTAGTTGGAAAGGAGCAGATTAAGAGACAGAACAAAGTACGGTTCTTATAATGTACTGCTTAACCATGATAACAACTCTGAGTCTTTCTGATAGTTAAGATATTTAAGTTGTACAAAACTCAAAAGCAGTACGTGAAAGTTTAAAAAACATGGCTGGGTGCTACTGAAAGCATAGAAAAAACATTTATGAATGGTGTTTAACACAGATTGTATTTTCACAAGAATTTCCACCATAAACCCAGAAAAAGAGTTAAGCCAATAATACAAAATTAAATTGCTATGTTAGAAAGTAAGAAAAGTTACCCAACTCACTTTTAACTTAGATGTCTTCTCATGAAGCATCATCATTTCATTTCTAATATTCACTAACTTGCTGTGATAGTGTTTAGCTTCTGAAAACTTCAAAAACATAGCAGTTAAGGCAGCGACTTTCAAGTTGAAAAAGCTGTTTATTTATTTTTTAATAAAGATACATATCAAAACAACAAGTACAGACAGCAACACCAGAACAGGTTGATAATGGATTAAACATGTTCAAGTTGATGTTTAAAGCTTACATACTACAAAAATACAGAAAACTATCTGTAATGCTACAGTCCGATGGAAAGCACAGCAACAACAGTGGGTTAACAAAGCCCTAGGCTGCAGCAGGTGAGGATAAACCTAACTCCACTACCAACCCTTAATAGGTCTGGGAAGGGGTGGATCCTGGCTCCACCCCATTCAGTCACTCAGGTGCACTGCATTGCATTGCACTGCATGCACCTGGGTTGGCCCTGCCTTCCCACCAGGTGCTCAATCACTGCTTCACGGTGTGACATAGTATTTCTATCATATCTCAGTGGGTACACCTGGCACTCTAATGAATTCAGATTAACTGTAATGGAATAAAAGTACTGCCAATTTATGCACCACAAGTTTTAAGCACCTTTTCTGCTAGGCTGGAGATGTACACAGAGCTCACCTTGGAACCTCAGACCTGAACAAAAGCATACATTTGCTTTGGCTACTGGTTTTGAACAACTAGACTGAGTCTGTTCCTTCCTCCCACTGCCTTTTCTATTTAAAAGAAATCTGCTGGCTCTGCATCCTCTCCAGGAGGAATTTGTCCCACATATCTCAACTGATTGCTAACCTTCCTGCAAGTTAGAAAGTAAAAAATTAAGTTGCTACTAATATTTCAGCACTAGTAGGGATTTATAGAAACATTAATTGTACTTACCAAGGCATTGATATCAAGAATGGAGTTACACTCTTTGAATTTTGTAATTTCTTGTTCTAATGTTTCTAGTAATACCACTTGGTTCTGTCTGAAACAAGAAAAGATCCATAAAACTAGAGTTTTATGCAGCACAGATGAAGGAGTTTAAAGATATACTGCAAAAGCTAGTTAGTTAGAGCAGCTGTTTCTCACTCAGTAAACCAGGAGCTTTCTTATCAGCAAGTTCTTATAGTGTTACATGTAAAAAGGGAGTAAATTGTGTATTTTTTTCTAATCTGGTCCTTTACAAAATACTGTCTTCGATCATAACAGCATAAATAAGTGCTTCCCAGCATCAAGTTCTTATGGATTGCCTGCTGATCTCAGTAAAGATGCAAGAAAATGGTTTTTGAAAAATCCCAACTGAAACACACAAATTCAGTTTTTGCTGTCTAGTATTGTACAGGATGCTAAGAAAACCAGGATGACAACCTGAAAACCCTCAATGACAGAGGCACTAGGCATGTTTCAGCAACTAAACCTCTGTATAGGGACAGGTTGAAAGAGTGGAAAACAATTCCCTCTTGCTTTTCTACTCAGTTGCCTCTGAGTCATGCTGCAGCATGAAGTTATTTCTGCATAGAACTTGCATGGATCCACAGTGCTTACTAAGAATCTTCCATCCCACACAGATCAGCTAAATTCCTTCCAGACACAAGCTGTCCTTGGAAGCAGCATAACCACATTACACATTGTGAAACTCAAAGCAACATACCCTACAGAGCTGAGGAGGCTCTGTGTAACTCCCTCCAGTAACTTCATATGGCAGACCCAGCCTACATTTGAAACAAAATATTCTCAACTATCAGTAAGATACCAGTGCATAAAGAATTTATATCTGCTTAGCACCTTAGCAATATTTTCTTAGAGCATCTTCTGCAACACGGTTTACAGACCACACAGCAACAACATACTGCACTGCAAGCTGCTCTGAACACAAAGGTTACTGCTACAAAGTAAGTTTTGTAGCAGTACAAACTATCTTGCAGTGAAGCTAGAACATCACATGAAAAAAGAAAAAAAAAAGTGCCAAACAGCATGCACATAAAGGGAGCTGCATTTAAAAACCCACTTACGTAAGTTCCTGCAGAGCTGATTTTGATCTCTGAAGATCAGGCAAATAGTGAGAAATCAGCCCTTTGGTCAGCTGCTCCACTGCTTTCTCATCTATAATGGGCAGATCTGCTTCGACTCCTTCATCTGGGGAGGCATCACCAGCATCTGTGGGAAGAGGAGCAAGGTGGACGGGGTCAGGCAGCTCTTAGGCTATCTCACTCACAGCAGCAGTACTTTCCTGCTTAAAAATAAAAGGCATTTCAGCACTGCAGCCGCACAGATCTTCGCACCGCTCTCCTTCCCTCCCTTTCCCTCTCCCTGCGAGCTCTGCCCGGCGCGGTTATGTCACAGCCGGACAGCAACAGAATGGCAGGAGGCGGACGGGGCATGCCAAAGACACCCGGTGAAACCACGTTAGCACGCAAAGCGGGGAGGGGGATCCATTCCGACAACGCGGAGAACACCCCAAACCGTGACACGGCCGTCGTTCAGAGCACGCACTCACATCTGCCCAGTGGCGCTACTCGCCCCCCCCGGGCCCGGACGCCCCTCACTTACCCAGCGCCCGCCCGCGCACGGCGGCCTTCTCCTCCTCGTCCTCCGCGCCGCTCATGGCCGCCGCTCCCGCAGGAGTCACAACCGTCCCCACTGAGCGCGGTGTGGAGACTCTCGCAGCCCCCGGACCGCCCTCACCGCGCACCTCCACAGCCGCGCCCGCCGCTCCGGATGCGGAAGCGACGCGCGGGACGGGGCGGCGCGGGTGGGAGCGGTGCGCTAGAGCGGCTCGGGGCTCCGGCTGCATCTCTGCTGTGCGCTGCTTCTCGGGGGGGTGACGGGAAGCCTCAGGTTTTGTGAGCGAGGACTGCCCGGCTCCCACATGGGGTTCCTTCTGAAATAGCCCTGCTGGAGCCGTGGGCGGTTTGAATTTGTGCTCTGCCTGTTCCTCTCACTCCTGCCCTGCAGGAATAGCCTGGGATGGGAACTTACATTTGGTGCCTGTTTCTCCAGGGCGGTTAAAACTTAACTATTTCTCAAACACAACGCTCCAAAAAAGAGGTTAATGGAAGTCGGTGTTTTTCCCTTCCTGTGCGCAGCAGCGGTCCTCGTATCACTCACACGGGGACTGCTGTTACAGGTGGAAGGTTTAGGGCCGGGATGTGCTGAGTTAGTGGACCTGTGAGGGGTTCAGTGAGGATTTCTTCCGCCAGATGAAGGTGTTTGGAAACCTGCAATAAGAATCGTAAGCGTTTGGTTAAGAGGCACGCTCACCTACTGCTCTAAATACTTAATTTCAGGGAGCTGTGAAAAAGCATTACTTAACATTACCTCTGTTATCTAAACCGAGCTCAAAATCGAGCTCTTTTTGCAACGTTACTTGGTAACTTCCTTTGACCATGTCAAAAAATGGGGTGTGTGTTTTCCCCTCATCATGCTGCGCTTTTTTAGCAAGGCTTATCAGTTAGGAACAGGAAAGTAACAACGTTTGGCCATGGGTACGTGTAGACCGGCAGTTAGACCATCAGCCACCAGAGCAGGCCAGTGCTGTTCTCTCAGAACCCGTAGAAGCAAAACTCTTAATTCCTTGTAAGCCACCCTGGGCCCCTGCGGCTTGTTTCTCCCTACATCCTTGAAGGAATGCGAAGAAAGGCGATGCGTCCTGCCGGGACACACCACCACCCTGCGGGAGGTGTTGGGAACCGTGCAAGGAGCGGGGCTACGGGGAAAGAAAGAGGCTGCACACTGCAAACCTGTGACCGGAATTGGGAGCCACAGCGCTGAACGACACAGTCGGGGCACTCGGCGCACGTGACAACAGCTGCCCGTGTACCAACACGTCGCGCCCGAGCTTTACAGCTTTCTCAATGCAGCCTCCCTACCCCCGCCGCCGCACAACACTCCTGCGGTACGCCCCGCGGCGCTCTGCGGGACGGCGGTAGCGGGGCTCGAACCCGCGGCCTCCGGGCGAGCGGCGCAGGCGCAGTGCCGTGGCGGCGTCCGGCTGGCGATGCCAGCTGCCGGCCCGGCCCGTCCCTCCGCGTTTGCCGCCGCCGCCGTCCTCCGCGCGGCTCTCCCGTGGACGTCGGGCTGAGGCGCGGTCCGCGCGGCCGCGATGCCCGGAGCNCGCGGGGAGCCGCCGCTATGGCCGGGCTCGGCCTGTGGAGCAGCATCAAGTCCGCGCTGCGGAGGAGCGAGCCGCCTCTATTCCTGAACGACTCCAGTGCCTTCGACTTCTCGGACGAGGCGGGGGACGAGGACTTCCCTCGCTTTAACAAGCTGCGGGTGGTGGTGGCGGACGACGCGGCGGAGGCGGCTCCCGACGCTTCGGCCAACGGGCTGCACCCCGCGCCGCCGTCCGACGACGAGTCCGCGCCCGAGCGGGACATCGCGCTGCGCGCCGGGCCCGAGCCCTGCGGCCGCTGCCGCAGCCGGAGAGAGCTGTGCAAGCTGCGGCTCGTCAAGAAGCGCCTGGCGGCCGCCGCCGTCCTCTATCTGCTCTTCATGACGGGGGAGCTCGTAGGTGAGTCGGGCGCCGCTCTGGCCTCGGGGTTCAGAATGGTTGCATAGAGCCCTTTGGAGATCGGGGCGGTTAGCGGTGAGCTCCGGGGGCAGCGGGAGCCAAGTCCGTCTGTGCTATCCGTGCGAGGAAAGGAAGGGGTGCTTGCCGCTTCCTCACCTGACGCTCATCGCCTCCCCGAGATGGCACAGAGCGGGCGCGTTGTTGGCTCAGGGCTTTTTATTGTTCCTGCTCTGTAAGTTTCTAAGGTGTCGTTGGTGAGGGTGGACTGCATGGTGTCGCACGGGTATGCGTGGAAGATGGATAATTTCATCTCCAATATTTTTTATTTACTGCCATAAAGTCTTTCTGCGTTTGTGAGGACAGGAGGCAAACACAGTTTCCAAGGGTGACCCTGACATTACAACCAAACCAATATTAGGAAGTATTTTTCTTTAGCGATACACTCTGGTTTTTGCACCCAAGGAGACAAACTGCCCGACAGTACAGTGCAGAGCTCTCTCTTGACAACTTGCTGATGTCCTGCAGTGCTCTGGACTGTACATGCTCTAGCCAGGCATGAATCGTATGATCAAAGTTCAAACAGGCATCATTTTAACACTTTATAGTATAGCAGTTCACAACGCAGGTTTCTTGCTTAAATCACATTCTTTGTGGGTTTTGTTTGTTAGTACTTGGAAAAGGTATGCTGGTTTTACCTGGAAGAACGAACCTGGTACTCAAGTTCAGCTTTTATTACTCTCTTATAAAGACTTATCATTTGCTATTAAGGTTGAATAGAACCTGTGCACAGTAGAGCAGTCTGTACAAAACACAACTGTATTTATTGGCTACAGTGGCATGGGTTTGACATAAAATTTAAAGTTGAAAGTCCTCTGGATGTGTAACTAACCTATTAAATGTTATGCCTTTGCCATTATCTTACCATTTTTACAAGGCGTGCTATTTATCATTCGATTGCTTGCCAGTGCAATAATATCAGTACCCTGTTACCACCTGGTTGTGGATGTGCCCTTGACGTTCAGTGTAAGCACTTGGGGCTGCTCAGCCCCCTGCAGAATGCTGAAACTCTCTCTCTCTTGGGCTGGTTTAAAGCACTGGGGAGCGATTCACAGTGCTCGCACACGGATACCACACACCCATCAGTCATTATACAATCTGTTGAGCCTGATCTTTCTAGCATCAAACAAAAACTGACAACTAATTTAAATTGTCTGTGTTTTAACATACAGGTCCAAACAATAGCAAATTTAGTGAATTTAGTGGCTGTAATTCAGCAGCAAAAAAAAAAAAAGGCTCAAAAACTGTAAAGGAAAGATGCTTCAGGTACTGTGACACATAATGATACTGTTTGTCCCACATTCTTAGAACAAAATAAAAAGTTCTAGGAGAAATGGTCATTTTTTTCACAGAGAAACCTGGTAACTGACTGCATCTGCACCACAGTTTTATTTATTTGGGCCTTGTTTCAGGAATACAGATTAAGAGAAAATAGTGGCTTTGTCTCTCAACACCTCTCTTTCAGTATGTGGTTAGTTATTAGTAGCACTGCCACAATACATCAGCTCATCATGGATCAGCACTCGGATTCAGGCTTGCAGGGATCTGGTTGAATGCCTTCATTTGCCCTCCAGCTCTGTTTTTTCTCTGGCTGAGATCTTGGCACAGTGTGAGCTCAGGTAGATTTGATGATGGATGTAGTGTTGCATCTCAGATGTAGACATCATTTGTGTTAAGTGTGACTTCATTTGATTGTACTCATATCAGCATTCTGATACACACTGAATTTAGTCCATCCGAAGGGCACGTTGCTGAGTAATGTTCCCAAGCTGTTGGCAGCTTGATGCTGAAGTCACAGAGCCTGTGTTTTCACACTGTTGTAGACATCGCCATATCTACTGCATGGTCAGCTCTGAAAATAATAGATGCTGAGAGTAAAAAATACTCTCACCACTGTCATTTTAACCACTGTTTCTCCCTCATGGACAGGACTTCTGCAGCTGAGGTCAGGGTGACTGATCTCTCCTTACAAAGCACTGCTGCTGTAGCGTGGACTCATCGTTCTCAGGTTCCTGTATGCGGTTACTGGTACCGGTGCCGAATGTGGGCACTGCGACAGACTGCGCTAAGGCCCAGACCCATAAAATATTCAGGCATCCAACTTCCAGAGAGAATAAGTAGGACTAGGGTATCTATGCACTTTTGTACATCTTGCTGAGAATGGCTTGTCACAGGGTGCTGCGGATATCAGGGTCCAAGTCGATTGCTCTCAGGCGGGGAAGCATGACAGGACTCAATATATGAGTGATCAGGCTTCTTCTTCATTACCTGGACAGCCTTATTCTCATAGTGTTTAAGACAGGGGCGTACAGAGAATAGCACACAATCATTGGCTGAGAGGCCTTAGAGAAAAAACAACTTTAAGCAGTTCCCAACAATTAACAGCACTGAGAAACCATCCTGAGGGAGGTAACTCTTGAGATCATCCTAATCCTAAAAAAAAAACAAGCAGGAATGCATTGGTGGCAGATGTGAAAGGCAGCACTGGCAGGGCGTCCCCTGTTTCAAAGTGCACTTTTCCTCTCCCACTCGCCACAGACCATCTCCCGCTTTTACTTTTCTCAAGGTTCACACAGTGTACTTTCCCTTGAGCACCGTATCAGCATGGCCAGCGCTTAACACAGAGCCCAAAGGGAAGAACACCTGCTAGTTAAACAGAATAGACTACCAAGGACAGCTTGTTCTAAAAATACCTAGTTACAATTATCAGCAGTCCTGTGAAGCCTTCTTTGTGAAGGCAGGCTGAACAACATAATCACAGAAGTTTCCCATAGACGTCTTGGCAACTTGGGTTGCTCAGCTGAAGCAGCTCTCGTCCGCCTCGAGTTGCTTATCACTTGGCCCAGGAGCATCGTGACCTCCTATCAACATCTAGTACTTTTCCATGAGTATATAGTCTGTGCTACTGTGCAAACTATGCTTGTACATATCGCCATGACCTCCCTGCTCCTGTAGCCATTTCCCAACAACAGGGCAGGCAATCAGCAGCTGAACAAGGGAAGATGGAGCCTGCAAGCCCTGGGTCAGCACACTACTTGTTCAGTGTATTTCACTGCAGCCCAGCATTGAATTCTGTCCCATTTGGTTTGAAGTTTTGGCACTTTTTGGACAAAACTATAGCCCAAGTATTTGGGAGACTTCAGCTGTGTGGGACAGTACTGGACCTCTTCCTATCTTTACCAGATGTGAATTTCTGCAGAAAAGGCAGTAGAGCCTGTCAGACAGTTAGCTTGTTCAGTAGAAAACTTTCTGCTGTTTGGTACTGACATCAAGATGAAGGCAGTTGTGTTCCAGCAGCTGCTTTGTGAAATCTCAATTAGCATATGTTTTTTTTCCAATTACCACCAAGCTCATTAATCCAGCCCACATCAGCATTGGTTATTTAATTGATGAACAGTCATTGTAGAAGTCAGAGCACTTTGTAGGAACCATTTTGCATGAGCAAATGGAAAACAATGCAAATCCAGTTACCTCTTCTGGAAAACAAAGTAAAGCCAGTTACCCCTTCTGGCAGGTTTTTGATGTGCTATGTTCAGAGATTTCTAATTGATCATTCACAAAGAGGACTGCTGTCCTTCAGTTTGGTGAGAACAGCACTGAGCCATCAAGGCTTCTATTGGTAAAGGCCATAGCTCTCTGTTTTTCTATTTTTTCCCCCTCAAGTTGTTGATGGTTTCAGCAGCCTCTGGGCAGTGCTTCACTAAGCAATGAGCCAATATGGTTGGAAAAGGAGAGCCTTCAAATTCAGAATTTCATTCATCTCAGTGATACTTTCTCAGTCCACATGCTACATTAAGACTACTTTTAATATCCAAATTCTCTGTTTATAGTTTTATTTTAGAAGTCTGGAGAGACTAGGTGAAATGGAGTTTGCTCATCTTGGGCCAAAGCACTTCTCAATTTAATACTCATGAATTAGCGTATGTATTGTAAAAGATCATTCACAGAAAGTGTTGAAGTGAATATCCTTGGATACAGATTGTTTTCTTCTGTGCTGACTATAAAACAGGCTGAGTTGCACATTCCTAGGGCATAATTTGCTTTCCTACATAATTTCAGAAAATATCTTTGAGCTGTGAGTGCCTGTGGAGAATTTCAGCCTCTGAAGAGTGTAACTCCCAGACTTGATTTCGATAAATAAAGGGTTTGGGGGACAGGATCAGGTGGAACAGTGCTGTATTCAGTAGTTACAGGCAGAACAAGCAACTCCTGTCAGCCATGCTGCTTGCGTGTGGCTGGGAAGAAGAGTGTAGCTCTGTCTGCAGGTGGGCACTCTCAGATGGATGGATGCACACGTTTTCTACTAATCTTGAAAGCAGTCAGCCTGGTGTGAATTTCCCTTTGCCCTTTCCTCATGGTCAGCCTCTTCATTAAGAGGCTTTTAGTTGTGTACATAGATACCTTTACTTGAGATGTTGTCTGGAGCCTGAAGCCTGCCAAATGGCACAGCAGCTGCACCATCTGCTTGGGCAGTCTACAGTTTGAATGAGTCTCAAGGTAAAAGGAAAAATGAAATAATAGCTGAGCTGACACTGAAGGTGAAATCTTTTCTGAGAAAGTGGGCTTATCTTCATGCAGATGGAAGATGACAGGGCCTGTCCTTGATTCCCCATTTGGATAAGGGATGCTTGAGAGAGAGGTGCATTGTTTAAATCTCTCTCACCCCTCTATCTAGTGGTAGCATTTAGCAATAGAATTTTGAACAAAAATATTAACCTTTGATCTGAGATTGTCTCCATACAGCTCATAATTATGAGAAAAAAATACAATAATAAAGAAAAATGCTGTGAAAGTTATTGAGGGCAATATATATTTGCAGAATGTATACACCTCTGCCCAGACACGGAATGATGAAGGTTAAAAGATAATGCAATAGAAATAAAAAGAGAGCAGGGTGAATTACTTTACCATTGAGTCATTGGATTGCTGTCCTTGTTCCATTCTGTGAAAATATTTAACAGCCATAGTTCAAATTAAAAAAAAAAAAAAGTCAACCAATTAAACATATGCAATAACATACAGAAAAGATACCGAACTATTTTGCAAATAGTAGATCTTGAACATGTTATCAAGCAAGTAAGCTCAGTGAGAGTAACAGGACTATCTCCTTTCTATGCTGCTCTTACAGAAAGCACACTTCACTGCATTTCTAACATAGCTGTAAATTATAGTGTGGCATGTTGATTATAATAGCAAAAAAATAACCCACAATCCTGTTCAGTGGTAAGAGGTACTCTCATGCACTTAGTGCAGTGGTCTGAAAATAAGTAACTGTAAATTGTGCCGTGAGGATAGCATCCAGAATCACTAATATCATCTCTCTTGACTGTTCCAACTTTGTTTTCAGGTGGATATGTTGCTAACAGTCTAGCAATTATGACAGATGCACTGCACATGTTAACTGACCTTAGTGGTATTATTTTGACCCTCCTTGCTCTCTGGCTGTCTGCAAAGTCCCCCACAAAGAGGTTCACTTTTGGATTTCATCGCCTAGGTACGTAGATATCAGCTTTTGCTAGTAACAGTATTTTAAGCAATAATGCTAAAAATATGTAATTCTGGAAGAAGAGGTAACTAGAAGGAAAGTAATAACAAACCTAAAAGTAACTTAAGGTTTAACTACCTGTTAAACCTTAAGTTGTGCCCTTTCACTGTTCTGGCTGCATCCACTACGTGGGTTGTATTACCACAGGGGAGTAGATAATTTGATCAGAACAGTACAAATGTTACATCTGGAAACAAAGTCCTATGAAATGCGATTAATGACATTTTAATCCTGAACTCATTGAAGTTAGAAGTTCTACAGAGTGTAGGATCAGATAGCTCTGCAAGAAGTCTCATAAAGCACTCTTCTTGATTTCTTCTTTGTGCAAGTTGTCCCTTTGTATCCAATACAGTAAGTTAGTTAATTTGTGTCATTAATTTAATTAATGTGTTTGTAAAAAAGAAATATAAGCAGAAATATGTACTGAATGTTGGAAGTGTAATTTGAAGACTCATTACTTCAACATTTGGAAGTGTAATGATGATAAAGGGTCCTTTCATGTGGTTGCCATCTGTACTGGGTATTAATAATTTATAACATATAGATGAAGGTCTAGACATTTTCCCAAAAGTTTCCATATATGCTTCACTGAATAGATCATTCTGGATGTTAGAGCTTGCTATCTCTATGCTTTCTATAGGATGCATTTTTCGAGCAATTTCAGACTCCTGTGTAGCCTTTACTTTAAATTCTTACAATGTCTGCCAGAACAGCAGTAGAATTCAACAGCTCCATCACTCCTAGTCATTTGTCATCAGTTAGTCACTAGTGCATGAATGCATAACTGTACACCAGCAAAGATCCTTGGGCTTTAGCAAGAAAGCATTAACAATGCCAGCATTTCCCATTACAAACTTTTCTTTCGAGAAGTTTTAATTTTGTGTTAGGAGTTCCCTCTAATACCGAAACCTGACCTTGCAGGTATGCCCCCCCCTTGCATTTGTTCATGCTTTTCACAAGGGTGTTTGCTAGCATTTAGACATATCTTAACCTCATTTAAAAATAGTTTGAGTAGCTTATGTATTTTTAACTCTTCAAAAAACACATAGTACAAAGAAAGAGCATGACATAGCCTTAAAACAAATTATTCTTAAAGAAAAAAGCTTTATAATGTATTACTCAGTTTATAAATTTTCAGTTATGAATTCAGGATCTCCATAGCATTCTGCAAACAGGAATCCCTTCAGACTTCTGCCACCTCGCCTTAAAAACAAACAAAAACAAACAGCTTTTCTCCCCATTTTACTGCCAAAGACAGTACTGACCAGATCGATCCAGTGGTGGCCTGTAGGCTGGTTCTGACCCATATCTGTATCAGCCATCATTTCTCCCTGG
Source organism: Odontophorus gujanensis (assembly GCA_013399175.1). Lineage (NCBI taxonomy): Eukaryota > Metazoa > Chordata > Aves > Galliformes > Odontophoridae > Odontophorus > Odontophorus gujanensis. The sequence continues at coordinate 31,255 of VXAB01011895.1, forward strand.
AGAAGAGAGGGAGCGTCTTCTCACTTCTGCAGCAGTTCTTCCTCTCTTTCTGCTGCCCAGTGGCAGGAGGCTGTCAGACACTGCGTGGGGGTTGCACAGATAGGTCATGGAGTCTCCCTTGCTGGAAATACAACCCAACACCCCAGAGCAGCCTGCTCTGGTTGATCCTGCCTTGAACAGGGCACTGGACTAGACTATCTCCAGAGGCCCCTTTCTCATGCATTCTGTGTTAGCAGAAGCAGTACAGAGATCTGTGTAGGAAGAAGAAGACTGGAGCCTGTGAGAGTGGGAAGGAACTTGTGTGGCTGCAGTGAGGAATGGGAGGTTGATAAAGATCCTGCAAGAAGCCATCAAAAGCTTGATCTAGGCTCTGTGAATACTGATGATGGGATGGTTGAAAATGATGGTACACAGAGTTGTTTTTTTGTGAAGCTTATTTGCATTATTTTAAGCACCCTTTCTGTCTGCTGAAGCTTGAGCTCACAGTTTCACACATCAGTGAATGCTGACAATGGAACAAAGCTGAATCTGGATTACATCCTTGCTGCAATATATTTTTCCAAATATCACCTACAGTAAGAAGCTTGTCAGCAAAATAATATGAGCCCATCAGTGGCCTGAATTTCATGTGATGTTAAAACATGACAGCATGTCAAAAATAGGGTATAGATAGAGCATCTGTCACAGAAAAAGTTGGAGCATTTGCTTAAAGCTGGGAGTATGTACAAGAATATGAAATATCTATGAACAAGAAATATCTCATGACCAATCTGCTTTGTGTTAAATTTTAAGATAATCTATACGTGCACTAAGCACAAAAATGTTCCAGTGAATAGTGTTTCTAGTGCTCATTTTCACTTTTGTTTGCAGGACCATGAATTGCCATACTTGTACCCATAAGCATAGCTTTGTAGAGACAGCACACCTATTGGCTGTCTATTCAGATTCCAACAGGAAGCACTGTTCTTCATCTTTTTGAATTCTTTGAATATGTAATACGTATGCTCCGTCTTTAGTTTCTTCCATTTTCTATGGTGAAAGGGAAGCTGACAGATTCAGGAATGAGTAAGAGAGGTGAAGACGAAAAAATGAAAATTACAGTCTTATCTGAAAAGAGTTATATTCTTTAAGCCAAAAATAGTTCTGTTTCACTGAGTTGAGATACCTCCTTCTCAGAAAGGCACTGAACAGATTTAAGCACAGATATGGAACTTGGCATTTTTCCACTGCTGCAGAGACAGCATCAGTAATGACAGATCCATCAGTCCATTGATTCAGTGCATACTTCATTTCACAAGATCTTAGCACAAATCTGCAATGTCAACATGATAATGACTCTGTGAAAGCTACTGCAAAAAATACACTGGCTTCCACTGCAGAAAACATACTTTTAGATTGTAAAACTACAATATGTTATTTCTCTGATAAATACCAGCATACTACAGTTTCACAAATTCAACCACCAGCAACAAACATTCTGCAAACTGAAGAAATACCCTAAAATATGTAAAAAATGGCTGTTGCCCTGAATAACCTTCCTGATCTGTAAAGAAAGCTACTGCTTGCATGGATGTTTCCAGGATTCCACACTGCTCTGAAATCAGGAATTAGGGTAGTTGCCCTTCAAAGCCTTGTTACTGCCTGGTAACACTGGTGCTCATCCAGGCACTGACACACTGCTGAGCAGCTGACTGCTTCGGTGCGAGTTTCCTCTCCCATAATGTTGTTACCAATTCAGTCTATGGATCAAATGATTCTGATGCTATGAAGTGCGTGTTCTGTACTGTAATAATGCCTTTATTCAATGAATAAGGGTAAGTCTGTGTTAGAACTGACACCTTCAGTACTCGACACTGTGCTACACACTGATAGATTCGAAGCAGAGGGAAAATGAAGACAGTTCTTACAGCTACAGTGTAGCTAAGAGCTGATTCCTGGGGAATATATCAGGGCAAAAGTGTGTGGGAGCAGGGGGGAGAACAACATTTAGAATTCAGTCCAAATAAATTCCAACCCTGGTCTTTGAATTCACAGAGGAAGTTTAAGATCCCAGCGATCCATCTGATAGGTAACACTAAACACAAAAGGATATGTATATGTCATCTTTAAATCTATAGCTTAATACTGTAGTTCTACTGTAGTACTGTAGTAATGATTAATCCTATTTGTTACTTACGATATACTAGTTGTTCATTACTTCTATAGTACACAAGTTTAAATAATAAAAGCTCTGTCCATATTACAAATAGGAAATGGAAGTAGGTCTGAGACTCACTTTCATGTTTCCTTTCTGTTTGCAGAAGTATTGTCAGCCATCATTAGTGTATTGCTGGTCTATATCCTTATGGCATTCCTTTTGTATGAAGCTGTTCAAAGAACCATCCATATGGACTATGAAATAAATGGCGATATCATGCTGATTACAGCAGCCGTTGGTGTTGCAGTTAACTTAATGTAAGATCTCCCTTTCTCTCTCTATTAACACAAATGTATTTCTGAATAAGTTGTTAATTCATTAATTGCTTGTAACTTTCTCATGAGATGTCATTTTGCTGGACCTCTTCCTTCTCATAAAATAAGACAGGAAATGATACTTTTTGTTTGGTTTTTGTTCCGAATTAAAGAATTCAAACAAAATCACCAGAACCACCCACCAAACTCCCAGACTGTTTCTTGGAGTGTTTTTCTTTCAATTTCAGAATGGGTTTTCTGCTGAATCAGTCTGGACACCTTCATTCCCACTCCCATTCGCACCCTCAGTCCCACATACCTCAGTCAAACTCTCCTGGCACAGCCCGCAGCAGTGGCCATGGACACAGCAGCCTTGCAGTGAGAGCAGCATTTGTACATGCCCTTGGGGACCTGGTACAAAGCATTGGTGTGCTTGTAGCTGCATACATCATACGTTTCAAGGTAAGGAATGGCTGATCTTTGAGGTAAGGTGTAATATTTTTGTTTAAACTGTAGTTATTACATTAAAATGGTCTTTTTAAAGTGATAAAAATGGCACACTTCATGATGTTCTATTATAAGCTTCATATATAAGTCATTGCTTATTTTTGCAGGATTTTATTTTGCAATTATTCAAAAAAAAAAAAAACATTCATGGAAATTGTAGCTCTAAGTAACTGTATTTCCGAGTCACTATTTTTTTTTTTTTAGAAGTATTTTCATGCACCTTCTAACACTTTGGACCTTCCTTTTCCAGCCAGAATACAAGATTGCTGATCCTATTTGTACATATGTATTTTCCATACTGGTGGTTTTGACAACAGTCCGAATTTTGTGTGATACAGGAGTTATTATTTTGGAAGGTAAGATCCTCACATCATGCAGCGCTTTATATGTCAAGTGAAGCACTGGCACTTGGGCATCACAGCCACCATCTCTAGCAATGGGAGCTATGTCTGGAATTTTGTTGATTTTGCTTTAGGGTTTTGGTTATTGCTGGTTCATCTAAGTTGCAGCAGTCTTCAAGAGTCTTTAACCTTTACCAGAAAGGCACAGGCCTTAGCATGGCTCACAATTTACTGTCAGGAGATGGTAGTAGAATTTATAAAGCTTTCATCTAAAATAAGTAAGCATCTGCCCAGACTCAGCTACACACTTTGTTTAATTACTTGTAAAGTTAATGTGAATACATGTAAAAGGAGGAGACAAGAGACAAATTCAGGCCAAATTTCTGGACACGTGGTTCATGTTCAGTCTGTTTCCCCCTTTTCCACAAATGAAGTAGCTTTACTTACATGTCAGATAAAACTGGAAGACTAGTGTAAAAAGGAAGGAGGTGAAGAAGCAGTTGAACATTAAGCTTAACTTTGGACCTCGTGTGGTGACTTAAAGAGAAAAATGCCAGCAACATTCTTTGCATTATTGTAGCTAACCTGCCCATGTTACTGCTTAATCCAGTACTTTCATGTTACAAAACTGGAAACGTAGGGATGAGGAAAAAAGCATTGTTTTTAATTTACCTGCACCATCTCATCTGTTTCATATGAGTTATCACTGACTTTTGCAAGCAGGGATCTCAAATCTTCAAGTGCTTTTCTTATCATTTAGGGAAAAAAAAAACAAAATGGAATTTCACTGTGAAGGCAAAAATGGTGAAATACGCTTAAATCTCATGTAGCTCCAAGGCAATGGCTGAGATTTAGCTGAATAGATGAGGCAAATTACTGGTGTATTGAATTCCAGATGTTTGAGTTGTACCTGTTTGCATAGGTATCCCAGCTGTTACGAAGGCATCTGAATTAACAATGTTATTAAAAGTGACAAAAGATGGTTTTAATGTTAGAGAATTTTTCCAACTAGTACTTGGGAGCTCCAGAGGATGGGCTTTCAAGGCAGACTTTCTGAAGTATTGTTTCAATTTTAAATGGAATAATTTTTCCCACTGTAAATAGGCAAAACCCTGGCTTCTTGAAGCATTCTGTTAAAACAGCAAAAGAAAACACACAGACAAACCTGACTTTGATATATCCATTCTGAAGATTATTCAAATACTTCAATGAAAACATTCAAGAATTTATCTTTCAGTTCTGATTTAGAAATGTAACCGGTTTAGAAAGAAGAAACATATCCTCATATCTTTGTCAAGTTCTGGTAACACAACAAAGAGCTTTTCAGGATGAAAAAGTAATTACAGGGATAATGGTTTATACTTTCTGTGAAGTGCTTGAGCTAAGCAGTTATTAGGGACTAAGAGCTATAATGAAGTTGTATCTACACAAATGCATTGCTCTAAAGAAAGTGGTGGCTACTGTCAGAGACTGGATTCTGGAATGGACAAACTATTTTTGAGACAGCAGTGCAATTCCTGTACTACTTTGGTATCCACACTGGTATCAGTGTCCCAATCTGCATATTCCTCTCTAATGATAGCTTAAAGTTACTGAACACTCCAAAAGGCACAAATTATGAATCCCTTTAATGTTTTGAGAGCGATCATGACATCTTATTAGAAAGACTACAGAGTTTGCAGAAGACAGTTAATTTTATCTTGCATTTGGCATCACAGGAGTTCCGAGGCATTTAAATGTGGATCGTATTAAAGAAGACTTGATGAAAATTGAAGATGTCTATTCTATAGAAGATTTAAATGTTTGGTCTCTCACTGCAGGAAAAACAACTGCCATAGTCCACTTGCAATTAGGTAAGCTCCTATATACATAATTTCAGATTCAGTCCAAACAGAGGTAGAGAAAGTGACTTGGGTTTTGTCATCCTATCTCCCATTTTGATAATCTCACTTACATCTAGGAAATAGCATTCCAGTGAGAACAAAGATCTATTGTTTGTGCTTTCATGCAGTGAAGTCTAGAAGCTGTTAACCCATAAGGACAAAGCATAAATGGAAGTTGGACAAAGAAGAAAATATATTTATACTGAGACATACTTGTTCCTTTCTGATCTATATGGAACAATTTTTTTTCTTATTTGATGGGGTTAAGTACTTCTCTTCAAAAATCCCCTTACGGAGCAATCCAAGTCATAAAAAATTGAATGTTTTGACAAAGCATGATGATTTTGACATCTAGCACAGCATGCATATCAGTTCTTAGATAGAGAGCTCTCTCCCTACCCCCATCTAACAAAGTTTTACCAAGATATGGTTCTAGGCAGGAGACAAAGATGTAAAATATAGTGTATCATGGCCATGGAACAACAGAAAATTAATAAGGGGATTCAAGCAAAGACATTTGACTTGGTAAGATCACGTGACAAATGTGAAGTCAGTTGGACTGTCCAGTTTTATTAAGGATGGAATTGTATGAAATTATTTCCTGATTTTTCCAGTTCCTGGTAGTTCATCTAAATGGGAGGAAGTTCAGTTCAAGGCCAGACAACTGCTGCTGAACACGTTTGGGATGTACAAGTGCTCTGTCCAGCTTCAGAGTTACAAACAGGAAACAAGCAAAACCTGTGCAAGTTGTCAGAGTTCCAGTGCCTAATCTCATGTGTTTTGGGAACTGCTGCCTTATTCTTTATCTTGTAGTCAAAGACTGAGAGCAATAAATTCAAAATGAAAGTGATAAAAATAATTAATATGTGGATTTGTATGATTTAATGTGCAGCAGGGAGAACTGGTGCTGCAAGAAGTGCAGTGGTTGCCCTACAGAACATGTATTTCATTCTCTCCCTCATGCTGGTTTATTAAATTTATTATGGTTTTGAGACAACATTGTTTTCAGATTGTTTACAAACTGCAACATGGTTCTGCAGATACCTCACAAATTACAGTTAGAGATTGTCTTCTGTGTACCACAAAGTACCTGCACTCCAAACGGAGCAATGAGTATTCAGTATTTCAATTAACATCTCTAATATTATTGATCATGCCAGGGTTCCATACATTGTATCTCCAAATTCATCAGACAGTATTTTTACAATAGTCATTTTCATATAGTATTTTAAATTATGATGCATGCAGTGCTAGCTGAATTCTTTTATAAACTGTCTTGTTGGAGACATTGCAAAACACAGGATTGACTGTAACCAGATCAGAAACTTAGCTTTAATCTGGACATTCAGAGATCTTGACAGGACGATCCTTGCCCAGACTTCTGGTGTTTAACTGGAGAGCCAGCACTGGACCCAAAGTGTTTTCAGTGATCAGTTATCTTTAATGTATTTTAGAATAGGGTTTATACTTTAGAAGGAAGTTATTTATTTTACAAAATTTTGAGCTGTAAGATGAAATTTATTAATAATAATTTTGAATGTCTAAACCAGCATTTGATTCACGTTAGAAGGCCAGTTAATTAGCATGCATTCTAATTATAGTTAATACATGTGCTATAATTGAACATTTTCCATGATTGCTTTGTTGAAAGAAATAAAATGATAGGAACTATGCTTGACATGAAGGTACTCAAATACAATCTACAGACGTGTAAAATACTTAGATGTACTAAAAGGCAAGGGGAGAGCAGAAGTTTTAGATACACTGTTCCCTCAGTTTTGGATGCCTGACCTTTTCACCTTTGCTGTGAGGACAGAATGGCAGTATGCATCCTCACAAGACAGGAAACACGAGGAAATCCAAGCAAGCTCAGTGACCTCATGCATGCTGGACAATGCTGTCACAGCAACCTACCAGGATGGAAAAGTCTTCTCTTACTTATTGAGAATCAAAGCAACATGAAAAGACTTTTCACATCCTGATACTTCAAAGTCCACTGAACTGAATTGCTTTTCCTCATAGTATAATCCCCATACTTTGAATGTATGCAGGATGATAAAACACAAGCCTTCTACCTGCCACTACCATACATCAAGGTTCACATTTATACCCATTACTGGTATTAACTGCATTGAAGAAGCTGAGGGCAACAAGAATGACCTGCAGTGTTCAATAAACAGACAGAACTTTACTGTGAGGATTTTTTGCTTGTTCCACACTTTGATCTTTATGCAGAACTTCAGCTGACATCAAAAGTATTTCTGTATGGAATAGAAAGGAAAGTTTTGGACCAGTAATGGATATAGTGATACTCAGCTGTGAACACTTAAGCTATTGTCTGCCTTGAAACTTGTTAGAGTTTCACATGTTCATCAGGGTAATTTATAGCTGCAATTGGTAGTAACAGTCTCAGCTCATTTTCTCTCTTTTTATTAAGATAGGGACCTCGTGATGAATCTGCAGAAGGTGAAAAATCACAACACAGTATTAGTAGCACTGGACTATGTTTGTATTTTCTCTGACAAGAAATGGGAGTACTTGAGAGTACGTACAGCTCAGACACAATAGAACACTGTTCTTGGAAAGTTGATGCTTCAATACAAACATTACCACTGATTAAGCCATATCACAGCTCATGAAAAATGTGCATCCCATTCTTACAAGTTTCCTACAATCCAAGTAAAAACCTCCCACCACAACAGGTATTTTGCACACACTAATACTCAAGCAGGTTTTAATTAACTTGGGATTTACAGCTGATGTAATTAGAAGTATGGTAGATATGTAATGTATTTGGAGTTTTTTATTGTAATGATTTACTACACTTTTGTTTAATTGAAGAAAAAACAGAAATGTGTTGCTTTATTGTGGGTTTTATTAAATCAATTATTAAACTTAACATTCTGCCTTGTGAATTATTTGTTTGCCTTGAGGCCCTTTTCTTTGTTTCTTACAGAATTTCTTTTTCCAGGAGCCTGCAAACACTCAAGCTTGACTCAGCTTGGTGGCACTGTTTAGAATGAACTATGGCTCCCCCTCCAGTCAGAGAAACTGAAGTGTTGTTATTTTCCATGCAGTAACAGTACTTTATAAAATATAAGCTGACAAATTATAGTGAAGGAGCAGCTACACAGCACCTGGCAAGGCAACCCTGAGGCCACATTCAGTCACACTTGAGGGGCCCTTGTTATCAAGGCCTGCAGACTAACTGGAAGGACTTCAAAGAAAAGGCAGCAATACAAAATCCGAATTTAGGAGAAAAGAATCAATGTGGCTATTGGGGAGATCCTCATATGGAGATTCTCCATCTTAAGTCCTATCTGAACTCACATGGAAATTTACATCTGTGTAGTCCACCTCTAATTCATTTTCTTGGTGTTCATAAATTCGGACAAAAGCTGCCTAGCACTGCTACATTTCACATAAAAACCCAGTACTCTTCTGAATCTGTTATTAATCAACACCAAAAGGAGTACACATAATTTGTAACACTCCCAGTGATGGAAAAGAGCACAACAGAGCTATAACCAAGTAAAAGCAATCAGTACACTTCAAAGGAAAAGTATGCAGAAAGTAGCATCACTTAGAAATTAGCTACTGGGAATGTATGGTTAAATATGCATTAACATCTGCACTCCAGGAAGCGTGAAGTATATGTGAAGAAAGTGAAGTTTATAGATACTGAAGGGTCATTCTGAGTATCACCTTAGAGGAGAATGGCAGTAGTAGGAATAAGAATCAGGGCTGGTACCTTCCCATCCAGCTCTACAGCACATCAGTTTGTTTTCTCTGTCCATCACCAGATCATCTACATGTTTCTATACTTCTCTATCACCACAGGAAATCCTTCTGCAGGAAATGAGGATGTGTTTATTTTTTGTGATTAGTCTCTAACCAATAGATACCTAGGATCAGAGGTCTCCACAGCAAGCTTCCCTACTTTCCAGGGCTGTACCAGATTGCTATTGGTGACTGAACTGCTAAAATCCTGTGAAAATTCTACCACCTATTGCAAACTACATGGAAGAAAGCTGTCCTGAGCTATGATTCTCATATATCCTTTCCTGAACTACAGATATAGCTTTAATAACAACTGTAATATAATAGAAAGCACAGCAATAACAGCAGAGCAGCAAGGTCACAGGCCACAGCAAGCAAGAATTCACCCAAATGCAACAGCCATAAACACAAAAAATAAAGAAGCTGCTTACCTCCAAAAAGCTCAGGTATGCAGGGATATCCAGCAAAACCCCCTTGCCTCCACTGCCAACCCATAAATGAGATCTGGGAAGGGGTGGGTCCTGGCACTCAGGTACACTGCACTGCATGCACCTGCACTCTCCTGGGTTGGCCCTGCCTTCCCACCAGGTGCTCAATCACTGCAGGGATTTTAGTGCAGCAGAATAACTCACACGAGGAGCCAAGCAGCAAGCACACAGCAACACTCTTTCAGCTTGTGCACATGGAGAGACCCCAGCTCCCTTCCTTCTCCTATTATGCACACAGAACTTAGCAAATCAGTCCTCAAAGGAATCAATGAGGTGCAAATAAAAACAGATACTTGATTATAGTAACTGGCCTTATAAATTCAGATTGAGTTTTTGAGGAAAAAACACCATAGTTAAACATTTTCCCAGCCGAGATGTCGCTGAATACTTGGGCCTAGAGTACAGGTATTTGTTATTTTTATAGATTTCATGTGGTCCTTTCTCCCGCGGCTGTTCCCCAGCTCCCCAGGAGATGGTGCCCTGCCCGCAGCCAGCAGGAGGGGAGCGCTGTTCATCGGGATGCCACTGGGTCAGGGGGTAATGAGGAAAAGCACAAGCATAATGCTGATCTGCTGTTTGATTACTGGGGAAGGTTTAAGATATTTCTTAAAGTTATATACAAATAATATCCATAGGATACAGAGAAGAGTTGCCACCCTCCACTGCTAGGTGTGCAATAAAACCATTTTATGACTGGAAATTGGCCGGGGATATGGCTGTCAAATGCAATTAGAACAAAGTATAGTCATTAATCTGAACAGCACTACCAATCATGCAAGCTGTCAATTTCTACGGGGTGCTGAATTCATATTAGCAGAACAACTCTTCTAAAGTGTTTATTATTAAAATAAATGATCTGATGACACTTTGAATCAAAGCCATACACAGAGCAGTAATTTTTCTTCAAATTAGGGAGAAACAGAGATAAATATGGAACACCACTTGCAGTGCTTACACTGCTACAGTTGCTAGTGTTGTTTAATCTAGCCCTACAGGCTTCACACAGAGGTGGAGTAACTCAGAGCCACATCTTCCTTCCTGTGAAGTCTTCTTTCATTTCTTCAAGCTATTAAGCAATTCTGTATTTTCCAAGCTTATACTGAGAACATGACATCAGTCAGAAACGGAAACTGCCCAACCAGTTGCACAGACTGTTTTCTTAGTGCTTTGATATTTCCTTTAAATGTTGTTGATGGTTTTAAGGTAAGCTTGCTGCTTGGACTTGCCATGGAGCAAAGGTCAAGGCATAGCATGGAAAATATAAAAGCAAGCAACTCCTTGGTATCAGAAGTTAAGGAGTGCATGATTACAGCAAGCTGTAAATGAAGATGTGCTTTAGGTACGCTCACTTGTTGATAGCCATACAGTATATCTTACTACATTAGATCAATTAGCTACCTTTGTAAATGAGCAGTGAAATCTGAATGCCACTGTTCCTCTCAGAATTATTACACTTGAGATTCCTCTGGAGGAAGGGGAGAGGGAAGAGGAAGCACCTCTACTAAAGGGAAGTCTCTCTACCCCATACAGAAGTAGCTGGAAAGAAGCAGCCCACAGAGCAAGTCGCACACCAGTGAAACGTCTTATTGCTTGGCCCAACTGCCATGGCTCAGTAGGGATGTTCATACTGCAGCAACATTTCTTTTTTCTTTTTTAAGTAGTTCGTTCTTTGTTGATGATATGAGGTGTGTTTGTGTACAAAGGGAGTTGGGAACTAAAAGCCAAACAAAACAGATAAAGCCAGAGCATGGTGCTCCAGACTGCAACCCACACTTTGAACTCCTTCCTATCACCACGCAGCTAACCATGGAACACACCAGCATTTCTGGACCAGTGTGGTGGTCACAAGACAACACCACTTTTGCCTACAAAAAGCCCCATTTGTTGACCTGTTGTGCTGCTACACTGGAACGTTTGATGGCTGGTTTTAAATCATTTTTCTCTTAAGCAACATTTCTTGCACACTGCACACATTCAATTTATTCCTGACACTAATAAAGGGAAGAGTTGCCCATGTCCCTGTTGGGTTCCATACACCTTTTCATTTGTTTAGTGAAGAAAAAAAACCCAATAGGTAAAGAAGTTCCCTTAGCTCATGATTTCAATAAATGATTATACATTCTTCCAACAGAATGCTCATCTCTAGATACAGTAACAGGATTCTTTAGTACATCTTACTGAGAAGCATGTATTATGTCTGCAGTACTGCCAAAGAGACAACTGTGAGGAACAGATTGAAGAATCAAACTCAGCTTTTTCTCAGTAAAACTCAGCCTTTCCTCAGTAAATACAGTTATAACTTAGATGGGAACTTGCTTTTTCAAAGTGCTGCCCCATAAGGGCGTATACTCCTTGTTGTTTGTGTGTATCAAGAAGCAATATGCTTGGCATGCAGCTCAAATGGCAACATCCGTACACCACCCTGCTTTGCATACAACAAAAGCTTCCTCTTTGAACTAATGAACCCAAAGGAACATAAGACACGCCCAATTCTTAAACGTTTTTCTTTTAAGAAGGCACTTTAATAAACAGACATTTTCATAGATACATGAGGACTGCAAGCTTTGTGGTAATAATTCCACATCGCCCTGAAATCCACAACTTCAAACTAACTCTGTGTTACATCTACTTTGCATAACGTGTTATTGTAACATAAAAATTACAGCTCAGACCTTGGCAACGAGGCATTGAGCAGAACTGCAAGTCACTGTGACCAGGATTTTGGTAAATACTTCTGCTTCTGGGAGTAAGGAGGGTATCACAGCCCTTAAGCCAGATTCCCTATTCTGACTAAATGTGTTTCATTCAAAGCATTTCACAAGAGGAAACATAAATACAGTAAAGGCAGCATAAAGCCAACATGTTTCACCAGATGCAGAACTAAGATCTCACTCAAGTTCTACCTGACTCTTCTGAAAATCTGCAACATGACTTGAAAAGGGCCAAAGACACTTCTGGCTTCACTGAATTGTAAAAGAAGTCTTCCTACAAGCAAGAGAGATGGATCATTAAATGAAACATGAGCAGCTTTAATGTAAAAAAAAGGAAGGCTGTTTTTATGTAGTTGGTCAGTGATTCACAACAAGTATGTGACTTTGCTTTTCTTTGTCCATTTGATATGATTTTCCTGTAACTAGCAGTGATTACAAGTAATGTTTTTTCAGCCCTTACTTCCTTGTTTGTGCTGCAGCAGCACCAAGGCTGGTACGGGATAGCATTTACTGGTCACCATCTTACTGCAAATACACTTTGAATAAAATAATAATAATAATAATAACAACAACAACAACAACAACAAACAATCAGGAATGAAAGAGCCTTGCTGAAGAAGGAAGCTTAAACACATTATTTATAATGAATAGGTTTTTGAACTGGTGTGGTTTTCTAACCTCTCCACTAATTTGTTTGCACCTCTAGCTACCCCATTTGCTCTCTACACATCACTCCGTGTAATAAATGTATTTAAACAAACGACATCTGATAATGCCTAGTATTGATCCTACATAAAATTTGCAATTAAAAATCCACACATTCTAAAATGTTGAAATGGGAACACAAGGAGCTCCAGCTTTTCAGAGCTGCAGGCTGTTTAATCCACACAACGATCGGTGGGATGAGGCAGGTGCTCGTTGCACCTCACAATGTGCATCAGTCCTTTCAGAAGGCAAAGTACAGCTCCGGCCTGTGAACCACACAGGCCCCCAGTCACTAGAAGCTGTCACTACCTCTGGCCTACCAGAGAAGATGCACACCAAGTGCCACACAAAGCAGTGATGGCAGGAAGCGGTTTGCAGCTGTACCTGAGAAGTGGGACAGCCAGCAGCACTGCCTTGCGACCACATCACCTCTCAATGTTCCTTTAGGCAACGCTCTGCTCCCCACAGTCTATTTTTGTTGCTATTGACATTTCATCCTGAGTCTGTAGATACTCAGTTTGACACCATCTGGTATCATCAGTGTCTGTACAGAGCTTCTATTCACTCAGGCAGAGAATTCTGCGTTTAAAAATAAATGAACTAATAAATGAATTAAAAAAAATGAAATTGCTGTTATAGAGTCCTGTACTTAAAAGCTATTGCACTCTGCCTCTGCTTCAGCAGCACTTGGAGGAGGAAGTCAGCAAAGCCACCCAGAGTCTGTCGAAATGAATTGAATTTAAAGAAATAACAACTCCCAATTTGTTTAAGAAATGACAGCAAAGAAAACATGAACAGAAGGAAAGCTGTTTCACAGCCTGTGCCTGGACTGCCAGTATTGTGTTCTACCAGACTCCAGGAATCCAGATGATTCGCAGTGCTTAAGAATACAAAACTGCCTGACCACTTCAAGTTTGGAATCACGTAACATCAACAAATTACTTCACCATTTTCTTGTCAGGAAACAGTGAGATCAACCATATTTTGGTTACAGAAGAGTCCTTACCCAAAGCATGAGATGTTATGCAGTTGGCAAGGGACAGTCCCTTACCTTGTTAGCAGACACTGCCTTTACTTTTTTTTCTGCATCTGCATAATTAAGAAGTAGCTCGCAGTGGAAACGAACCCACCCAAGAATATGATGTCAACGCGTTCACAAATTTGAAGAAAAACATAAATCTTTTATAGGTGCTTTTATGTGGGAGCGAAATGATGCCGACGTGTGAGGTGCAGACTTTAATTTGTCTTCAAAATTGAAAAGCAATTCTTCATTATTTACAGATTTTAACTCATATAAAGAATAGAGACTCTTGATTTAAGAGTTTACAGATGATGCATCCTTACTGCTATTACAACAAATTAAAAGATTGCTACTGAAGTCATGCTCATGATGAGTTCATTCCAACATCTCTCTTTTTTTTTACTTCCTAAATTCAGAGTCTAAATGACTAGAATAGAGCAAGTAGGGGTGTACTTGTAAGCTGCAGTAACAATGTAAATAAGTTAGACCAAGGTACTCTGATGTATTCGTTTCAGTAGGTGCGACAAAGGGATGAATCAAGAAGAAGGAGAAAGGAGTTTTTGCAAAAAAGAGGTGTGTGTGAGAGACAGAACGCATGTAACACCAGGTTGTGCTACAGCCAGGATTAAACCTTTGAAGTGGAAGGGACTGATATTTTGTCCCACTTGACAGTTCATAAAACCGGGGAACACGTTTATCTGAGTTGAGGCAGACGAGCACAAACGCTTTCTGAGTGTTACAGGACCAAGGTCACAAAGATGCCTGACTTTACCCTAAAACCTTACACCTCTAACTCGAACCTGTTCACACACAAGGCTTTGTAAGAAGCCTGCTGCTGCCTCCAGCCAGGCCACCTCCAGCAGCTGTGCCACATGGCTGCCACGCAGCACAGCCGTGCAGCAGCACCTCCTGCATTACAGGACGTAGTTCCAGCAGCACTGATCTCTGCCGAGCATGGAGCACAGGGACAGAGAGAGGCCGTGCCTATGTCCCACAACACGATTTAGATTAGATGCTGGGGAAATTTTTCACTGAGAGGGCGGTGAGGCGTGGGCACTGCTGCCCAGAGCTGTGGGTGGGCAATAGGCAGCAGGAGCCATGGGGCAGCCAGCACATGGCAGAGATAAGGGCTGTGTGATCTTGAAGTCCCTCCCAACCCAAGACAGTTTATGATTATACAGTAACATTATCTGAACATAAGAGATTATTAAACTGAAATCTTTTGATCCTTAGGCTAAGGTACGGCACGGGTAGGGTTTATACAGCCTCCATGAAATGTCCTGCAGAGTTGTCTGATCTTTGGACTGGGTGAGGCCCATTGGTGGCTATTCACATCGGGCTTCCTCTGAAGAGTTCAACTGGTGGTGATGGCTGATTTATGAGGGGAACATGCTTTCAGCAAATAATCCACCTGCTCTCTATTCAAATCAGCACCTGAAGGTAAACAACTGCTGAGTACAGCTGCAACTCCCATCGTCCATTTCCTCAGTAGTGCTTTTTAATTTCCATTCCTGTTAGGCTTTTTAGGTGATCACGTTATCTCATGTTGCTGTTCATGGGGGGGAGATGTGCTATACTCTGAAGACTTTGGACAATGAATTAAAACTGCTTTGAGTAGTGTGGCCATGTTTATTTTATCTGAAAGCTTTTTTGGGAAACATCCAAGACCAGCTACTGCCCAGAATCAGCGAATTGTCCCCATTGCTCATGTTTGTTTTCTACAGCTAGTCCTAGTGGCAACAGCCCTCTGTGCTGAGACAGATGCCAACTGGAGTTTGAACAACTTCCTTAATGATTGCACCAGTCCCCTATGCTACTACCACTTAATACAGAAGCCATGTGTGCCAATGAAGTAGCTACATAGTAAAATACAGCAGAGAACCATCAGGCAGAGAAATGCTGTCATGGGCTATCATGTGCAAAGAAGACCAAACAAGGAACTCAGCATAGCTCCTGGATCCTGCAAATCTCGTATCACTGTGGTTAAGGCCTTTAAGTACTACTATAATAACAAAGATTTGTAGTTAAAATAAAAGTGGACAGCAAAAAGAATAAAAAGTTATTAGGCTTTATTATTATTATTATTGACAAGCTTCGCCTTCCTTTTTGAAAGCAAAAATGAATTCAATTTTAGAGCATTTTAATGTTTGCTTTAAGACATTTTGAACTTATAGAGTTCATATGTAAAATGATGGTCCTTACATTCAGGCCACCAAGACTGTTCCATGCCACAGCTTCTTTAAGGATACATATATTTAAGGGTGCATCAGATAAGCTGGACAAAGGGGAGATGCTAAAAGGAGGTAGACAAGTACGTTTTATCCTTCTTGGGCCCTCTCCTATTAATTCAGGAAAAAAATGAAGGTATGTTAGTGGTAGGCTGAGTAAGTGAAATGCTGATCAGGCATTTAATAAGAACTCTTAAAATAAAAAGGAAATATTAAAGAAGGCTGAAAGAGCTGGTGTGTCATAAGACCTGATCCAGATCCCAGAACAGACACCAGTACTCAGGTTCTGCTATGTGTTACTGCTTCATGAAAGCAGGTATTTTTAATATTTATTATAAGTTTCTGCTGATGAACGTATGGACTTGCTTTCTTATTCACAAAGTTACATCAAACTTAGGCTTTTATGGGGAATAATTATTCAGTTTGCATGTATACTGCAGAAAACAACCTTCTGCTCTTCCAGAAAACTGTTTACCAACAGGTTGTAATAACTATCAGCCAGATGCAGCTAGAAAAGCATAACTGTATAGATTCTAATTATTTCATATGGTTTTCAATCCATAATTGAAAAATCTAACAAGGCAGCAAATATTATAATGAAACTTTGTAATTCATATGAAAGTTGGAAAAGTACAGGAGGGGGTAAGTGAAGACAGTGATTGTTAAGATCTTAAAAGCCTAGAACACAGGAAGGTAGAAGAGTGAAGTAGAAAAGAATGGAGAGAAGGAAGAAAGAATTGAAATTGTTTCAACAGCCTCTAAATTGAACAAGGAATAAAATGCCACGGGTTTGCACTACATGGGACATGGAAGACCTACTGTTCTCACAAAAGTCAGCTCATAAAATTCAACAATTACATCCCTACTGTCTTAATTATGGTGTTTGTAGAACAAGGAAATAGTCTGTATATTGCTTTACAGTCTTATGTCGAGTAGTTCTGGGGGGTGGATACATTAACTGGTCAAGGACAGCCTGAGAACTCAGAAAGCTGTCCCAAGGACCTGAACATTCCTCATAATCATTTTGAGGTACAGAAAGAGATTTTGATTTCTTACATTGTAGAAAAACAACATCAACAACACAACAAAAAGCAGCTACAAAGCAGAACATTGCATTACTTTTACTACAACGCCTCAGGAGAAAATGAGAAGTGACAGCCCAGTGCACTACTGCAGACACCACTGAGAACTGCATCAATACAAAGAATAGGTACAAATGATTTACATTTGTTTCCCTGATGTTGTTAGGTACTTAGGTCAAAAGAAACAACGGCATTCAAAGACCATACCAGTGATTTACTGAAGGATAAACTCATTTAATTCATGTATCAATTCAGAGCACAGAACTGTACGTTTTTGGATTGATACAGACAAGTAAAATACAGAAATACAAAACAACTTACAGACAATATTCTACAATACTTCTGTTTAAATGCTTTAAAGTAGTATTCCCCAGAGAACTGGATTTTTGTGGTTACATACAGCCCAGTTTATCTCGAACTCTTATTCCCTAAAATGAAAGCCAAGCTCGTACTCTGAAGTCCTGCAATTCCTATCACTCCTAAATGCTGCTGAGTCATACTTACTTGTTCAATTTTTACACTGCATTTAACATAAGTGCAGGATAAAAAACATTTTGATTCTTTCTTCTCAGCATCAAATATATCTTTAAGAAAATATAAATCCTCTGAAGCTGCACTATTAATTTGTTATATATTCGCTGCAGCAGGATGACCTCTGGCAGTAGGTTTGCTGTTACTCACTGGAGAAGGGGCTTCTTCAAATTACCTTGTTTCAGTTTTCTTTCTTCCCCTCAACCAGTAACATGCATTGTGATCATTCAGTGTAGAAGAAACTGTGTCGTGCATGTGAAACTGCATGAAATGGGACACCAATGGAAAGTACTCAGAACAGGAATGTTCTACCGTTGGCTGCAGATGTGCCCTCACCAGCTGGTTGAGGATCTGCCATCATTTCCTTAGCCAATCTATCAGAAAACAAATGTTTAAAGAGGAAGTGTCTCTCTAAAGAGTCATTCCTACTTTAAAGCTCTTTCATTTTCTCTTTGTTGAAGAAGTTATCTCTAATATCTTGCATGTAAAATGTCAAAAAATACCCACCTGTTAGCTATGCAGTAAAATTAAGTTTGCATGTGAACTACCTAGCAGAAGATGAAGAAATTAATGTTGTAAGTAGTTTTAGACAATGTCGATTTTCTAATTCTAGTAACTTGTTTACCAAACTCTCAACTTACATGTAACAATATATATGTCCTGGTATCAGCAGCAGAACATTCACTTTGATTTGAATTGTCTAATGTATGAAACAAATGCAAGTGTATTTTTTGGCAACATAAACATCTTTTGGCTACAATGACTATTTGCTCTGTATTCAGTGCACATACAACTTAAAAGCATAGGAGAAAGAGGGAGCAAACCAGGAACACTAATTTAGAAGAGCTTATGCATAGTCTCCATTTATGGAAATCGCAAAGAATGTCGCAAAATGTTAAACAGATTTTATTATGATGAAGCAACAATTTTAATTATGAGAAAATGAACTACAAAATTCTTTCAAAAAAAAAGTTTGATAACTTTTTCCATATTCAATTACCATCTGAATGTTCAACATCTGACATCAAATGCCTGCTGAAAATGAGCTCTGACACAGATTTTTGGACTAAGTGGATGTTCTATGCCAACTTCTAAGGCAACATGAAACTCCTCATCCAGAGCCCAAAAAATGTAGGGAGACCCTAGAAATGTAGCAGAAGCATTTCCGCACACTGATTTCAGTAGTCAAGTTTGTGCAGAAGTGATTCCACTAGATTCATAGAGTACCTCTAGAGGAAACAGAAACTTGTCACTTTGTAAGCTTTTTGACATTTTCCAACTCTTCTATAGGTTTCCATTTCTGATGGATCGTTAATAGCTGGAAGAAATTAAAAGGAAAATATAACAGAAATCAGCAAAACCCCCGGTATTCAAGTCCTCTCTCAATGAAGATTAGTTTTCCCTCCTGCAATATTGTATATCAGTTTATCAGTGAAGGATTTCTACTAGCTTTACATTAGGCTATTAAAAGTAATCAAATGTAACAAGGTATATGATACCAATAATTTGTTGAACAGAACCACTTTGATATCAAGCAAATAATAAACTCAACTATTATTCCCAAATCATGTTATTTTCCTCATCACCCCAGGTGCTCCACTAAACTAAGATGTTTTTCTTTACAGCTGCACTACTCCAAAACATCCTTGGTCAATTTCACAATTCAGGAACAAAGCGAGTGTACCCAGTATTCCCTCCGCAGCCCATACATCGCTGCTGGCAGTGGGGCTGGGTAAGAAGCAGCTGTGGGGCCAACACCACCAAGCAGGCACAGAATGAAATACCTGAATTCCCCTCTTCAAATAATGGGGGGGAGACTCATTATGCAATTAGTTCCACTTTTAAATCAGTATCAGCTTCATACCTTTTTAAGTAATATTTTCTTGGTACTTGCAGGGTTATTTAAATGTGCTCCTGTTGGTAACACACACCACTGGCACTATTATTAGTATTAATTACCTTTTGAGGCCGGGTAGGATCAATGGTTTCCCATGGCTCTGGATTTCCACTCTTGTTAATGCTTTAAGAGAAGATAAAGCAAAAGAGGTACTGTGTTTTAGGGTGTGAACTTACACACGTTCCTCCTGCATAAGCAATCTATGATCAGCACAACTATTCCTGTAGGTGAGCAGTTCCCTGAAACACGTAATACAGCTTTGGGAATTTCTTTCTAGTGTTGGATATAAATCAATTACAGCCTGATTTCCTTGTGGCATCCAGAGCACCAAACACAGCCAATCTCATTTCAGTATAATGCGGCATCCTAAGGTAAGAAAGCTGAAAATCAAAAGCAAATAAAGACTCAAATAAAAGGAGAATTTAGATCTGATGGCTAAAAATGTTTGTTTCCATCATTTTAAAGTAAATAGAACATTTCCCAAAAGCTGTAAGAGCACAGGGCTCGGCTGCAATGAGCGACTGAGCCACAGGAACAGGAACCTGTGGGAGCACACACTACCACACACTGCCTGCGTCCCCCAGCACTCAGTGCCCCTTCATGGGAACACCTGAAGACAATTCACCTAAAGCAGAGAAAAAACGTGACCATTCAAAGCTGAGAAAGCATTTGCTTCAGCCTAAACGAGCAAACTCCTCCATCATTTAAAATGCACAAGTAACTGAATCTTTCCCGGTGCTCTGGGGCACGGCTCGGACTTTCGGCTCTCCCCCGGCTCGGGGCCGGGCGGCCCGAGCTCCAGCAGCAGCGACCGCTTACATCACGTCGGATTTGCTGACGAGGGAATAGGCTGAAAAAGCAACGGCCCCAACGGCAGCGCAGGACACGACTCCAACCAGGGGGATGAGCTGAAAGACACCAAGCGGGGAGGTGAGCCGCCCGCAGCGCGTACCGGGGACGCAGGAGCGAAGCTCGCCGCGCTCCCGTGCCCCGCTCTCCCCGCGCTGCGGTGCCACGCACGGCGGCGGCCCCGAGCGGAGCTGCTGGGAGCACTTACTTCTTTCTTCGCTTTCAGCAGCTGGAAGAAGCTCGCGCTCATCCTGCCAGCGGACCTGCAACAAATGGTCCCGTTACCGCACCGCTCCTGAGCGCCGCCGGGACCCCGAGCGGGCACGGCACCGCGTCACCTGGCGGTGCGGGGCGCGGTGGGGCGAGCAGCACTGTGCGGGGCAGCGCCGCGGGCAGCGCACCCCGCGCTCTATATACGCGCTGATATGCGCGGCGCCGCCCACACGCACACAGCGCCCCGCAGCGCGGGGGCAAAGGGCACCCCCTGGCGGGAAGCGGCGCTCCGGAGGCTCGATGCGTGCGGGAAGCTGTAGGGAAACAACGCTGGTCCGTAGGACTGCATGTATCCTAATTACTCATGTCAGCCCCCCGAAACGGAGCCCCGGCAAACGCAGTTTTATTTATTACTGACACCGCAGACTTTTCAAAAGCGAACTTTTACTGTATTTCATACAAATCCAAAATGACAGCGGTATGAAAAAGCAGAAAATACAGCAGAGACTGCAAATCCGTCCCCGTGATATACTTAATAATACTCAGAGCACATCACTCCTTTATGATTCAAGAGATTAATTCTCGACTGAACATTTTTTCATAAAATTCCAAGTCTCTGGTGCTTAAAGATGGCTTCACAGTCTTCAGTGACCTCACAAAATGTTCCTGTTTTACAGTAGTTGCCTCAAGTCCATTTTCCTGCAATGCCAGCAAAGCAGCCTTTAAAGAAAGAAAAGAAAAGCATGAAGCTCTTTCAGCATTTTAAGTTGCATGGAAGTTACTGCAAGTATTTCAAAATACCATACACAAATACAAATTTTAGACAAGCTATCAGAAAACAGCACTGTCTGGTTTATGGTGTTTATAACACATCAGATAAAATCAGCATGCGTCCCACATCTACTTCTGCTGTCTGGATTAAACCACATATCCTTGATCACTTTCAGACTTTCTTCCTTGAGAATACCTGCTGCTTTCAGCTAACAGCACCACTGCTGCTTGCAGTACATGGAGTACAACTTCTCTGGACTTGAGCCTGAGTTAGTTCTCTTTTTCCCACCAAAAAGCCATATTTAGATCAACCCCAAATATTTCTTACCTCCCTGCACAAATTTTCAATATCAGCTCCAGAGAAGAGGTCCGTTAGGGCTGCTATATCTTGCAGAGACACATCAGCATCCAATGGAATTTTTTCTGTGCAGATTTGCAAAATGGAAAGCCTTCCCTGTAAGGTGGCAGGTATCAGTGAGAAAACAAAACCAAACAGAACAGTAATCACTCCTACTCCAAATCAGTTCAAAATGTAATGTTAGACCCAAGGAAAATACAGAAATATACAAAAACAGAGTTATCATGTTTTTGGTGAAAGAGTAAATAAAATATTAATGGAGGTATTATTCACTCTCACGGTTCTCCCATATTTATGTTCAGTATTCACAGTCACTCATTACTTCATGAAAACAGACTATTTTCGATACAATACAATTCCATATACATCCTGCTTTGAGTCATCTCTTATTTTTTAGGGTTGGGGGAAGCTCAGGACAAACATTTATACCATTGAACATTTACAAGAACAATAAAGTTTTGAAGAAAGGACAGCCAAATTATGATACTTCCTGCAGTTTGCTTTTGTAAATAGGTAACTGTTTCAGACTGTAGTTTATTTTATATATGAGCAGTCTATCAACATAATCAGTTTAAATGTTACTGTTATTTAAATTACAAACATAATCATTCCCTTTTTTGTGTACCTTGAGTTTGGTAACTCATTTTCAATGAGTTTTCCATCAACTTTGAAATACATTATTAAATTATGTTCTTTTTTTTTTCTTAAATTAAACCATGCTGGCAATTTTTCTCTCCCCACTGAAAGCCCTGTACAGACTTGTAATACATCACCTTTAGGTCTGGAGGTGGAACATAAATCACCCTGTCTAATCTTCCAGGGCGCAGTAAGGCATCATCCAACATATCTGGTCTATTTGTTGCAGCAACAACCATGAAATCTCTGTCCAAAGTTTCCTGAAACTCTAGCTGAGGAAAGAGATGTGAAGATGTTAGTGCAACATGGTTAAGATAGGTACAGGTAGGTTAAGACATTTACATTAAGACTACTACAACTACGACAAAAGAAAAGGGGAAGGGAGAACATAAAATGCACCTCTGCATGTAATTATTCTCCTTTCAGTACTAGTACTTTATTTTCCTTGAGGTGAAAGATGAATCCGTACCAACACCAAAAATGGCACAGTTAACTTAAAATAACAATGTTGAGCAAGAAGATTTTTGTGACATGGAATGTACACCATTTCTGCTCTTGAGCCCATGCAGGTGTTTGGTTCAAAGAGTTTCACTGAGGAACAGATTATATTAATACAATGAGCAGCCTACATATGGTGTTTTATAAAAATCAGAAATGATGATGAAGTAGAAGAGCATCTTTTTAAGGTTGAGAACTTTAAGCTTAAAAGCATGAATGACAACAATTCAAATTTTTGGAATACCTGGGCAGCACTTATTCTTCCTATATAGGAAACAGAACACAAATACCTGTCTTTCCTCATCACTTATTTCTTCACACTGCCCCTCAAGCTGTAGTTTATTTCCTCTTCGTTCTGTGACTTTCAGCCCAACACCATCCAACTCATTGAGAAGAACAGACAGAACCCGCTCTGAGACACCATGGCCAGTTTTACTGTGTGATCGAGACCCCAAGATAGAATCAATTTCATCCAGGAATATTATTGCTGGAGTGTTTGCTCTCGCCTGGCGGAAAACCTGTTTTGGGGATTTTTTAAATAAAATATTAACACACATTTTCTTTCAGGAAAGGTGAAACAACCTGATTACATATAATCTTATTTTTACTTTGATTTAAAGACAAATTTATTCACACACACAAAAAAAGATACTTATTCAAAAAGCCATTCTGGCTCACATTCACTATAATTACGCTTCAGAATTGTAAATGAACTGAAAACAAGAGAGTAGAAATACTTTCAGAGCTTAAAACCAGCATCATTTTAGGGTTAGACTTCCTGCTCATATGAACTGGAAACTGTAAGTTAGTTCCCCATTTCACAATCAGAGTTTTAACTACCATTTTTTCAAGAGCAAAATGTAGAGCAAACTTAAGAAAAATCAAGCAAAACCAATCTTTGCACCTCATACAAACTGAAAACTGTACCTGAGATAAAATCTTCTCTGAATCTCCAACGTAAGGTGAGAATAGCTCAGCACCACTTACAGAGAGAAAGGAACAGTGACAACTTGTGGCCACAGCTTTCACCAGTGTGGTTTTGGCACACCCTGATGGCCCATAGAGAAGAACACCCTTTGGCCGAGCCAGGCCCATCCTTGCAAATGCCTGAGGAAATCTCATTGGCCACTCTACACTCTGTCAACACATAAACAAGGGATGAAATTCTCAGTAACAGAACTGAAGATCAAAGGCAACCAACAAAATAGCTGAGCACAACACTCTGCTTTTTAGTACATACATTAATTTGAAAGCAACACAGAATGCAATTTCATTTTTCCCTGGTAGAAAACACACACAGCCACCTTTCTGGAAGGTCCATCTCAACCTCAAAGAGAAAAAAAAAAGGCAATTCTTGAAGGATGATATGCAAGAGCCATCTCTGGCTATAGATACAGAAATTGGCCACTGCAGAGTATTTCTGTTTCTGAGAAGCAGACTAATTACTCAATTCTATTATGCTTGCTGCTCTTATCTTGCAATCCTACATGTCAAGCAATGTAATAATTTAATGTAGGAGAAAATGTAAAACCATTTTTAATTTGCAAGATAATGCAGTTCTGTAATGTAACATACAGAACACCTTGGAGAATATGGTCATCAGAAAATGTCTCTTTATCTAAATGCATTTACATGTTACCTGTTTTAACTTCAACTTCACATCTTCAAGACCACCAATCTGCTCCCAGGTGACTGGTTTACACTCTTTGAGTCCAACTGCACTTCGAAAAGAGGACGGTTGAATTTTTCTAAAAGCTTCTTGGAAATCCACCATGTTAATCACCACTTCAGCTGAATCCTGAAGAAAACCGAAGTGTATTAGCAATACGCTTACATCATAATTTATAATGTTTTATTAGCATACAAAACACTTCACAAATCGCCAGACAACTCATAAGCAATTAAATTCCTCCCCTAACAAGCTCAAGCAGTGCATACACAAAGATGTAACAAGGTAAAACATGTTCTCTTCATGGTAATTTTATATAAGGAAAAAACAACTTTATCAGACGTATTTTAGAAAAAAATAAGACCAACTATGAAAAAATCAAACCAAAAACTTAGACCAACTGAGTCAGGGTTACTGCACACAAATTCCTAGATTCTCTTGAATAATCAAATACAGAAGGTCTAACATTCATAACTCTCAAACAGACTGAAAAGTTCCAATATTAAACTACAGACGCAATAACAGAACAGCTGTGATGTACTATACCAAGGAGCTTGCAGCTCTCCTGGCAAACAAGCCAACTACTTGTTTGCTATTTTTATCTACCCATCTCTTTCTTTCTAGGATACCAGGCATGAATTATTTCATTATTTGCACTATTTTTATGGTACTGGGAGAACACAGATAGTCTAGAAAAACATTATTCTCTTCTTTCTACCCCAGTGAAGATAGAGGGTACCCTGCAGATGCTAACACTGGAAATTTTGCAGATAAGGCTTGAAATTTTCTCTCAATGGCAAACACATTCCTCTCAGTTCTTGTAAAAGTCAGCACAGACAGAAAGAATTAAAAAAACCAATCCACACATTCTCTAATTTTCTATTTACAATATCTGAGAAATTCAATTCTTGCATACTGTGCAATGGTATGACTTGTTTCTGTCACTTAATGTTATATACAACCATATGATCCAAAGGCTACATTTTCACTGTTATAAATTTATATCACAACTAATTTGCAGCTATTAAGAAACAAAATTCTAAATTGCAGAAAATTTCAGAAGAGAGCTTTGGTGAACGTTATTTTAACTTGTCAAATACTAATACTCTAATAATACTTGCTATAATACTAATAATGCTTGCCAATACCCTAATACTCTGCTTCACACAATCATAAAAGCATATATGTATATAAATAAAAAAAAACCTGCAAAACCTTTCACCCAACTAAGAAGAAAATTTACTTTCAAGACAGGAACTTAAAAGACTAGTGAAATGGCAGGCTTACATTTATAACACACTTGTTTTTATCCAGTGCTCTAATTTCTGAGTTCTTCACCTTGTTCAAATTTTCAAGTAAAACTATATGCTAATGGAGGAAGGGTGTTAGACAGTAATCATGATTTTCCTCTTGATTTGCAACCATACCAAATTACTGTGGAACACAGCCTGTATAGCAGCTTCTCTGCAGAGTGCTGTAAGGTCAGCTCCAACATACCCAGTTGTCATTTCTGCCAGTTTAACCAAATCAACATCCGTAGAAATGGGCATACTACATGTGAGCATCTGCAGGATGGATGTCCTCTGCGTAAGTGTTGGTGTCCCAATAATAACCTAATCCAAAGACAAAATTTTCAAGTAGTTACTTTGCCATACTTCTCTCATTTCCTAGACCTGGCCAAGAAGATTCATCTCTAAATCAACTTCAGAAGATTTATACACACTTACACTGAGAAACTTAATAGTAGCAGATCATAGATGATAGATATTTAAAGCAGTTTTAATTTACACCTACTTTCCAAGTTGGTGTTTTCTGTTGCATAAGCAGTTGTTCATAAGATGCTGCTAGTTACTGTTCATCAAATCCCGTTCCAAGATAATAGAAACATCTGACTTAGCAACGAGGTCATTATTTCATTGCTCACAAGGGCTGAATTAGATAACAATTAGGTTTATTTAATCAAATGCATTACGCAAAATACAAGCCAAAAGGAAAAGCACCTTCAAGGTTGAACTAGGGGCTCATCTTCATTAACTGTCCCCTGAACAGAACCAGAAGGACTGAGCACAGATAGCAATGCTTGCTTACTTCTCTGTCAAACCTGCCTGGTCTTCTCAGCGCAGGATCCAAGGCGTCAGGCCTGTTTGTTGCTGCCACAACGACCATCGTGTCCTCACCACCGACACCGTCCAGCAGCGTTAGCAGCTGAGCAACGAGGCGGTCCTCGGGTGCACTGCTGCAGCTCCCCCGCTTTGGACACAGAGCGTCAATCTCATCAATAAAGAGGACGGTGGGGCCCCCGTGGGACATCTCCCTGCCCTTTTCAAAGACGCTTCGCAAATTCTCTTCGCTTTCTCCTGGCCTGGAGCCGTACATTGCGGGGCCGCTGATGCACAGCAGGTACGCACCCACCTCTCTTGCCACCGCCTTTACCAGGAGCGTTTTGCCCACTCCCGGCGGTCCCACCAGCAGCACCCCGCTGGGGACGGCAAGCCCCAGCTTCTTCAACGTCTTCGGGAACCGGAACGGCAGCTCGACCACTTCCTTCAGCGACTCTCCCGCATCGTCCAGCCCCGCCACGGGAATTTTCGCCGTGCCTTCCGTTAAGCGCCTGTACCATTCCAGCGCGACCACCTCCGTAACGGCGATCCTCGTCTGCGCGGTTATCAGCCCGGCCTCCTCCGTCACGGGCTCTACTGAGAGGATTTCAACGTGCACCACGGGACTGCGGACGTTGGGGCCCACGGTAACAACGTAGCGAGGGGAAACGTAGACGTTCCTCAGCACGTCCCGCACCGCCTCCCGCAGCCCCTCAGCCCGCCTGGGCGCGCCGCAACGCAGCACCGCGCGCACGGCCACGGCCCGCAGGCGGCGGGAGGACAGCGGCTGCAGGCGGCCGGGGCACAGCGCCACCCCGCGCAGCGCCGCCGCCGTCAGCCCGGTGCTGCACGCCGGGTCCGCCTGCACGTACCCGTCCGCCAGGTCCGGCCGCGGCCACGCCGTGCACAGACAGCAGCCGGCGGGCAGGGAGATGCGCAGCGGGGCGCCCAGCCGGAGCCCCAGGAAGGAGAGCGCGGCAGGGCCCAGCCTGCACCGCTGCGTGCCTTCATCCCCGGGGTCCGGAGGGAGCAGCTTGAGGGGCGCCGGCTCCATGGCGCCACGCCGCCAGCCCACGCCGAACGCGCAGCCGCGGCGCTTCCCGCGCACGCGCACGCGGCGGCCCCCCGCCTCTCCCCACACGGTGTGCTTCTTGTGCGCCTGGGCGCTGTCAGCGTTTCCCTTCGCTCAGCTGGGCGCATGTTTTCCAACGGATGAGGCAGTGCTCCTTCCTGCTAGGATGCAGTATAAAGCCATCTCCTGTGAAATCTACAGTGCGCGTAATTTCAGTCTGTGAGTAGCTTAATTCTAAGTAGCGCGCACGGACTCCATTTGAGACCCCCGCACATAGGAGAACTGGGATCTCCATCGCACGGGGCACGCAGGGCTGCACAGCAGGGCCAGGGGGCGAGCAGCGGCTGTTCTGGAGGCTTCTGCGGGAAGCCATACAGTCATCTTTCTGGCGGTGTGCTGCTTTGTCCTGTTCTGTGTGAGCCAAGGGCTGCAGACAAAACAACCAGTATGAATAAAAAGGGGCAAGGCGATGGTGCCCGTTCAGCTGATTCTGAGTACTTCATAAGAACTCATGGTAATGAAGCAGAGCCTCAGCGTCATTGTTAATACAGCTATTTTTTTTTTTTTGGACAGAATGGTAGGATAGAGACCTTATTTATGAATTTGTATGGGAAGCATTGCTGAATGGATGCCCTGATACCTTTGAGTAGTCATGCTCCCAAAACTTTTGCAGTCAACACTGACAAAATGGCAAAAAGGTGTTCCACCAAGAATCTAGCTTAAACTGTCACCGACCCCTCCCAAACAACAGCAAACCAATATCAAAACAAACCCAACACAATTTTCTCAATATTCACTAGATGGCAGCTGATCTTCAAGAATGACTTGTTCCTCCTGGCAGAGTTCCAAGGGAGTACTCACCAGCTCTTAGAGAGATCGAATGCTGCCCGTCATTGTCTTTGCTGTGTTTCAAATATCAAACTGAAAATCCAGCACAGTGAGTGTTCAGATCGTTTTCAGCTTCATTACTCTTCCTGCTTTTATATGTTCTGTTTCTTGCTGCTGATTTATGAGGAGGAATGTTCCCTTATTGTTTGCTTTCCTATTTTGTGGGCCAGATATACTTCTTTTAAAGACCACCTACAATGCTGTAGTAATATTCTAAAGAGAAGGAATGTTGGTGTTCTACTCTTGGATATGCCTGTTGATTTTTGGTAGAATAAAATATTGTTTGGAATTCCTAATTCATTATAACTCACAAAAATAACCGTCTTGTTTTAATGATTATTTACATTTAAAATAAACAAGCTATTAAGCTGAATGTATTTTTGGTAACTGATTATATTTTGTCAAACATTTTTTTGAACTAAAACTGTCAGTGTATTTATCATTTTTTCTTAAAGGCAAATGGATTCAAAAATGTATGGTAATCATCTGTAAACGGAATAAAGATAACCCATTGTGGGTACATAGCATGTTTACACTTTAGGACAGCATCTAGTGAAGGTTCTCTGGCAAAATGTAAATGTGTGTTGTACCTACAGTAGATACTGCACATTTGAAATGCCACATTCTATTATAATAAAACTTCATAGATAAATTGTAAAGACATTCATGAAGAAGGATGGGAACAAGCTGCGCGTTTTTATGGGAGGGCCACCCTCAGTGTGTTTACTTAATTTTTCATTGAGAATCCGGCCAGTATCTTTATATGGAAGAGATTCCCTTTGCAGTTAGTAGGAATTTTTTGTGTACAGGGCATGCGAGGTCGAGCCCTGTATTTCTCAAAGAAGGGCATGGAAAATCTCTGACTGCTGCTGGACAGCTATTGTGAGGTTACTGCACCTTAGATAACACACCTGGAGCATCTCTGCTGGAAGTTATTACCCTTGCTGCAAACACATCAGAAAAGAATGGAGCCTGCACCTGAATTCTTCCAGTGGAGAATCTGGTGTCTTTGCTTAGGTGGACAAGGAAATGCTAAGAGACTACATTTTCATGGGAGTAACTTGAGACTGAGCTGCACATTGCATTCCCTTCACATATCTTTGGAGTAGTTTCCTTTCTGAGAGGGGAAAAACAGACAGCTGCAAACAATTTCTTAAGCTGCATTTGTCACTTTGTAAATATTTGGCCTTATGCCTTTTGATTACCACTTAATGATGCTTGGTTATCTGTTTCTGCTTAATATATAATCAGTGATGCATTTATTTTGGATATGGAATGGCAAGTGCTGTCCAATATAGAAACAAGAGCACGTGCAGGTGGAGAATTATACAAGGCCTGTACAAGACTGAGTGACTTAGCAAAAAAATGACAGATGAAGTTCAGTGTACAGAAGTGTAAAGTGTTGCACAAAGGGAAAAGCCATCCTATAGTCACTTTTATAACATCAGGGCAGGTGATTCCATGAAAATGTCAGCTCAGTGCTTGGAAAGCAAAAAGCTGATCAAATGATAGAAAAGGAACAGAGATCATAATGGGAAACATCTCAGTCCCACTGTGTAAACCTGTGGTTTATCTATACATTAGATGCTGTGTGCATTTCCAATCTCCTAACTACAGATATCTCTGTTAGGACTGGAAAAGGTTCAGAGAAGGCAATAAGAATGATCAGTGGTAATGCCTTCAGTGCAAGGAATGACTACAAGTAGGCTACAACTATTCAACATAACAAGATAAAACTTTGAGGTGAGGTGAGGTGACTATGGAAGAGATCTCCAAAATTGTGACCTGAATAGGAAATGCATGCTTCAAGTGTTCCCTTTAAGAGCAAGAGTTAAGTGGGGGTACTTAGACCTATGTTCAAAACAGAGATAGGTAATCCATTATGTGGTGGGTGATAGTTCTGTAGAACTTCAGTGAAGGATAGTGTGCATGCAGATTTGTTTGTAGGTGCCAGTGGAAACTGGACAAATGCTTAGAAAAGAACACTGCTTACAAGAGCTCTCAGGATTGAAAAGATCTGTGTGAGAAGCAAGCTCATGGAAAATTGTTAAAGAGCCATGTTTACATTGGTGTCAGAAACTTCTGTAAGCTGATCATGTTGGAGATGGGAGTCTTTGAGAGTCTCATGCATGCTTCTTCTGACTGCCCATTTTTGAGCACTGTCCACACTTCTTTTTTTTTCTGTTTAAAGTGACATTCTTAAAGCATCAGCACGTTTGTTCTGTACCTTAGGCAAAGAATTGTATAAAAGCAATTGGTTCCAGGCACACAAAGTGATACGTAAATGTTCTGTATGGACAGTTTTTCCTCTTAGAAAATCCCATATAGGAGTTATACAGTGGAATGTATTATACAGGATTTTCTTGCATCTTTCTAGGAATTTCCCACTGGTTTTCTAGGAATTTTCCCAAATCCTTTCAAGGAATTCCCACTTTGTTTATAGGAAATTTGCTTGTACTTTTCAAGAATTCGGCTTAGTCTTGATATAAATTTTCCAGGTGCTTTCTGGAACTCTTCTTCCCTTGCTTTCTGGAGAATTGCTCCAGTGCTTCCTGGGAATCTTCTCTACTTCTACTTTCTTGAAATTTCCTAGAAATATAGATTGTATCCTAGGTTTTCTCCTGGTGATAGGTAGGCATTTTACCCACACTTTTAGGTATTTTCCAGTGCATCCAGGAATGCTCCCTGCTATCTAGGGCTATCCTCCAACTTTCTAGAAAGTCTCCTGCCTCCTAGGCATTCTGTTCTTTGTGAGAACATTCCTAGTTCTTTCTAGGAATCTGCTCAGCTGTCTAAGAAGTCTTCCCAAGCCTTCTAAGAATTCTGAGTATCCTTTCTGGGAATGTTCTTGGTGCTCTCTTGGAAAACGTACCTCATAAGTTAAGAATATTTAGTACTTTGATTCTGCTTTCCATTGGACTGATGTATTTATTTTTGCCTCATACATTTATATGAGTTGCCACCTAATATAAATAGCAGATCACCTTGTTGTTTTCATTCATGTAAAAATGAATTGTCCATACATTACCGGCAGCTTCTTCATTGGGATATTGTTGCTGTTATTAAATATTAAAGACAAGCATTTAAGTTATTCATTACTTTTTCTTTCTCCCAGCCCAACGCAAACAAAAACCACTATAGTGTTTCTTGCTTTAGGAAACAAATACCAATTGATCAGATACACTGGATACCTGTTGTGTTACTCTGTGCATCATTGTTGATACAGTGTTCATTTGGTAAAACATATTTTTGTGCTTTTCTAAATCGCTCATTGAGGCTCTTAAAACTGGGAAACCTGAACATATGTTTGTTCAATACCTGTGTATGCCTTCAGTAGCAGTAATAATTAAAGTAATGAATGAAAACTGAAGAAAATAAAAACAAGTGACTTAGGTGACTTTTTACTACTAAAGCATTTAATATACTACAAAATGTTTTGTTTCTGAATGTTCTTGTGTGCTACCTCATCAGTAAAGACTGCTAGAATTAATATTTAAGCTTTAAAAAGTGATAGCTCTTATATACTGCCATTTCTTTCTTTTTTAGTGTTAGCGCATAGAATCTCATTCCAAAGAGTGGAAGTTAATGAAAAATTATTAATGATTTGAGAGACTTTCCAGAAAGTTCCTAAAACCTATAAGATCTCTGAATCCACTGAAATCTGAATTACTCTGTCCTCACCTGGGGCCTTCACCTGCACCTGTGCTTGTGGGTGGTGCTTTATTTAAACCCTGGCCTGGGCATTGTTGTCCGAGCTGTGTTGTAGGTGTTTGCAACTGGAAGTGGTTGTAACATAGCTATGCCTCTTGTGGGTGAGGGCCTACCCTAAGGCAGGCTTGACTGGCTTACTCGTCATCTCTGCAAGTTTGTCTGGTGAGCTGAACTCCTGGCTGATTCCTGTCCTGCATTACTCAGGTAGTGTGGGCTTGAGCTTATCAAGTTGAGTTTTTCCTCTTACAGACTGATAGCCTTTGTACTGTGACAAAAGCTTTTTTTGCAGTGTTGCTGGTATACTGCTGTTATGTAGGAATGGATGTGTTGGAGATATTCTTAATGAATATGGGCTTTCTGTTTTAAAAACTTGACTTATAAGATTTTATTTTCTTTCATGTGAGTGTATTGTGTGTAGAGTGAACAAATGCTGCCTTTTATTTAACTAAAGTGGATGGTAGGCAGTTAATTTTATTGCTGGTATGTATTTGCAGTGAACTGTATAAGCTGGTTTCTTTTATAAAACATAGGTTGAATGAAAATGCTAATGTAAGATTGGTCAATTTAATGATCACTTTAGCACAGAAATGTATTGCTGGAAAAGCTATTTATTCTGTCACTGCTTGGAAATTCAGTTAGTTATAGCTTACTTCCCTCATTCTTGTTTTAGTGATTCACATGAAAACATATTAAAGTGTTAGTTTTAACTGTGTTTAAATTCCTTCATGTGCTTTCACTGATTTTCCTTGTAAAGAGGGCAAGAATTCTAGGAGAGGTAACACTAGGATTTAATAATATGAATATTTATTTTTTTATATTCATTATACTGATCACAAGCATTAAAGGCAGTTATGTGAATTCAAAACTCTTAGTAGCCTATGGCTGTAGATGCTCACTGCAGGAGTGGAGGAGTTAAGCATACTGTTTAGTCAGAAATAGAGAACAAACACAAAACCAATCACAAGTAGCCTAACTGTGGGTGGTGGACAAGCACCTTCAACTTCCCCAAATCACTAAGGCTCAACACTACCTAAGAAATGTTAGTTATGTTGGGAAATCTGACTTCAATTTATTTCCAGTAATTTGATGCAGATATACCACATAGTGGTAAAACTTGATTTCTTTAGGCTATTGTGTTCTGAACTAAGTACAATGTATTTGGTTTTTCTGCTGTACCAATTGTCTTTCAGGCATTGGTATACTACAGTATTAATAGAAGTCATCTGTGTTCCTAAGAGGAACAAATGGTCCTTTTCTACTTACACTGCTAAGACAGCGAAGAAAGGTCAGGAATCTTGGAATAAGCTCTTATGAAGAGTAGTATAGAGTAGAGAAGTCTGAAGAGAAATCTAGTAGTTTTTTTGGATGGGAATCTGCATTTCTTATGGGAGTGTGAATGCTTGTGCAGATGTTACTGGAGTATGCAATATCAGAATTGCTATGTATTTTCTTCATCTTTTTATGGTCAGTTTATACTTCAGCTCAAGAAAAGCTTCTGAAAATCCTTGGAGGGATAGTCCATCTGACTGCTGGTAGGAGTGATTGTCTTTTAGTAATATTAGTTTTTCCTTCCTCCTTTGGGAGGAGTCTTATGGCTTCAGCATTCTTCTTTCCTAAAACAGGGATCTGGGAACACAGTCATGCCCAAATATCTGCATTTTTTCCCTTGTCATCATTGCTTAAAATTATATAAATTATTTTGGGAATTGTCACTTGTCTGTGTTCTTGCCTTTCTATTTCGAGCTGCTGTGTTTTCACTTCTTGGTGTTTCCTAGTACTTCTGGAATGAGTCACCTTTTCTACCTACCACCCCAGCCTTTGATTACTGAGCTTACCAAAGTGAGATGGGTATGATTTACAGGGGAAGCGGGAATGATTGTAACACCACCAGGAGAGTTCTGTATCTTCATGTTACAGCATAGAATATTTCAGAGAATTGAATGCTCTTTAAAAATAAAAACATACTGACATAAATGCTAGCAGTTAAGTAATATATCCCAAGTGCTCAAATCAGTAGTAATGAAAGAAGATGGCAGCAGGAAATTTCAGTGTGTTACTTTCTTAGCTTATGCTAGGCCTGACAGCGTAAGTGAGATGTGTTGTTTTTTTTTTTAACAAATTAATGTTGAAGGGCTGCACAAATGCAATGACTGAGTCATGTTTTTAGATTTCTAAGTGTAAAGCCCTGTGGAAAGTAGTTGTGTAAGTGCTCACACTGCACCATTTTCAATGGCTTTGTTTCTGTTTGTGCTTTTAGGACTTAAGTTCTGTAGCCAATCAGGTAAATAATGCAGTTCTCCTTGATGTGTTATTGGCTTAGTTTTTCTTTAATTTGAATTCAGGTATCGAATAGCAATAATTTCAGTCTGTCACTTGTTTCTGTTAATGAAATCAGTGTAAACTGTGCTGTTTGTTTCCTTAGCATTTCATATGGCTATTATTCCTGTTCTGTCATGAAGTTCAGTTGTTAAAGGCATTCAGGACAGTAAATATTGCAGATACCCAAATAATCCACCTAACACAGCTATTGTGCAATACATTTACTGATTCATTATCATGGTGACTTTCAAGTATTCAATCTGACACAGTTTTATTACTGCCCAAACATCAGAAATTATTTTAAATTTGATGCCAAACTAACTCAAAACAATGTTTTTAGTTTTGGTTTTCTCTAAAACAAGAGGTCACTTGAAAAATTCAGCTTCAGATGTTCAAAATTGGGACTTGAATACTCTTATGGAGTTATAACATCACTTTCTTGTGTAACAGAATTCCTTCTATTGAAAAATAAACCGACAGTCTCAATGGTTAACTTTGTATGGTTTTTATTGTTCTAAAAATCCTTTGTATGGGCTCCAAGGGACTGAATCTCTGGCTGGGATTTATCTAAACAACAAGTTATTGAATGGAAAATTGAAAATAATGTTTTACAACTTTCCCACTCTTTAATGTAGAACTCTAGGGATGTTCAAATATATCTTTGATATTTTGAAAAGTATTTTGTGAAATTTTGTTGCTCTTGTTCTAAGAAAGCAACGAAAAGACATTACAGAGAAAGTGAAGTAGGTAAGATAAGTCATGTAAACACACTTACATCTGAAAACCGGTTTAAATTGTCAGTCTCTTGATGAAAACTGGACATGTTTGGTTTCCCAGGCTGTGTAGTACTGTCACGAATGTTCTGTTCTGATGAAAGCATCTATGGCTTGCTGCAGTCTGCTTTTCCTCCTGTATAATTTCTGAGAATGTGACAGCAGAGTTTTTGAAACATCTAACAAATGTCAACTAGTGTATGTGAGCTTGGTATTTGGAAAAGGGGTAGAACTGTATTTACACAGTGAGCTGGTAGCATCAGAAGTCTTTGCAGTGCTTTTTGTTTTCCCCCTGTTAGTATGTAAGATAAGGGACAGAGCTTTTTGATTTATAGTAAGGCCTCACAGAGTTCTTACCACTGTACCAGTATCCCTCAAGAGACCTGGAAATCCCATTCAATAGTAATCATTTGGTTCTGTTAGCAGCATGCTCTTGCCTTAATTTTAGGGGAGGGAGAGGTAGTTAGACATCCTTCATTGTAAATGTACATGAAAGGTAGCAATGAACAGGTCTCAGCAAAACAGACCAGCTTAAGTTCAGTGCAACCTATTGCTACCTTTCCTAGTGAGTTAATGTGAAAATGACACAGTGAATAAAGTGACATTGTTTCAGAATGGATTTAACTCTTCTGCTTCCAGAGTGCTCTAGTTTTGCATGTTGTTGGTATGTTGTACAGTATACAACGTCAAAGAACTCATCCTATCTCTTTGCATAATATTCTCTTGAGATGATCATTCAAACTTTGTAAAAAATCTATAGCATAGAACAGAGATATCAAACTTCAAAAAAGTGTTAAATATAGTTACTTTAACATCTGAATGTTTTTACGTACTGAATTTCTAACTGCTAGAGCTGTAGTAGGTGTAACTGAACACATGGAGCATAATTTAGCAGTGACTGCTACCTAAGTACAAGGGTTCTGGCAGAGCTATTGCCTTTTAAAGGTTGAGCTGCTCAAAATAAGTTTTCTGATCCTTTAGTTGGTACTGTGGGAGCAAACTGAGTTTTATAAGTTCTAAATTGGAGACATATCTTAATGGACAACTGATGGTGTGAGATTTCATTAAGATGAATGGCTGTTAGTGCATCTGGGGTAAGATGATGTCAGACCCAGGTACAGCTCTGCGTGAAGGAATCTGGAGGTCCTGACTGACAAGTTCAATGAGCTGACAGCCTCTTCTGGAATCTGAGAGGGCAAACCATGTTTTGGGATGTATGAAACCCAGTATAGCCAGTGAGTCAAAAATTGTGCTTCTCCTGCTCTTACCCACATTAATAACTTAGAGATTTTGATGACTGTCAGGGATCAAGAATGCAATTACCTCAAGTTTACATCAACTTTCTGATGTTATCAAGGTCACCTCTGTTCTTTTGCAAGTATTATGGACATAGCTTATTTTGAGAAATAATTGCAATGAGGATCTCTTTTTCTTTTCTAGTAGATGACACAGAACTTTGGTAACTTTTCCAGAGTTTATCCTGTATACGATACAACCTTAGTGCTATGATGCAGATGTTATAGTGAGACTTTAGTGTTAACTTTTTCACTGAAGTGACTGAACCACATTCTACTTCAAGATCTTATGCGGTGCTTTAGAAGTGCTTCAGGGAGTTAGCTAACTGTAGAGCTAAGGATCTCAAGAATAATCCTCTCAGCAGAATAATGAGAGATAGTATATTTAGATGGATCTTACACAGGTAGGATATGCGATAATACAAAGAGACAAAGGCTCACCTTAGATGACGAAGGCTCGCGGATACTCCACTCGGGAGGGATCTCCAGAAAGAGATCCTTCCCTGGTGGAGGCCAGCCCTTAAATGGGGCTTGGGGAGAGGTGGAGCCAGGCTCCACCCCCCTCCAATCACACAGGTATCATTGCCTTCACCTGTGCCCCCATGGCTGACTCAATGCTCACCTCAGGTGATCAATCAGTGGCTCAGGCTGTGATTCAGCAGTTCCCCTACACTAACTAAACCCCTGCAAAAGATGATTTGATTCAGATACCTTCCTTGTTATTTTGAGATCATTACTTAACTATACATTCAAGTGAGAATCTCTTTTTAAAAAGGCTGGAAGTATTTGCAAGGTAACTACTTCTTCAAAGTTTTAAGCATCTGTTTAATTTGTGTAATGAGTAATTTCTTTGAATTGGAATGTCAGAGATATAAGAATATCCTTCCAAACTCATTTGTGGGTGAATATTCTAACAGTCATTGACATTGGAAATGTCTTGTATTTTTGTTATACCAAAGAAAACACAAGTATCAGAAAAGAAAATGGGGACTAATGTTTTCTTTTTCCCATCTATCAACTAACCACATCAGCTCATGGGTAATCTGCTGCATCACTCAAATTGCTGTGGCAACTTGAAAAGCATCTTGACTATTACTAGCCTGAAGGCACAGTTTTATTTCTAGAATCTCTCCTGAAGAGGGTTCCTGTCGTGAGTAGCTTCAACTGTAATTGAATGTGATACTTAAAATTTATGAAAGATTGAAGTGTGTGATTAAAGAGTAATGAAGACACTTGAAATAGAGTCTCAATAGTGGTAAGCAGCTGTTTGTTACCATTGTGCTGATCTATGGTCTTTGTAGCAGTGTTAGGGAAATTTACCTACTGAGCTTGATGGAGCTGTATCCAGAGCTTTCACTGTCTAGTTAAAACACTTGATGTTTGTGAACATAACTACCGGTCAAGATTTTTTATTCCTCTGTGTTCTTCTCTGTTGGTTGGCTTAATTTTTTTTGGTTCAAAATAGTATTGCCTTTTAATTTACAAGGAAGCAGTGCTCTCTTTTTGGAAGAGTTGTTAACAGTGAGATGGAAGTATTTTCATGTATTTCCTTTTAAAAAGGAGCTGAGGACCTGCTGTATTAATAATGTGGTTAATGGAAGTAACCCATTGAATAGGGAGTGGGAGAATAATCAGCTAACTGATACAAACATTTGTTAGAACACCTACCCAGAGGATTTCTGTTCCCATTGCATCCCAGGTTTGGGACAGAGAGAAGGTAGAGTCTTCCAGTTTCAGATTCTCCTGTCTCTCTTAATGTTTTACTGAATAAATGTATCTGTGCTACATAGAATGACATTTCAAAGTAATTTACATATTTTTGCCTCTTTATTGTGCATTGCATTATCTGAGACTAATTTAAAACAGGCCTTTACAAAGTCATCTTTCAGAAAAATGAACTTAAAATGAAAATTAGAAGTCAGTGTCTTAACAAAAAAAGCCAACTACAGTTGACTTCTAGAAAAATGACTCCACAATGGGAGTGCTCTGAAGTTTTGGAAGTCACAGTACCCTTCACCCGTATTCTGACTTCCATCAGCTGCTGATGATGTTCTTCTGTCAGATTTTTTTCTCACTATCCTTGTAAGGAAACCTTTCTTCTTGACTTTTTATTTCTTTTAGCCTTAGTGAAGTGCTGGAATATTATTTCAAGTCAGTCATTTAAATTTCCAGTAAGTATTACTCAATAATATACATGGATGATGTTTAGCAAGCAGACAATGTGCAGACCTTTCACTTTAATAAAGTATTCTTCAGTCTTTGTTACCAGTAATAAACAAGAACATGCGGTAGAGAGCCTGAGAGGATGCTCCAGCAGCAGGGAAAGGCATGGTGAAAGCCATCATTGTCACTATATCCTGCTGTATTGGAGAAAATGCTGGAGGGAGGTGACTGTTTGGGAACTCCCACTGCTTCTCTTGCCAGCTGGCTCTAGGGGAAACTTATTTGTGCTTCCCCTGCCTCTGCCCCCTGTAATGTGTGGCATCAGTCTGGGGACTGAAAATGAAATGTTATGCATGCAAACCCATCACACCATCCTTTGTACAACAGGCATGGAATAGGAAAATGTTTTAAGGCCCTGGGAGTCTGTCAAAGAAAACTAATCCATGAGAAAATTTGTCAGAGTGCTGTAATTATGTATCAGCTCAGAGCCACTCACTGCTCAATTCTTCTGAGCCAACAATGCGTGGGATGCAGCGTTACCCTCAGATGTATGTTGGTGCCTCACCAGGAGAGCTTAACTTCTCTTGAGTTCATGTGTCTCGCTTCCTTTTCATGACAGTAACTTGGCTGGTGTTTTGTACATTGTATACTATGAAAATGTGTATGAGATCAGGTTTTTTTTTTTGTCTCTAACATCCACTGTGAAAGATTTCTGGACTTATTTTTGGCTTGTTGCTGCATTTTTTACCATTATTTCAACTTCAATGCCTTCTCTGCACCTGCCTTGCAGTGACATCTGCTGGGAGAAGCAGGAAGCCTTTATTGTAATTACTCTCTAAGTTTCAGGTTATCTTTGTCTTATTGCCTTTTACCTTTTATTGTTTTTTTTTTTTTTTTGCCTTAATATATCAGTGTTTCTTATTCGTGACAAAGGAGTCTTTTCTACATTGAGAACTCTTACTATACCAAGAAAACTTGATTCCTATACTGCAACTGAGTTTTATCCCTCAATTTGGAATTAATTTTTTTCTTAACTTGCCTCTTTTTTTCCCCTTTATTTTGAGATCTACTTTTCTGCTTTGTATTCTTTTCTATCTCTGATTTATCATTTTAAGCATGTTTTAGATGAAAATGCCACAATCTCAGAGATTTACTGGCTTTACATAATGGAACTTTACTTCATATTTTATAATTGAAGTCATGCTGCTTTTTAGTTGATTCTGTTAGAATCCTTCTTATCTTGCTTTGCTAATGTTGTCTTTAGCTCTAGTGTTAGTGATTATGGCAGTCGAAGATGCCACAGATGACTAATTATTTTTAGTAATTTACAAAGCTTTTGGTCATCTGATCTCAAACAATTTCTGTGTGATATTGGTACTTAATCTGAGGGATTTCAGTGTACTGAAGAGAGGAAGCTGCTTAGCAAGCTTCTCAAAGGAGGTAATAGATACCTCTAAGGATTGAAGACAGTTGATAAAGAATGTGTAATAACAAAAGTTAGTGTTCACCTAGGGAGGAGTAGTAAATAAGATATTAATGCCAATATATGCTACAATTATTTATGTAATTTAAAGAGGAGATGAAAATGAGGAGGGTTAAAGGCCTAAATATGTACTGTTAGATTCGTAGTCAGCAAAATTCCTTATGTTAGGTGGCTTCATAAGTGTCAAAATAAAACACTCCATCTTAAAATGGTATTTAGGAAGACTGCTTAACCATGGGCTCCCACTTTTGACTGACTGTGTTTTAAGTGAAGCCGTGTATCTGAAGACAGTTCACAGAAGTCTTAAATGTGCTTTAGTGAATTAGAATTTGGAACTGCTTTTTAGATGACCCAATTGCTTAAGCAGACTAAAATTTGGCCAGTCCCTTACTTGATAGTATCTGTTGTATGGCCAAAGCAGATGGACTGTGTGATGCTCAGTAAGTTTTTTTTTTTCCTATCCTCTCTGATGTCTTGCCCTTAATCTTTCACCACTTGTACACCACATGCCCCAAAGCATCCATCAGTGCAGTTAGTCATAACCAAATAAGTGAGATAAAAATTCCTGATTTTTGGTATCTACAGCTTTTCTTTTTTTTGAAGATAAACAGATGCTAACAGTTTCTCAACTCTTCTCTCAAAACGTATTTGCATAGCACACCATGTTAAAATCATGCTGCTATTATGACACATGTAAGTCACACAGAGCAGTAATGAAAAGCAGTCCAGTCAGTTCTGAATTTTGAATGCCTCCACTATTACAATTATATACTTTGTATCATACAAGTGAAATTTGAATAAACAGGATCCTTACTGAGGTTATTATAGACAACTGCTATGAATGTACTTTTTTTTTAGTGTTCAAGTATCTATCCTAATTGATTTGACAACACTGGCAACGCATTCACTTTTTCATTAATAATAGTTTCTGTTATTAAGTAGTTTGGAAACTTAATACAGAGCTTAGATCCACTGTCCTTTTATAGTAAACCATGTGGATAACTGTCAACCTTCAAAGAAGTTCTGTGTTTGAATATGTCTGTATGCATATATGTACTTTAAATGCATTTGAAGGCTTTTAAGACAGTGATTTATTTCCTGCATAACTGCATTTTCTTTCAAAGCACAAAAATGGTACTCATTTTATTTCTGCTGTCTAGTACAGGCAGAGTATATTCCACTGTTCAAATGTAAAAATAAAAGCTGCTTTTCCTGCAATCTTTTTAGATGTACAAACTCAGTGAGATTACATCAAGTCTGAGTGGCGTCATGCATTTTTAGTTCTCCTTTCCAGTTCTCATTATGACTGAGAATTAATGTCTAATGCCAGGCTGATTCTCCTCTGCTGGGATTTTTCCTGATTATTTCTTCTTTTCAAACACTGAAGTATGGTGTTAAGGACCTGATGAATCTCCAGTCAGTCTTTACTTAGTGAAATTATCTTTTGATCCCTGCAATGAGGTACCTTTCCAGTTGTGAAAACAGTCAAAATGTATTTCTCACTTCTCATCCTAATTCTGTATTCAGCACAGTTACTATGTAAACAAGTCCAGAACTCTGTAATTTCATTTGTTACAGATCTTGTGAAAAGCACTGTCATTTTGTTGTTCTGAAAACTAACTGTTGAAAGCTGCAAGAGTAATTAGTTGTTTTATAATGGAAAATGCTCACATAGCAGGGGGATGCTACTAGTGGGCTTAATACTCAGATTTCCACATCATATCTTCTTAGCTGTAACTTTCTGGTCAGAGCTGTTGCACAGACCAACTGACTGAGAAGGTGTGATTTAACTTCTTCCCTAACTAATCAGTTACCTGCAGTATTGCACTTCTGCTGTTGAATTGGTTCAGTTTACATTTGTTCCTAACACTTGTTTTACCTATCAGGATATGAAAAGTCAGTAGTTTCTGAGATAATTCTGGTTGTTCAAGTGACTTCCTCTCCGGTGAGGAAGCCCTTAGTAAGAGAGAAACACCATCAATTTGGATTTCTCCTGAATTGCACTCTGTCTCTGTTGAAGTCAGGGTATTAAGTGGACATGCACCTCTCATTATCAGTGTAAGTTTTATTCATCAATGAGTAAGTTCTTTTCCTTACAGGCATCTTTCTCCATCCTCACAACATACCTAACAGATTCATTTGGGAAGTTATGACTTACCTGATTTTTTTGTCAGCATTCACAATAGCTTTTGGGATTGCTTAGAAGTATTCATAATCAGGCTTTGCACAGAATGGAAAGTTAATCATTGATTTCCCTGACTGTTTTTGGTGTTTAAAAAGATTTGAATTAAACTACAAAAATATTTTTAAAAAATTGTCATTTCATTTTTTCTTTAATTTCTCAGTTTAAGAACTTTTAAATATAAAATGTGATTGCTACAATTATTGAATCCAAGTATTTAATCTTAATTTTTTATTCTTTTTAGAATTACATCTATTTTTTACAACTACAATGTAAAAAGTTCTCCAAGTACAACATCTAAAAGCTTTTCTCCATAAGTAGATTGGCAGCTTTGGAAACATTTCTGTAATCTCTCAGAACTCTTCTGACATGCTATTTTGGGTTTATTTTGTCTCAAAACAAATATTCAGAATATGTAGCTAGAACTTCTGACTATGATATTATTCCCATAAAAGGAAATCTGAAGTAATGTCCTGCTCATGATCTGTCTGCAAAATCTTCTAAAGTGCATATTAGAGAAATGAGGGAAGGTGAGAGGATTCAATCTGGAATGGATTACTGAACTGGCAAAGCTTAGTTTGTGTTTTGAGATATTATATTCCACTGTGATTTTGTAATTTGTCTTGGTCATTTCTGTGTCATGGAAAAAGAAATCTATCTGCAGGTTTTTCAGCAGACTTAGTGTACACAGGGTAGGTTCTCTTTTACTAATACCAGATGTCAGTATTTCTGACTTGCACGGTTTAATGCTGAAAGATTCAAATTTTTCAGTATTTATGGCTTAATACTTTAGTGAAATGCTGAAAAGTTGCTCTTATTTTACTGGGATCCTGGCTGACAGGCTCTGTAAGCCAGCAGTGTGTTGTGGCAGCTGAGAAAGCAAACCAACTTCTGGGGTGCATTAACCACACGGTAGCCAGTCAGTTGGGAGAGATGATTGTCATGAATTATTTCGCATTGCCATGCCCTCACCTTGAATACTGTGTGTAGTCTAGGCTCTAGAATTTCTAGAAAGTGTTAAGATTGTTGCCCTCCACTGGATGCACTCAGCTAAGCTGATTAAAAATGTCTCCTGCAAGAAGAGGCTGAGGTCACTGTGTTTTTCATGCTTGGAGAAAAGGAGGTCAAGGGATGACCACTGATCTCTACCTCCTTAGGATGGGAAGTGGAGGGAGATGTGCTCTTCTTTTTCTTCCTTGGTATTGTGATAGGACATGTGGGAATAGCTGCAAGCTGTGTTGTGGCTGTTCAGACAAGACATAAGGAAAACACCTCTTTCAGGAGAGTAGTGGGAAACTGGAACAGGCTTCCTGGAGAGGAGGTTGATGCCCCATGCCTCTACGTGTTTGGGACATTTTTGAAACATGATTAATGTTATGTTTGTACTTTGTGTTAGGCCCAAAGTAGATAGGCAGAGGGATTTAATCTTTGTAGGTCCTTGCCAACTGGAACTATTCTGTTCTGTGTGTGTATTTCTTGATGATTTAGAGGTACATGGTTAAAAGAACATTTATTGAAAACTAATTTACTTAAAAATTTTTACAACCAGGAGGAGCAAATAAGCTTTTGAAGTTTTGAAAAAATCATGCTAAACCACAGGAGGAGAAACTCTAAATACTTT
The DNA here is from genome assembly GCA_013399175.1 of Odontophorus gujanensis. Taxonomy (NCBI): domain Eukaryota; kingdom Metazoa; phylum Chordata; class Aves; order Galliformes; family Odontophoridae; genus Odontophorus; species Odontophorus gujanensis. The sequence goes on from VXAB01011895.1 coordinate 75,480, forward strand.
GTGGAGCAGTATAGGTGCACAGCACGGTCAGGCTAACTGGCCTGTGCAGATTATTTTAATTTAATTTTACTGCTTCTAAATATGGGTCAGCACATTAGCAGCCAATTAAGGTATCTCTTCTTGGCACTGTGTTGTGTTGTCTCTTAACAGAAGTAATGGATGATTTATACTGAGCTATGAATGTCTTATTCAGAAGCCTGTTAATTTCCTGTGTGGAAAAACTCAAAGTATTTGGTATTTCACATGCATAAATACTCATTTTCTGTTTACTTTATCTCTGTGTCCAGGTCTGGCTCTATTCTCAGTAAACATGGATGCAGTGCTTTCCAGTGATAGTTCTATGGAATTTTACATTACGAAGGGAAAAAGATGTCTTGAAGTGGATTTCATACTTGGAATTCTATTTGTGCTGAAGCCACATCTTCATAAATAATTTCATAGGTAACTGAATTTTAATGTATTAGTGCCTGTCTTTCAATTCTCTCTCCACCTGTGCCAAACTTGAGGAAGATATTAACAATGTGACTTTAAGCATAAGTGTGTGTAGATGGGAAGGAGCACGGAAGTAGTGGTCCAGGCAGCTGTTTATTCTGAATGTGGCCAAGTCCCAAGTCTGGACATTTTGCTTCCAAATAAGAATTTGTATCTTCAAGAGAAGACTTCTAATAGATTACATAGCTTTGTCAGCTAGAGAAATCCACAGAGAAACACTGCTCTATTTTTTCCTGTGTCACATGTGGCATTATGTTCCTTGAGTAAAGTCACTGATTTTTTGCATTCTACAAATATTTTGTAGTCTCTTGACCTTGTCAGATACAAATGAAGGGCTCTACTAGATAAACGTGCATAGCCCTTCTAATGGTGACTTAGATGGTCATGCAATTATTGATCTCTGTTCTTTGCTGCAAAAGGGGAGACTGATTTTAGAGATTTTCTTTTTTAAATGGAAAGAATCGTTATAAACCTTAATGTCTTTTTAAGGAGTCCTGCTTCATGTGTACTTTCTGAGGCTTTGGCAGTATAGATTGAAACTCAGTGTATAAAGGAGTAGTTGTAACCTAAGATACTTAACAATGGATAAGCCTCAAGCGATTTCTCTGATAGAGATACAACGAGGTTTGCAATGAAAAGAACAATATTATGCTGTCATCAAGAGTGTAATATGTGAATGTGATTCTGTTCATCAATGTTGTTGCCATGGTCTTTTACAAATGAATTTAAACATCTTCTACCAGCTGTCCACATGAACAATGATCTCTGCTTTTGCTACCGTTACCATGCAACCTGGCTCTGGGACTGTTTGGAAATGTATTACATTGACCTCATCAAATAGAGAAGATGGGAGAGCATCCATTCAGTTACAGTGATATGGCAGAACTTAAATGTGCTAGCTGAAAAGCAAGGTTAAGTTTTATACTTTCTGATTCAGCTTTATATTGCTGTCTCTAGGATATCTGCAGCACAAACTGCTGGTGTTCCAATTTCTATGGAAGAAGCATCAGGATCCTTTACATATTAATCCTTACAGCTTTAGGGAATGACATCAGGGGTTTGGAAAGAAGCAGAACTGTTACTTTGAACAGTGACTTGGAGTACCTGGAGTTCAGCTGTTTCTGAAACTAGATGAGATTCTATTCACTGTTCTCATCTGGGAGAGAGTGATAAGGTTACTATACTGTAAAATCCTCCTGCCCCTCTGCAACACACATATGCAAATCATCCTGTACTCTTGGGAAAAGTGGTGCTCCCTGGGGCTTAGCAGGAGTGGGTGATGGTGCTTGCATCTGAGTTCTTAATGACTTTCAGTTTCAGCCAAACCAAACCTGATATCTGTCTGACACTTCTGTCCAGTGATATTGTCCTACTTATAGCAGCTTGCACCACTTAACATTCTTCTAGAATGCTCCTGAGCTTTCTACTCCTTTCCTCAGTCGAAATGATCAGGCTATCATGTCAAAAACTGGGTAGTCAGTACACCAGGAAACAGGAGGTTTATCTTAGTAGGGAAATCTAAGTTACTGTGACGCTGCAACTTCTATCCTTCTGGAAGAAATGTCACTTATAATATGTCTGTACAGTTAAGTGGGTGTTACTGTGAAGTGAAGTTACAAGTGAAGTGACAGGAGGATTTGTAGACCTTCTTAAATGCTTATTTGTAGAGGATGATGGGTGGTAGCAGGGCTGCTAACTTCAGCACTTTTCATACAGCTTTAGAAAATACATTTTTCACTTGCTAGTGAGATATATTTCTGCCTCAAATCCTATGGGAAAAATTATATTGTATAAATATACCTTAAAAACCTTTTTTGAAATCTTAAGATGCAGTTCTTAGAAATTGAAGGACTTAATACATAACAGATATATTACTGTTTACAAATAATTCATGCAAGGTCAGACACTTTGCTTAAGACTTGTCTCATTTTCCATCCATAAGGAAATAATTCCTGACCAGTCATAGAATCACAAATTAAAATTATCCAGATCTGTCATAGTTGCATGTTGCTAGCAAGTAGCTGAGATTTTACTACTGCTTATTGGTACTTCCTGAGAGTTGCCTATCATGTATTATGGAGACTTTCATTACTTCTTAGGAAGGCAGTTCACAGTTCATGTGTCTTCATACAGACTGACTGGAGCAGGGTTATTCATACTTGATTTGTTTTGAACGCAACTTGGTAGTCAAGTGCTTGTTGGTATTAATGCTCTTTAACTGTTTTTGTACTTAACAAGCAGTAGATGATCTAGGCAGTATCATTTAGATGTAAGAATGAACTATGATACACGGCGTTAGTTTAGGGATATAAAACTCTGAAGACTGTGGATCTAAGATTCCATTTAGATTGCTAGTAAAGATTAAAACTCCCATTTCGATCAACTGGTATCTTGACCTGAGCTTTGTTCTGCAAATTATCTGGAGAAATACTGCAGATAATTACATTTCCTTCAACTGCTTTCTTTAAAGATTATCCAAATGCATTAGCACACCTGTAAAACTAAATAAAATTAAGTTAAATATGCTGCAACTAATATATGTTTCCCTGCTTAAGATAAAGTACAGAAGACAATGGAAATGGAAAACTAGTGCATTCTGGCTCTAGATGAAAATACTGCCATTGAACTCTTTCCAGAACAACATGTACTTGGATCAGTATTAAAGAAAAGTATTGTGAATGACTAAGCCAGATGACCTAGCACATTGATAGTGCAGGGCATGTTTCACAGTTACACAAATATCTAAACTGTTCTTCTGTCTGTAAAACAAGTATATTAGGATCTTAGCTAAGAGCAAGCAAACATGTTTTTCTTAAGTGTTTTTTCTTCTGCAATTGACTCCAGTAGCTCAAAACTGCTGTATTACTATTACAGAGAAGCACTCATACTCTCAATGACTTCAGGAAACAAGATGTGAAATGATGCTCTACTTAAGTTTAGGAACCCCTCAAAGCAGCATTTTTATGTCCAGTGTACCCTTAGGTAAAAATGTCAATGAACTTCTACTTCGAGTTGTTAAAGAAACATTCACTGCTAAGAACAGCTTTTTTCCTCTGTTTCAGTGAATGTTGTATAGAAGATTGTTGCAAATGCTGGCAACATAAAATATTGTTCAAGGAAGATTTTTTCTTTAATCCTGTTGTTTTTATTTGTTTTCATTTCATATTTGTTTTCATTTCATCTGTCTTTCAAATTGCTGAGTTCCCGTTGTCTGGGATATTGCTATTCTCTAAATTTCTTGAATGCCTTGAAATTTTACCCTTTGCAGCCAGAAAAGGGCATGATGTAATTCCTGCCATTCAGTTCCAAGTTAAATGTTGCTGGTTCCTTTTATAGCTCCTGAACTACTACGCTGTTGTTGAAAAGTATTTGTTAGGCCCTCTTAAATACTTCTATTTGCCTGCAGTTAATAAGCAACATTGTTCTGGAAGATGCCAAAAAGAAGGGCAGGAAATTGCAGGAGTATTTCTAGGTGGGTAGATAGAAATGCTAGTGAAATTGACTTTCCATTGATCCCTCTTGTCATATTGTTGTAGGTAGATTATTATGAACGTATATTCTGGATCATCAGGCTGGTATGTAGGAGCCTGAGAGTATCAAACTTGTCTCCTGACGTTGAGACCATTGCTAGAATAGAAAAATACTGTCTCTGGAGGAGTTGGGGAAGTCAAGGTACCCATCAGAATACAGGAAAGGATCAATTGCCAGTCACACCATTGGAGTGACTGGCAGTAGCAGCTTGTTAACATCTTGTCATTTTGCCTTATTGTAAAATTCTATCTAAATCATTACTGTTTATCTCTTTTTAAATACCTTATTTCTCCTCCTTGTTTCTTACAGACTACAGACTTTATTTTTTTGAGACAGTAACTAATCACCTGTTTTTAGGGGTAGGTTCAGGAAACTTTCCTCCAGAGACTAAACAAAGATTTGCACTTGAGTTTTATTTTCCCAGAAACAGAAAGATTCTGCCCAATGTTAAGAGTATGTGATATTTCTAGAGCTGAAGCTGACTTAAGGCTTTCTCCATCAGATTTTCTACCAACGGGAGAAGGTGCTAGAAGCTTTCACGGGAATATCTGAAACGCTTGTTCCTCTAGAGGAGGATGATTTCTATTCAATCTATTCAAATGAATGAACAGTCGTAAAGCAATCTATTTGGTGTCATGGCATATGAACTAGAAGCTCATTAAGTTGTAGCGTGCCTTTTAATCTGCATTTATTTTCATTCTTTTGTGTATTTTGATAAACAGAAGGGGATTGTTTAATAATTAAGGATGTAGGTATAAAACATTGTCTTGGTTGATACTTGAATTGAAATTCTTCAAATGAAATAATTTGCTACATATTTGGAGTATCAGTTATTGTAAATACAAGGAATTATCACATGGATGAGTAAGATCAAGAAAAAAAGTTACATCATGTAAATATCTACTGCCATGTATTCATTATAATTTTGCAACCATTGGTGTTGCTTGTAGCTTGAATGAAACATTTGTCTTTCCATACTTTTGTCAAAATTACTTGATGCTGACTGGGGTGGATTTCAGGGAATATTATGTCCTTTCTTGGTATATGGAAAAGGATTTCTTAGTACTCTGTTTAGACATTACATGGTATTTATTTCTAAACTCATGCATGACTTCACAAATTAAGGTTTGTGGGAAGAATGTTAAATTTAAGCCCCTAGACTTTTTTTTTTTAACTTTCCTTTTAGGACTTACAAAGCACAAAGGCTGTGCTGGGCAGAATAATGGCTCTTTTTGTAATACTGCTTTTAAAAGCTTATAAAAGAGTGAAAAGATTAGTTTGATGCTTTGAATAAAACCCATTCTTTGCTCTACTAAACAAAAGAGTAGTTTTGCCTAAACTTATACAGTTGTTAAACTAATGCAAATACGTCTAACACTGGAGCAGATGTTTATACTGAGCCTGTGTTCATTTCTTTAGTGTATTACTGGAACTTTATAGGCATTACAATTTTTCCAAGTAAGAGTAGTCTAAAAATACCAGAAGCTGTGTATATTTTAGTCTCTTTTTCTGAATGAAAGGACTATATATGCCATTTTGCATTTAATAGTCTTGCCCAGCAGTCTGATTTTTGACTGCTGTTGTGGTCTGTTTTATGTAACTTACGGCAAGTTTACATATTTTTCATGACTGTTAATACTAAATTCTATACTAGGAAAAGGTTTAGGAGTCCTTTACAAGAAAACATCCAGTACCACGTGGTCATTGTGACAGCTTATTGGGAAACGAAAAAGGATAAAAATAAAATCTGTTTAGTGAAACATCTACACGTTTCAGTACTTAATTCTCTTGACAGCATAAAGGACCAGGAGTGTATTTATGTTTATCTTAAAATGGTTAATGAAATGAAGAGCTGAAATCAGGCTTCAAATGTAAATCCTTATTTAAAAAAAAAAAAGGAACCATGGAGTAGCTGAATTCAAGTCTAGATTTAGCAAGGAGTTGGTCGTGAATCCACTGCCCTAGTATGATCTTTATGCTGTTATCATCAATCACTATGGTGTTTTATTTTTGTGATGCAGGAAAATATACAAATGCTACTTGGTGTTGCATTATCTAACTGCAAGAATTAATTGTTGGTTCTTTGCTTTTCTGTAGTAAAAGGCTTAGCTTTCAATGTGTAATGTCATTGGGGCTATCAATTAATAAAACCATTTTACTATAGGTACTATACAATTGGGGAAAAAAATAAGTTAGTCTTATAACACGAGAGGTAGAGTTGAAATTTAGGTGGCAGTAAACCTGAAGTAGTTATAAACACACTCTATTACATTTACGATAATACTGTAGGTTCAAGTATTGAGGATTTTAAATTCTAAGCTGTTAGTGTATCAGTGGCTCATTTTAATAACTTGTCATTAGATGTACAGAAACAGTTGCTTACAGTTAAGGTTCTTCTATACTGTGGCAGCATAGGTAACCAGAATCAGTGTTACCGAGGGGTGAACCAGTCAATTCTTTCCAACAAGCCTGTGATATTAGTCCTTGTTTTCCTTTTAATCCAGTGTAAATTAAGATACCACAATATTTCTTGTCTGTGCCATTCAACCTGTAATATACAAATACTTGTATGATAGCCAGAACAAGTTCATAGGAGCATGTTGCTTTTGTTCAGCTGTGTTTAATTCCGTAGACTACTTCTGTGTTCAACAACAAAAGAAACTCCTTTAATGGTCTTTTCCAACTCAAATGATTCTATGAGTTCTTGTACTCTCATTCTGAAGAGGTAAATTGGATCATCCAACTAAAAATTCCTACTCAATTTTTCTTGATATTTACTTGTTTTCATGTGAGTTATGCGTTTGTTAGTCTAAGCATCGACACTGTGGCGTAACACAAAAGCTAGAGGGTTTTTTCAAAGTGAAAACAAAAATCTGCCAAGAAGAGAAGTGTTTGTGTCATGTATTGCAGCCTGATGTGATCTTAGATGATATTCCTATTAACAATTTTAAATTGAAGGAACTTTTATCAAAGAAAAATGCATATTTAGGTGAAACCAAACATGCTTTAGACTGCATCATGGATAATTACTGCATGTTGCAGCGAGCTACAGAGTTTGGTAATCTTACGTTAACCAATGTAGCTCAGTTTTGACATTTTATGTTGTGCTTTACCCATAACCTTCAGGGTATGTGAATTAAGGACAGATGCTTTGTTAATTTAGAACCAGTGACCAAGCTTAGGACACTTGATTTATATCACCTCTGTGTATGTGGGTGGCCTCTGATTTCACTCTCAGCTTTCTATTCCTTCAAGCTGTAGGTTGCAACCTCTGTTGTCCCTGTAGAAGAATTAATTCCAGTTGGCTGCTATAAGTGTTTGCTTTTGTCTTGCATCATATGACGTCCAAGGTGCTGTTAATGGAATCTCTTTAGAATATCCAGTTGTCTGCTGTACAGTGCTGTATGTTTGCTGGCTCTTCTAAATTTGAGCATTGCTTAATTACACCCATAGAAAAAAATTACTCAAAAGTTGAGGGGGGGGGGAAAAGCAATGGGACAGCTGAAAAGAATCACTGACATTCCAATACACTCCTTAAATAAACACAAGCTGTGTTCTGTGGTTAAACATGCAGTGTACTTGTCTTGAGCCACAGTTTTTTGCCTGTGGTATACTGTATTTAACCAGAAGATCATTACTGTTTTGGTAAAAGCATTTACAGAAATGGAGTATTCTGTCATAATGCCCCTGACAATGCAGCCTGGCTTATTACACAGCAGAGAATAAGGAGCTCTACCATAAACAAAAGGCTGGAAACAAATTTTTGTCCTAATGTTTTCTTGACAATCTAGATATTGCACTGTGAATTTTGCTTTAAGGAAGTAGATGATAGATGGATGTTTCACAGGATAGGTAACATGATTTCACTCTTAATGATACACACTTGATTCTGACTCTGAGTAGGTTGTTTTGTTTATTGTGATAGCTTAAGATTGGTTGTTTTTTTCTTTTTTGCTAGAGGGGTAAAAACAATTCTTATTAGGTGAATCTGGAAACTTAGCTCTAAAGCATAATGAGTCCTGTTCTTCCCTATGTGTAATCTTTGTCTAAAGAGAAGATAGAAAACTAGCCAGTAAGATCCCTGTTTTAGTCTATTAACTGAGGATTTAATTAGAGCTCTTTATTTGTAGCATGGAAGCCTGTCTTGTTTCTCTGAGCCAGGCAGTTTAAGCAGCCTTGGAGGTGTTCATGTGAGTCCAGTTTCACAGGTAATGTAATTAGCTGTGAAATTTCCCTAGCTTTCCCCTGAAGTCAGTGGAAGTGTAAGGTACTTTAACAAATGATTCAGAAGTCTCACTTATTTGCTGACTTGTCTCTATTGGCTGGAGTTGTAGCTTGGAGAACCTGTGTGTTCAAATCAGGTGTTTAAAGTTAAGGTTATTTCCTTTTCTTTCCTCCTATGCACAGACTCAGCTTGTGTTTGAGCCCCTAGCAGCTGAAATATGATGACTGCCAAATCAGCTCTGTTACAGGACAGTAACTTCACAAAGTAAGATAAGTGAAGGAAGCAATACCAACATTAATGGTGAGCAATTTGAAGTTTCAGTGTAGCTCATGCTGGCAGAGCTTCTGTGACACCCAGCAGTTGGATTGTACTTGACATTCATGTTACACTCACACCATTTGTTCTGAACTCCAAATGCAAATACAATCACTATAATGACGACAGAATCACAGAACTGTAGTGGTTGGAAGGGACCTGTAAAGATCATCTTGTCCAACACCCCCTGCCAAAGCAGCTCCCCAGCCCAGGTTGCACAGGTAGGCATCCAGGTGGGTCTAGAACCTCTCCAGAGAGGGAGACTCCACCTCTCTGTGCAACCTGTGCCAGTGCTCCTCCATCACTGCACTACGAATAAGTTCCCATGCACGTTTGTGTGGAACTTCCTATGCTTCAGTTTGTGGCCATTTCCCCTCGTCCAATCACCACACACTGCTGAGAAGAGTCCAGCCTTGTCCCTTGATCTTGATTTTTTTTTTTCACATTCTTCGAAAGTGCTTTAGTGTTTAGAAGTGGTTTTGTGTGTTATATTCTCCCTGTGGTAGCTATTTGTCACAGCTCCTTCATAAATTTGAATTATAAAGTTTCTTTACTCCAGAAAAGAAATACCTTCTCAGTTTCTGGCTATAACACTCAGTGACTAATTAGGGCAAACAAAGGTATATTCTCAGACAAAGCGGTGTATCTCATTGAAAATGTGGTATATTAAACCTTCACTAATGTCAGAATAGGGAGAGTTAATCACTATGGCTGTTTTGTCAGCTGCTTCATGTATAGGATTGTATGTATATTCGTGATGTTGAATTTCACTTATGTTGTGTTCTTTGAATCCTGTTGCAGTGAGTACTTATTCCTTTTTTGAAGTCTACTTTAGTTTGAAAATTAACCCAAAACCTTAAAACCTTATATTCATGAAATTGAGTTCTGTTTTCATATTTTTGATAGTCAACTGCTTTCTGGAGATGAAATATGATAGCCTTGGCTAGAAGATAGAAGTTAATCAGGTATGAAATTGTATTTTTAAAAAACAAATGGAAGAACGATTCTTTTGGATTCTAATCTTTTTCAATTACAAATCAAAACGGTCAGATAAAGGTTATTGTAAAGGAGCAAATGGATTCATCCATCTCATTAGGAATTAGTATTTTTGGCATCCAACTGTCTTTTGTAAGTGCTTCCACTTGAGACATTAATTCAGAAATTTCCTTCAATATGTGTTAACATTCAACATGTTCAACATCCAATGGAAAGGTATTTAAATTAGATCTTAAAATTGCATAGTTCTAATGCTTTTAGTGTAAGCAGGTGCTCAAGTGCAGGAACATTTTCTGAATCAAAAATGGAATTTTTTCCTGCTCTAGAGAGAGAGCCAAATGTTCCAATTATTGTGTTCCCACAGCTGATCAGAGAATTAAAATGTGTTCTGAGGTTTTGTACTAATATTTGAAACTATGAGATTGTTTATTGTCTTCAAGTACCCCATATCTTAGAATTCTAGCTCTTAATTAGTACCTGTTTCTGAATGTGCATGCAAGTCTGATTCAGTATGTTATTTAAAAAAAGCACTCTGTTTTGGGGGGCCTCACAGAGTGTGAACTTAAATGAGAACTGCATTCAGTTTTTCTATTTCTTTTTTTTAGGAATTTGTGTTCATTTAATATAAACCATTTTATGACTTTAAGTTGTGATCTTACTAAACTATCATAACATATACTTAACATTGGTTACAAACATAACTATTATCTCTGCAGTAGAACTTTCTTGATTTTTCTTCTAATCTTATCCAGAAGGCCATGAAAGCAAATCTGGAATCATTGGCATATGGTCTTTTTTTAACAGTTGCTTAGATGCCAAAATCTTATGTTTTTCACAGTTTATAGGTTTAACAGTTGCATGTATGTTTGTGTGTGAGGTAAGGGTACCGCTTATATCTGGGTAAGGCAACACCACAGTGGTCTGTTTGAAACCTAAGTGGATTTTGCAGCATGAACATGTGAATTAGGTGATGATGATGGCTGGAAAGACTGGTTCCCCTAGTAGTCTTGTTCTCTGAGTGCACCTGTCCTTTTATAGCCATTCACTTTCTGCTTTTTTTTTTCCAAACAAATAGCTTTGAAACTGAGTCAACGAAAAATATTTATTTCACAGTCCATGAGCTTTTAATATTCCTCTTTTTTTCCTCACTGTCACATCTTACACTAGAATTTAGGGAATGATCAAGCTACGTTGTTAGTGGAGAAGCCCACAACAGTTTTATACTTAACATACAATAAATCTGAAAGCGGAAAAATACATATTTTCAAGACATTCTTCCATTTGTTTCTAATTTACACACATCAACAACGGCTTTGTATATTATTACACTAAAATACAAAGTGTTTGAAGAGCTATTACACAAAATCAATTTTATAGTTTCATAAGTTGAACTGGTTGGGCAAGGAAATAAAACAGTAAAAGAGGGAGAAAATCCAGCATGAATATTAATTGTGGAGGTTTATGGCTTGGGAGAGCTCGTTGTGAGAATGTGATGGAAACAGTAAGAAGTGTAATAGTCCTTTTTTTTTTTTCCTTGGAAATGTGAATGTAAGATAAATCCACAAGGTACAGAGTATTATCAGCCTTTTACTAATAAGATCTGTATACTCTGTAGAGTTCAATATTAATGAAGTATATTGTTTCTCCAAGGCACACAACACTGTTTATCAAATGGAAAGTTGAATATTATTCATGGCTGGTGCTACCATCAGGTACAATAATCCATTTGAATACTACAGTTGTCTGGTTATCCTTAATTAACGAATTAGCCTGATTTGCACTTCCACTCCTCTTTAGAATTAACTTTAAGTAAAATAAAATCCAGTCATTAGTGCAAAACTGAGCTGAAGCATGAATCTTGGCATTCTTAATACTTAATTCTGAAGCATTATTTAGACAATTTTTGCAGTATTTAAACTTAAATAATGTTTGGGATCATTAGAGCTGTAGAAACTCATGGACAAGTAACTTCAGACTTGAATGTTTCTAATTCTCTTTCCTACTTCATTCAGCATGAAACATTTAATAATAGTCATAATTCTGTAGTTATTTCCACTTTGTCATGGTTGCCATAAAGATGGTTCTTACACACTTAGCTATCCATCTCAAACTTGTACTTTCTTAAGCCTGTTCAAATAAGTGGACATTTTTTCAAGTAGTTTCCTCCTTCAGTTAATAATCATTGTTGCTGTATTTTGTGACAAGGCTCATCTAACTATTGACCTTCATGAGCAGAATTTAGTTTTTGCTCCTCTTTTTACGCTGTCTTTATTCAGGTGGTTTTTGGACTGGGATGCAGTTATCTTGAGTTGCCAGTTCAACCACCAGGTGGCCATCAGTGAGCAGGAGTCTGCCTGTCCTTGGGTGGAGGCTCTATCCCAGCTGAGGGAATATGAAGGGTAAAATCAAAAGCTCACCTTTGGTCGCCAGCGTTAATTTTAGGATTTCTTGATTGTTGTTACTACTCTCATTACGGCTGAGCTCTTGATTTCTGCTATTAATGCACCATGTATTTTTGTATGAACTTATTTTTTGGATTACTAACTGTGCTACCATTTGAAATATGTACTTGCTTTATTCCTCCCTCCTAGAAAACAGCAAAAATGATCAGTGAGGTTTAGATTTATACTGGGCTGTGGCTGTTTATAGAACTTGGTTGTACTGAGGATAATTAATTTTAAATCATCTCTATTATTAACACTTAAGAAAGTTGAGTATTTAATTTAGTCGCCACATATAACGATACATTAGTTATTCTTACAGTCACCAAAAAGGAAACTGAAAAAGAGGGGAAATAACAGATATCAATTTAAGTCTCAAATAAAAACATCTGCCTTCATGAAATATATGAGCAGTCTCAAATGCATCCCACTGCTGTCATATTCTACCAGTACTTGCCTTTATAGTAGGTTATCTAGCACATTCCATGAAAAATTTAAAATAAATACTTTTTCCTTTATGTAATAGGAATAGTATATTTGGAAAACAATGAAAACCTGCTTATACATGTTTCATCTGTATTACTGCCTCATCCAGAGAGCAATTTTGGAAATCACTGTGACTTGTAACTGTATCAGTATGTTTTTCGTAGAATATTTTAAAAGCAAACACAAAGAAATCCCCAAAATCATGAATCTTAGAATGGCTTAAGTTGGAAGAAACCTTTAAAACCATCCTAGCTCTAACACCCTCCTGTGAACAGGGTTGCCAGCCATCACATCAGTGTACCCCTCTTTGGATGCTGTCCTGGGTACTGCTGGCCTTCCAGGCCTCAAGGGCACACTACTGGCTTATGTTCATCTTTTCATTCACTGGGATCTCCATGTCCTTCTCAGCAGGGCTGCTCTGAGTTCTTTTCCTAGTCTGTCTGTATATCTTGGATTGCCTTGACCTAAGTGCATTACCAGGGAATTTAATCCAGTAATTTCTTAAACAGCCTGAATTTAGTTCTCTTGAATTTCAGGGTCATAACTCTGCTCTTTGCCAGATCCATGTTCCTCAAGATCACAAACTTGACCAGGGCATGGTTGTTACAGCCAAGCCTGTCTCCAGTCTTAACCTCTTTAATGATCTCCTCTGCATTGATGAGCACCAGGTTCAGTAAAGCTTCACTTCTGGTTGGTCTGTCTAATACCTGGACCAGGGAATGATCCTCAGTGGACTCAATCTCCTGGACTGTTTGCAGTGCTCTGTTTTCCCTGCAGATGTTCATGTGGTTGAAATCCCCCATCAGGATGAGAGACTGTGCAGTTGAAGCAGGAAGGCCTCAGGTGACCTGTAGAAGTCCCTGTCCACCAGGTGTCCTTTATTAGTCTGATCCCTGATTTTTAACCTACTGCCTCTGTTTCTCAGAGAGCTCTTCACATCAATTCTCTCCTTAATGTAGAGGGCAGCTCCCCTGCCCCTAATGCCTTGCCTATCCCTTTGAAAATACTTGTAGCCCTCAATCATAGTACTCCAGTTTATGATTTGTCCCACCATGTTTCTGTGATAGCAATTAAGTCATAGTTCCCTAGTTGTGAGGCAGTTTCTGTCTCCTCTTACGTACTTCCCTTGCTGCAAACATAGGAATAGATTTAAAGGTGTCCAGATCTGCAGTGAGACTATTCATTCTTAATTAGAACTATAACATTACGGTTATTGTGTGAGATGAGTGGCGTAGGATCAGTGCCAATCAACTGAAATGTAAGTAGGCAGATGTAGTACAGCTATTTTCTCTGATTTTCAGAGAGCACAACTTGACCTTAAAATCATTACTGCATCAAATTAATGCCATTAAATTACCTCCAGTGGATTTTCTAAATATCAGCATTTTATGGGAATGCCAGAACAATTTGCTTTGTTTAGAAAATCTGGTTCCTGTCATAGGAACTTATGTTACTTTCATGTGGATAAGGCTTGAACTCTTCAATATAAATAATTTTTTTTGCCCTACTGGTTTAACAGGGCTTCTGGCTTCATTAATGAGAACATCATTGCTTTAAAAGATACAAGTTTAGTAGCTTTAATCTCCACCTGTTCTCCTGACTTGAGTGTTCTTTCCTAGTTTCCATTTGTTTTTCTTTGTGTTCCACAGCCTGCATCTTGTGATATGGAGCGCTCCAGAATTTTAGGGAGATTTGTAATATTCTCATTTCAGAAAGATTTTTCTCCATACATTGTTGGAATATAACAGCTTTCACAATAAATTACATTCTAGGATATTTATACAAAAGCAGAATTTGTGTTTTTGCTCTATGAAATTAGTCACCTTTGAAATTTGGAGAAAAATGTGGTTCTTCACAATGACCTCCAAATGTTTTTTTCCTAAAATGCATGGTTGCTGCTGTAGTTAAAAATATGTACATAAAGTACTACTAATAAAATACAAATGAAGGACTTGTGAACAAGTTTGCTGTATGAAGGCTGTTCTGAAGGTAATGCCTCCTATTTTATTATTATGGCACATGATGTCAGAGGCAGATATTGGTGGTGTGGCAGTAGAGGTTAAACCTAGAATATTCACAAAAATATATATTTATAGAATATTCACAAAATATATTATTTTGCAACAGATCAACTTACTTTAACAGTTTCATTGTTGCCATCTAAATCCAGAAAAACTTGTCTAGATATAAAGATGTCTTTGTTCATTGATATTGCTGTGGAGAATGGGGAAGTGATCTAGAGGCAGCAATAGAAAAGGAAAAAAATAAAGAGGATGTGGAAGGATAAAGAAGAGAAACCTTGTTTTATTGTGATTATAATATAATTTGCTTGAACAGTTTCTTAACCTACTGAAACTGGAGGGATTGTATAAGTACTGGAAGCTGGTGTTAGCATGAGACCATTCCCTCTTCCATTTCAAGTTTCTTTTAGTATAGGAAAATGTTTTCCATTGTCAGGAATTCTGTCTTTTGTCCTACAGTATGTGATAGCTGAATAAGCTGTCAGCTGTTTTTCAGCTATTTAGTAGAAGTGCATTTCCTCTCTTTGCTTGTAGTTGCACACACAGGATTTGGCATCAGTGGGCAGGAGGGAGTAGAAGCAGTTTTGGCCAATGGTTTTGTCTGCCCAGTGCTTCAGCAGCCCTAGAATGTTGACAGCAAGCAATCGAAAAGGGTGCAAGTACTTGTGTTATTTCTTCTCTGTAATCTTTGCTTTCCCATCAGTGGATTTCGAGTTTATCTTCTGTGACTTCTCTGTTTAGGTTAGTTTCTCATTTCTAAGGTTATGAATAACTAAAACAGTGATTTTTACACTTAATGTATATAAGCATTAAAATATTTAATTTTTTTGGCTACTAGTTTCATAATATTTATCTGCGAAATCTGAATGTCTGAGAGACCAGTAATTTAGAAGTAAACCCACTAAAACTTGTTTTCTTTCAGAAAAAGAGTAATTACTGTACTTGATGATCCTTTTCTTTTTTTGAAGTTTGTGAAGTTTGTTGAGACATACTGCTATATTGTTTTATACTCTTCTGCCTCATACCTAGAAGGGAAGGAGAACATATGTTCTGATTTAAAGGTAAATCCCAGGGCTTCTCTTTGTGGTTTTAAGGTGTGTGCAGATAAGCACTGACATCATGACTGCCCCCTAAGTAAAGTATATTCACCAAAAAAGATGGCCAGTAAGCATTTATACCAAGGTTAAAAGCTGTCTTGGAATGTCCTTTTTTTTTTTTTTAAGGCACAATATAGATTTCTTATCTTTTTGTAATGCTTGATCTATGGGCTTTTTTCTTCAGGAAACCAGTTGGTGATTTAAGAAGCAGTGGGGAGGGCCAAGAGCGGAGTCCTTGCAAGCTGAACATGTTTTAAGTTAAAATCTTGCTAAGAGTCACTAGAAGGAGAGACAATACATAGAGCCATTTAATGTACAAATGCTCAATTTTGTCTATGGAGCATCTTGAATAATTTGAGTATGATGACTTAAAGAACTATGTTCTCTAATCTTTTTTACCTACTTTGTTAATGAGCCTTAAGATTCTCTGCTTCCAAATTTCATAGTGAAAAATATATTTCTGAAGGAAAAAAGTCAGCTTTTCAATATTTGTTAGATTATCAGTGTGTTTTTTTTAACATGTGTAGACAGGATTCAATTGTCTCTTGTAAATTCCTTGGACAAAATCTTCCATGTTCTGCTTGGAAGTTTTTACTAGACCATTGAAATGGCCAGACAAGGCCAGACGTTGCCTTGTAGGGACCTTGTTCCAAGTGTCCAACAACTAACAGCTATAAAGACTATATAGTGCTAGGGCAAATGTGTAATGTTGCTTTCTCATGTTACTTTCCTCACTTCCAGCAACTGATGGCTGAATGGTGTTCTGAACAAAACATTATGCTTTAATACCTATCAAAGGCTTTGTCTTCCAACATTTACAATATCCTACAGTAAGGAGTTCTACAATTTAAGAATGCTGTTGTCTGCTACTTTTATTTAATGCCCCTTAGCTCTTGTCATTGAATTTGTCATGATTTTACAGCCATCTTTTTTTTCCTACACACACCTCTTTTTCAGCTGAAAAGTGCTAGTCTACTTTTTTACTATTGGTAAATTAAAAGCTGATTGCAGTCTCCTTGTGTGAAATACTGAAAAGTAGGTAAGAAATAAGTAAATAGCTTTGGCTTCTAAGGTGATTTGATCTAGAAGGCAGGAGGATGGCAAAGTGATGTTCTCCCTGAATACCTTGGATTACAGGTTTTTTTCTGTGCACATGTAACTCCTGAAACCAGATAGAGGAATTGAGGAAGAACACTGAACTGTAGCTGCAGTGTATATTCCAAAAGTCACACAGTGGTAACTTCAGAAGAGGAAACAGCTCCTAATGCTGCTGGCACAGCTCCAGAAAAGGGAGAATCAAGGATTGTGTGAAAGCATGAATAATTGTGAAAATGTTAGTGTTCTGAACCTTGGGAAATAACCTTTCCATGTCTGTAGAAGGGGATGTTTTTCAATAATTGCAACAATTAAACCTTTGATTACAATTTCTAGAATTACATAGTACTGGAAAGCTTGTAGTGAACACTAGAAAAAAACAGTATGCTTCATGTGAGTGTTTTTGCTCTTTTGGCTCACCTTTGTAAGCGTAGTACATGAGTGCATTTCTTTTTTTTCCCTAGAGTTTTGGTTTATTCAGATTTGAAGATTTAAAGATGTGTCTTTAAATCTCTTCAAATCTAAAGACTAATTTCTAAACTGATCTTTCATATTCTTAGTAAGTGATGCTTTTTATGATTTATAAAAGGCAGAACAATTGAAAATGAATAAACTTTGATTCAAAGGTAAATATTTGTCTTTTCATTCTCTCAGTTTGAGTTTTCAGTCATTCTTGTTACAGCACTGTGAATTTTCAGCATAGACTCAAAACACTGAATGGTCAGGTGTGTTTTTATTTACATTGCAGCAGTTTTTTTGCTGTTACGTATTCTACAAAGAAATAAATTGAAACTTTGTGTGTAATGAATAAGATTTTATTTTTTCTGGGGAAAATACACTTTTTTTTTTAAGCAACATTATTTACCCTCTACCCTTTTTTATGTGCAAGCAATGAAAGATGACATTAAAGTTGCAGTCAGTACTTTTTGTAGTAGACATCCAGGGGCACCTGTATTTGTACTGTACGTTGACCTTTCTGGTGTGCTTTAAAGAAACATGTGAGACTTAATGTTACTCTCTATATGTTTCTGTAATCACTGATGGTTCCTAAGTGTATTAACTTCTGAGTTGGGTAGAAATAATTCCCTTCACTGTTAAAAAATTTTTAGTCTGTTTTCATATCTTCCCAACCTAATGGAAATGTGTGTCCCTTGCCAGGTATGCAGACTGTGAAGAAGGATACAGACCTTTGCAGAAATTTGTGTCGGGTATACAGAACAAGCTCAGTAAGGTGATCATAAGGTTTTTGTCATCAATCAGACTGTGGGAAACACAGCTGCTGGAAGGAATATTCACAGCTGTAAGTCACCTTTTTCATCCGGGTTGTTGAGAGTCATGCATGAACACCAGCTGGATTGATAATTTACCTAAGGAGGCAGGAGAGACAGTGAATAGTGTATTTAGTGATAGAACTTTGAGACCTAAAACTACCCAACAACAAAACTAAGTGCTTCTAAACTTGAAGTATTTGCTAAAATTATTACTCTATCTTTACACCTATTTTGACAGCATGCATCTCAACATTACTGTTTGCATGAGACTACATTCAGTTGACTTAAACATACAGTACCGCTAACCAATATTTCTGTTGTGAATTTGAAGATTATTTCAGAGGTTATTCCTTTTTTGACATTTTTTCTGAAAAGAATTTACCTTAGCAAGATAACAAACATTGTTTATTAAGGAGATAAAACATTGAATAGTTTTCTTCCTCGTTAAAAACTGAATGCGGTATGCATACACTTAGATTTTTAACTTGAGATCTTTGTGTGTATTCTTACTACATTTAATAAAGAGAATATTCATTTGCTTCAAACGCACTGTTTGGACAAACTGAAATGAGTATTTATTTTGCCTTCTTAGAAAATATGAAAGTGGATTAAAAAAAGTGTTTCAAATTATAAAGTCAGCTGTTTTCTAGATTGCCCTTAAGGGATTGTCCTCCTTTAAGGACAAGCTACACAGTGAATTTTAAGGCTTTTAATTATTTCCTCAAAGTTTTGAGTTTGTATAATGATAGTTATTTTTCCTAAGCTATATCAGATAATCTCTGTATATAATTCAGCAATTACCTGTTATTAAAGCTCATCTGAAGTACTTTATTGCATTAAATAAGTATGAATAGCAAAATAATATTGCTGTAAAAACGTGCTCTCTGCCTGAGCTGCTGTATAATAGTTTTTATTGAGATTTTTAAGTTTGTCAAAGCTGCGGCGTATGAGACCAGAAGAAGCAATCTGGGCTGCTCGTGTAAAGATGTACCAATAATTTGCAGGTTATGCTTCAGTTCTATCTTGAAGTATTTGTAAATTTAACATCTGAGTTTAACTTCTGTTCTTCCAAAGATCATTAATCGATAACTTCATGGCATCTATTCTTTTGGTCTTGTAAATCCCATTTTCTTGATTAATTTGGCTTTACAGTAAGACACCTACAACAACATCTTGAAGCTGTACCTTTTCTGGTGAAGTTTGAGATCCACAGCTTTATGCTTTGCAACTCATTTTCAGGACTTTATCTGTAAATTGCAATATTGCATTTTCTTTCATGTTAATATTTTAAATACATCCAATATAACCATTCTGTGCTGGAGTGCATTGGGCTTTTATTGTAGGATAGGATTAGAATTTAAAACTGTCTTTGCAAACTGGAGGGGCCCTCCGAGGGAGGAGGGGGGGAGGAAGTGTGGTTAATGTAACAGGCATCACAGCAAGATCTCACACTTAAGAGTCTAGGAGAAATTTATTGCCTAAATACAGTGGTGGAAACAGTTGAGAATGTAACAGTTCTGTAGAAAAAGACCTTGTTACCATAGCATGTAAAGTTTTATTGTGAGTTAAAAGTGCTATGAAGTTGTAAGGAAAAGGAGACATGATTCAAGGTGCTTAATTAGACAGTCCAATATCAAGTAATCTGTCTGGTCTATTGGTATATCCTCAACTTTAGTATGATCAATATTGTTTGTTACATTTGAGGGTCAGTGCAGACCAGTTAAAGAGAATAGCAAGAACAACAATTAAATGTTTTGAAAACATGATTTAAAGGAAAGACAGGTGAAATTGGGTATTTTTCACTGAAAGATAAAATTTGATATCAGTTCTCGGGTATGTAAAAAGCTGTTGCAAAGCAAAATTTTATTTTCTATGTTTCTTGTGAATAGGGCATGTGTAATTGTAACTGAGACAAATCTGATGCTTGGTAAATGAAGATAATAGGGAACTGAATGTTTCTTCAGATGGTGGAGTAGTCATTCTAGCCATTGCAATTCTTGAAAATTTTTTAGGTAGACCTTATACAATTTTGAGGTAGAAGGTATTCTGGAAGAAGTTGTCTATCCTTTCAAGTCCTTTTCAAGATTCCATGAAAAACTAGTTTATTTACTTACTGATTTTACTGGTTAACATTTGGTTTCAATCTTGGAAGTGTGATTTTGTTGGCAAAGCTTTTTCATGTGGAAATGTTTGATGGTTCTTATGTATCTAAAAGCAAGAAACACCTTTAGTGATGATGATTTATATGCAACTTAGCTTACCTATGCTTAGGTCAAAAAAAGTACATATAAGTTGTCATGATATACATGCATAACTGTATGATGTATCAGTATACACCTGGGTAAGATTTGGGGTGCCTGCTAAAATGAAATGAAGATGAACTGTGTCAAGTTTACTTGCTACTTCCAGAAAGTAAAGTATTTACATCAATCAATGGAAGTACTGTAAATAACTTGAGAATGAGGAAAATATGATGGTAGCTGTAGGAAAAAAATGGATACGATGTAAAGCTTCTTAAGTGTTTCCATTCCCAGTCCTGTAACCTTGCAGTATCTTTAGCAGTTTCTGGATGTCTAAATAACAATAGACAAAAGTTGCTTACAAATCAGGGTATATTACTTTTAAAATAGATGTGTAATCCACGTCACTTGCATGTTGTATCAAATAATGTAGTTAATCTTTGCACTATTGTTTCATTTTGATCTATATTAAAATTTTTTATTGAATTTATAGTGGATAAGAAAGTAAGTCAATATTTTGGGTGTTAACACACTTGCATCATCCCAATACCCACAGGAAATTTGACATTAACTTTGCTATTTGCTATGAAATCTGTATACGTATTTTGGTGGGCTATGTTATTTGTAGTATAAACAAAAAATTAACTTGCTATAGTTCACTTTCATAAAATATATATGCAACATCTCAGAAGTTAGATTGTACAATAATACACAGGATGTGGTTATGTTGTAATAATATATTATTCATTTGTCTATGGTCAAGGCTTTTCTTAGTCTTTCCACTGTAATAATTAGAAAAGAGAACAAAATAAAAACTCGAACCACAACCAAGTCTCATACTTCATAGGTCAAGAGTTCCCCATTCCTGCTGCAAACCAGACTGATTTCAGACAATATCATTTTTAAGTAGCTGAGTAATGTTCTGTCTTCCGTTGGCGGAGTAATTTATTGTACACAATGATGAATGCTTGAAGTTTCTGTTCCAGAATCATTGTGTCCATGGTTTTTTGTCAGTCCTTATGGGGAAATGTTGTTCTCTAAGAAATTACTTTCACTGTGGATGTACTCCTAAATTTTTCAGGGAAGCAAGTATGCATTAAGAATGTTAAATTAACATTTCAGGAAGTTACTGTATGGCATTGTCATTGTCTGGACATGGTAATAACACAAAGCTTTGAATCTTCATATTGTTCTTTCAGATGAACAATGCTCACAGAGCATTCATTATTCTATTATTTTCAGAGTGATTCATTTTTTCACAGATGTTTATTCCTCCAAAGGATAACGGACTGCTCTTTCCTTTTTTTCCTATCCCCATGTAGCATATGTTTTTTGGCCATAAAATAGATGTGATCTGGATTAACTAAGTAGCTTTTTTATTAATGGCTTTATTCTTAGAGGATAGCTGGATTAACAAAAGGGGCACTGAAGAGTGTTGTTTTGGCTGCAGGAAACAAGATGGGTGACTTTTACTGCATTGCCTTATCAGTTGCTCAGTATTTAATTGTTTGTGTTGAGATGTTACACTCAAACTGGATGACAATCTAAGCAATTTCCAAACTCAGTGAAGTTGACAGACTGCAAAGCATATATTATGTCTGACATAATGGTTAATACAAAGGGTTTGTCATAATATTTTGGTCTTTTTTTTAACAGAACGTATCCGAATATAAATTCGGATGCTATCTAAAGGTCAAGTTTTGTTTAATAGAAATGCATCAGCAATTATTGGCATTTAAAAGCAGACCAGTACTTCATAACAGCATTTGTATATTTGTTCATATTGTTCAGTTTTGCATCTTGTTTGTTAGAACCTGTAATGTATGTGAAACAGTGGAAGAATTTTTAGAACTAAATTATGGAAGTGAGATTACTACACATTAGGATTCATTTTCAGGAATTGTTTTTTAATACACAGACACCTGCTTGGCCTTTGTCTGCCTTCATTCTGGAATGAAACATGGGTTTTCATTGACTGGGTGTCTATTTTTTCAGCTACCTGTTGGTCTAATAATCTGACTCTACAAACTTTATGCCTTATGTCCTCACATTACTTTGAACTTAACGTTAAAACTGTGAGGATAAAGATGAAAGTCTAATAGTAAGAACACCAAACTAATTCTATATGCTTTTCTTTTATCAAAAAATAAGCAGTTATCTGGGAAAATGAAGAATCCCAATTTTTCAAATCTCTGAACAAATTCTGATAGCTTACTTTATATACTTAATACAAACAGCATGAATGCATTAGAGATGCACATAAAGATTGACCTATTTGCCTTTTCAATAGGGTGCTTCTGTCTGTAATTTTCTGACAGTGATATCAGTTTCCAGAAAACCTGTAACCTATTTGATTTATAGAAAAAGTTAAAAGGAATTTTAATTTCTATTTAAGCAACCAAAACAAATAAAAATCTCAGAAGTTCCTCTGCCAGCACCTCTTAAATGCACAGAAAATAAAAGATCAATTATACATAGGTGGCCTGCCAACATGCATAAAAATGCCTTTATTCATGATTTCTGATTATTTTATTTAATATGAAGAAATGCCGGAGATTTGCATGGTTAAAATTCCTCAATATGTTCTTTAAAAAAAAAAAACAAAAAACAGAACCAAGCAGGTTTCATATTTTAGGAAATGTTTTTTCCATTTATAGACTTCCATCTGTAGCCTTTGTTGAACATGTCAGTATTGAGATGCTGGTCATATTTCCTGTGTAATATTTCTTAGGTTTCTACCACTTTGCTGAGATTTTTTCAGGAATTGATATTCAAATAAAAACTGCCTCCTAAGCATGAGCTGGCAGTGCTGCCTGTTGACCTAGTTCCTTTAGCCCTGCACCATCAATATCTCTGAAATGTGAAATTCGATAAGAAAAAGAGCTAGAGATGCTCAGGTACAAATTCTAGTGAGAATAAAGTAAGGTCATGAACCTTCTTGATAACTATGTTGTACATATGTTTTGTGGAACACTGATCCTACAGGGCTTTTTTCTTGAGTAACAAATTCTCAACTGAATAAATTANAGGAATTTTAATTTCTATTTAAGCAACCAAAACAAATAAAAATCTCAGAAGTTCCTCTGCCAGCACCTCTTAAATGCACAGAAAATAAAAGATCAATTATACATAGGTGGCCTGCCAACATGCATAAAAATGCCTTTATTCATGATTTCTGATTATTTTATTTAATATGAAGAAATGCCGGAGATTTGCATGGTTAAAATTCCTCAATATGTTCTTTAAAAAAAAAAAACAAAAAACAGAACCAAGCAGGTTTCATATTTTAGGAAATGTTTTTTCCATTTATAGACTTCCATCTGTAGCCTTTGTTGAACATGTCAGTATTGAGATGCTGGTCATATTTCCTGTGTAATATTTCTTAGGTTTCTACCACTTTGCTGAGATTTTTTCAGGAATTGATATTCAAATAAAAACTGCCTCCTAAGCATGAGCTGGCAGTGCTGCCTGTTGACCTAGTTCCTTTAGCCCTGCACCATCAATATCTCTGAAATGTGAAATTCGATAAGAAAAAGAGCTAGAGATGCTCAGGTACAAATTCTAGTGAGAATAAAGTAAGGTCATGAACCTTCTTGATAACTATGTTGTACATATGTTTTGTGGAACACTGATCCTACAGGGCTTTTTTCTTGAGTAACAAATTCTCAACTGAATAAATTAAAATGTGTGGTCGTTCATGCAGTTGTATACCAAACACTGTAGCATGGAACTGTGTGCGCAGACATATTACACGTAGGTCACTCCAAAAGTATTATCTCCTATTTACTTCCATGCAAACTAGGAGAGATACAAAGAGGGCAAAACACTATTGGTGGGAAGATTCAGTCTCTACTGCCATACCACCACCACCTGCTTCTGTGGGTCAACATAATAAAATAGGAGACATTACTTTTGGATCAAACCTCATATTTGCATACAAATATATAAATATGCATTTACATGTAGGTATGTACTAAGGGGGAAGAGGCAGTGTTTCCATAGTCTGCTTTACAAAATGACCTCATTTCTTTATTAACACAACACAGCTTGTTCATGTATGAGCCAGGAAAAACAAAGTGTCCTTCCTTCATCCCAAAGTTGTTATTGGTTTTCCCACCTCATGTGTGAGTGGAATTGGGGTTGTCACCTCATTGTGGTCAGTTCCACACCTTTTTTTAAAGTAAACAGCGTGTGAACTTGTATATGCAGTGTCTGGGCCAAGGCCTTTTTATAAACCAAACTTTAATTTCTTATTGCTTTGGCAGCTACAAATGTGTTTGTGAGACCATGTGAGCTGGCTGTGGAAGACCCTATAAAAACTAACAGCGGAACGTTCATCTGGAGATGGTCTATGTTATTTATGAAAACGTAGAGCCCGATCCTGCCACCTTCTCTCACGCTAACAATCCCACTAAGGTCAGCCAGGGATTATATTTCTGTAAGGATTACTTATGTACATAAAACTTTACTGGATTTTATACATGGATGGAGTTTTCAAAATCTACAAGGTATTGAGATAAATAGGGCTGCTCAGCCTGGAGAAGGCCCTGGAGAATCCTGAGAGTGACCTTTCAATATGTAAAGGAGGGCTATAAGAAAGGAGGGAACAGACTCTTTATCATGGTCTGTTGTGATAGGACAAGGGGAAATGGTTTCAAACTAAAAGGAATACGATCTAGGTTAGTTTAAAGAACAGTTTTTTACTATAAGAGTGGTGAAGCTCTGGGACAGGTTGGTCAGAAAGATGGTGGATGCCCCATCTCCAGAAACAGTGAAGGTCAGGCTGGAGCTCTGAGCAACCTGAATGAACTGTAGGTGTCCCTGTGCACTGCAGGGAAGTCAGATGAGATGGCCTTTGAAGTTGCTATCCAACTCAAGTGATTCTCTGGCTCTGTAACTTGTATCTACTGACATCCACTGAAAGCTGAAATGCTGTCTGTGGCTTTGTTCCTGATAAAAATTGATTATGAATTAGGGGGAAAAGTCTTCATACTTATTTGTCTTTTATTTTGTAGGTGTACATTGTAAGGATCTGGTTGTGGGAGTTGACAAGGAAATATATGGTAAGAAATTCCTCTGATGGCATGATAAATGTGTTATATTTGTCATAGCTTTAGCATATTACTTTTTGTTATTCTTCTATGATAATCTCTTACCTAAATAGAAGTATAACATAAGATTATTTACTAAGGAAAGTGTGGTCACAACATGCAGACAGGATTATCTTTGAGATTGTGGGTTTCACTCTGAGCTGTCTTTGAAGTTGAGGGACAGTATGAATTGAGTAGAACAATTCCTTATTGCACTCTACCACTTCCTGACGGGGGGTTGTGGTTTGGAGGGGGTCAGCCTCTTCTCCCAGATAACTAATGACAGGACGAGAGGGAATGGCCACAAGTTGCGCCAAGGAAGATTTAGATTAGATTTGAGGAAAAATTTTTTCTCTGAAAGAGTGGTCAGGCACTGGAATGGCCTGCCTAGGGAGGTGGTTGAGGCACCATCCCTAGCGCTGTTCAAGAAGCGTTTAGATGAGGTGCTAAGGGATTTGATTTAGTAGTTTAGTGGGTAGGGATGGTGATAGGAGGATGGTTGGACTAGATGATCTTGTAGGTCCTTTCCAACCTAATGTATCTATGACTCTGAATTTGCTACTGCTCCTAAACTTGCAGCCTTTGACAACCAAAGGCACAGTATTCTTCCTGCTAGTTCTGAACTTCAGAATATTTCAAAATATAAAATATTTTTATTTATGTCAATATTTGGCATAAGACAATTTGAAACAACTCTGTTTTGGAAATGATTTCAAAGCCATTTAGACTTATATAATGAACTCATTAAGAATACTTAATTTAAAGACTGTGTCAAGTATTTATGTACGTAGACTACCTATTGTTCTGGTTTAAAATTTGAACCAGGTCATATCAAGCAGAATCAATTTGATGAAGATAATAAACACAAGTGTTTAATTGAACAAGGCATTTTCACTGCCACCTGCTTTTCACTGATGTTTTATTCAGAAGTCATCTGTGAACACTTTTTCATATCACTTCCTAGGATGTTACAACATTCTACTTTGGAAGCTTAAAGTGAATGTATTTCAATGCTTTCCACACTGCGTATAACATGCTGTAGTATTTATGCATTTCTTTTCTTCTCTCTGTGTATCCCAAAAAGTTCTTTTTCCCAGGAAGAAGGATGCTTGGCCATCCCTGGGCCACTCCTGTTTAATTAACATCCTACCTGCAAAAAATTCTTGTTTCTGCAAAACTTGTACAGGGCACAGATACCTAGGTGTCTTGAGAATCACTAAACTGAACTTTTTTGTTACACAAAAACACAAATTTGGTAGAGTTTAAGGTTTTTGTCAAACATTGACTAATTTAAATCTGAAATTAGAGTGGTCTGATAATCAGAAGCTAATGTTCCAGCAAAACAGCAATGGGATCTGTGAAGATTTGAGCTGAATCAAACTATTAGTTTGCTTTTATGAATCTGAACAATTCAAACCAAGATCTCATGTTGCCTTATGAGATCTACTCAATAGACAAAAGATCTGTTTTGCCACTGTTTTATTTCTCCAGACCCTTTGGACAAAAACTTTAATTATTCTTTCTTGTAAAATATGAATTATCAATCTTTTTTCTTTTTTTTTGAGAGAAGACACAAAGTAGTAGTTAAAAAACAAAGCAAAACCATGCGGAAGTAAGCAGTTAATTTCTATATGACCTGAATTAGTGTCTGACTATCCTAATGCAAATAATCTGAAATAAGTAAGCTCTCTATTAACAGCATAAGAAAAAAGTAAGCATACAGCACTGATATTCACTGAGTTACAAAGAAAGCACAGAATAGGTTCAGTAGTGATGACTAAAGAAAGGAAAGAGAGAAAACCCATGTGCTGCTATTTGGGGAGCTTTGGTGTGACCAAACTTTTGTAGTCAGAATAAGCTGAACCATATTATGCAAACCAGAAATTCTTTTCCCTTTTTCTCCAAATTTGAGAATGAAAAAAGCAAGGTGAAGGAGGTTGGTAAGTGGGGATAGTAGCTTGAAGACAAGCTGGTAGTTAGCTAACAGCAGCTGAGGACACTTTTGCAATGGAAACTGATGCTAGTTCAGTGCCATCAGAAGTAACAGCATTTGAGAGGTAAAAAAAAATAAATTCTTTAACTGCATCACATCTGGGCTGTAGAACTAAAAGACTCTAGAGAGCTAGTAAGTGGCTGATGCATCTGTATGCGAGCAACCTAACTATCAAATTGTCTTGTGATTACTATATATATTTGTATTGCTCTAAATAAACATAATCATAAGTAATGTGAATGGCACTGATCTCTAGCCATTCTGTAAGTGTCTTTCTTTCTTAACACTGCAGCTGCTACTCTGTCCTTCCCATACTGCCAGGGATGTGAAACGACACTTTGTTCTGTACCTTCAAAAAGAAGCAAGTGGTCTGTTTTTCCTCTTTACAGTTGCCTGTTTTTTTAATCTGATTGTAGTAAAGTTTGAATTGGAAAAATAATGGGTGAAGAAATATGGATGAAGAAAGGTGTTCTCCTACGGCATAAGAATTTGTTTCAGTAGATATGTATTTTTGTTTGTGTCTGTATAGGGTGTTCAGTAGGAAACATTTCCTGCTTACATACTTTCAAAGATAAAAGTTGATGATAAAGATTGTGTGGTGTTGTCCTTTGAAGGACATTGAAACTCATGACTTAAGATGTGCTTTGCAGATGCATCTTCCTACCTTACTAAAAGCAGATATTTGTTGCTGTTTTGCTTTGCTTTTAGAAGTAGATGAAGTTACATCAGTTCTTATTTATTCAGGGGGAAGAAAAATTGCAAGTTGTGATCATGTCAGCAGTCAACATTGTTTCTTTTTACAGAACCATAAACAAAATCATGAATCCAGTCTGCAAAAGGTCTCGATGACAACTCTAGTAAATTTAATCAATCTGGCTACAAGGATGAATAGTATTTTCCTGTAAAGTGTCTATCTTTTTCTTTTTTCTGTGAAATGAATCAAATCTAATTAACCTAGTGTCAAACTCTCTGATTTTCATCCAATGGTTCTAACACAGGGCTCTAAACAATTTTTTTATATAAACGTCTTGAAATATTTTAACATTTATTCTTCAATTTATCTGTGGACCAAAATAAATTATCTCAGAATTGTAGGTCTGCAACTATGAAACAAATGGTACCCACAGAAGGAAAACAGTGTTTTACTAATACAGAAAGCTTGTGTCTTGCCCTGAATGAATGTGGATATGAGTAACTAAATTTTGCCAATCTCTCATTTTCCTTTTCTGGGCAAAATTTCATTTTAGTGAGGCCAGTACAAATTTTGCCATTGACTTAAATGGGTATGAATTATCACTCTGCATTTGTTAAGCTGCAAAAAACTAGTTTTGTATGGTTTTCTAGGAATTCCTACAGAATGACTGCCTATCTTGCCCTGCAGACCTGACACTGGGCCAACTCTTCTGCTATCAGTATCTGGACAATTAAGTGTTGCACTGAGTGCACTTTGCTAAAATATTTAGTCCAATAAAAAAAAAAGTCAAGTTTTAGATGCTGGCAACAAAAAAGAATGCCTGCTATAACAAACATATATTCCTTAGTTTTTTTTCTATCTTACCCTTATTTTAGTATGGTCCATATAGTGACAGAAAATAAAGATGAGAAAATATTTTAGTGAGCATTTTTTGGGCCGCATCCTGTTCTCTGAACAAAAGCCAATAAACTGCAAAGATTTTCAAGCAATAGCTTTCTGGGAGGAATAAGTTATAGTGGAGTGCTTAAGATGCAGATAACTATGGATGCAACTTATGTTTCAAACATTTGCTTCCTTCTGGGGGTAATTGAAAGGTTTACTCTATTTTCTAGTTCATGTACAGTTCATGTAATCATCAACTGGTTACTTTAGCGATGGAATCTATGCTGTGAATTCCTGGAATAGTTGGGAGCAGCTCTGTGCACTGTCTACGTTCTGAGTAATTGACAGTGGTCAAGTATGGGCATATCAGCTGATACACAGAATAAAATATAATTCAGATATTCCAGATTCAGGAAGCATTTCACCCATGCTGTGTCTCAACACCTTTGGTATTTGTTCTTTTTCCAGCAGTTCTCCATCAAGCATTTGATTTTCAAACTTCTGGTATAGTTTGGAATAGTGCTTTAGTGTATTGTTTCAAGGCTTAATGCTTTAATGTGTCCTTAATAATCACTGTTTAAGGGACTTCTATTGGTTATCAAATTGACTTGGTTTATGTATTTACCTCGGTGTTTTGACTCTGCTTCTGTAATTTGTGCACTGATATCTGAGCTCCACGGTATGCAACATTTTGTGTGCAGTTTTGGTACAGCTATTTCAGTGTTCTCTCACATAAGTGTGTCACTACCCACTGTCTACTGATTTTAGGTTATAGACAGAAATCAGTAACATGGTCTGCTGACCATTTTGGCAGATATTTTACTGCTCATATGATGCTTGAGGACAAGTTTCACTTATGTGAAGGTACAGTTGCTACAGATGGTGTTTACACAGTTGGTTTTTATGCTGGAAACATGTATTAAGGATCTTCAAATTGTATATATACAATTTTTCATTCTGAGGTTGAACTCTGCATTCTGATACCCATTTCTGTGTATACCCATTTCAGGTAACATGATTAAACATAGCAAAGTTTGTACAATTTCCAACTCTACCCTTTGCAGTACTAATGAGAACTTTGCTATCATTATTTTAATTTAATGAAAAAAAAGTCAAATTTTGCCTTTTATTTACCTGTTATTTTTCTGTTGAAATCTTGAAATTCTTAGTTTTCACATATCTCTTTCCAAACTTCATTATTCCTTTTACTTTTTGTTTTCAGTCAGGCTGTATCTGCCAAAGCTTATCCAGTATTATGTATATCAATAGGTTGGATATTGCTTACCGCTCTTCCCCATGTGCCCTGCCTAGGTTTTCTTCCTATACTTCATGCTCCACATTGTTCTGTGTTGGTATAGCAGTGGGCTTTTTAAGCACATGTAAGACCTGTGTGGATCTCAAAGATTTGTTTTTCCTATTCTTTTAAATAGTCAGCTTACGGAGTGGGAAGACTTATGAAAGTTGTGAGATTCCTACATTAATATTTTTTTATTATAAAAATAATTCAAATTCTGTTGTACACAATAAGAAAAACCCTCTAGGCACCTGCTGTTCTCTGTTCTTTGCCTTGCTCTCATTAGTAATAATTGTAATGCTGCAAGCTTTCTTCTTTGCAGTACTGTCATTTGTTTGCCTCTGTAAATAGCCATTATTTGAAGCAATAAAAAAATGCCAGTAACTCAGTAAGTATGCGAGAATTTTCCTTAGGCAAGGTATCTCATAAGAAACCAACTTGGGAGGATGGGTATAAAGTAACGACAGAATACTTGCAGCTTTCATTTCATATTTTCCTTACAACAGCAGGTATGTACTCTGTCCTGTTCTGGCAAGCTAGATGAAAAGAACCTTCCAACTAAAAGCATTTTGATTTTACCTTTTTATGACTTCTGGCGCTACCATACTTGACTATCATGTCATGACTTTCTCTAGTACGTGTTGAAGCCAACTCATGTGGCAGCATGGAATGAACCAGCAACTGCAAAATCCATGTAGCTACCCTGGAATGGTGCAATGAAAAGAAATAATCATTTAGGGTATGATATTCAAGATCAGAATTCAATATAATTTGTTTTTAGAACATTCATTAGAATTCTTTTTTTTTGATGGTCTGCATTCATAATAATATGAAAGGATGTTAAATAAACTTGATCTTCATCCAGATATACTTGCACAGAATTTAAGTCTGAAGGAATCTATGTTTTCTTCCTTAGGATTAACTGGAGTACTGTGAAACACACTGTATAGTGTGATTCTTATCAGACAATCCTGAGGTGTTTTCAAATTTGAAGTAGTAGTTAATTTCTTATTCTCAAAAATAAGCACCATATGGTTTTGTAACTAGTTCCCTGACTGGCCTCCCAGCTCATTTAGTCTCTGGCTTCCTGACAAAATTGCTGACTTTCTTTGGTCATGCATCAGAGTAAGCTATTAGTTTTAAACAGAACCCTTAACTTGTAAAACAAAGCTTTACTAACTCATGTCTACAGTAATATGCAAATTTGATTTACTAGCATGTATAAAACAGGCATCAGATCTGTGGAGAGCATGTGAAATGTTTCCAAGATAATACATGAAAGCTTTGACAACTACTTATTTTTCCTTCTCATCAGGGTGTGGTGAACACTGGTTACACAGACTTGCCAAGTAGAATGGCTACTCAAGCCAGTAGCATTTATTCTAATAACATCTTGAAATTATTAAAGCTATTTCTCCTGACAAAGAATATTTTCCCTTTGAACAATAGGATGATTTAGATTATGCAACTATTGATCATGTCACTAGATGAATTTTGGTGATGAAGGTGAGTTTCAACACCAGTTAAAATTTTTTTATAAATAAAGTATTGTGTGAAAGCAGAGGATTTCTTAATTTCACTATTCGATGAAAACCTGTCTTTCAATATCTATTTAGTAATGTGAACAGAGTTTCTCGTGTGTTTCAAGCACTGACAAGGCACTGATAGGACTAAAACAGGTTTATAAAAATATTGGTACTGTGAAATGCTGTACTTTCAACTTGTGTTTTTTAAAGAACGCATTGGTGAGAATCAGCTCATTTGCTGAGCTACTGAACTGCACTTTAAGAAATTGCCAGCTTGTTTATGGATTCATCAGTATGCACTGATCAAAGGTACAGTGGAATAGGTGAGCTGCATGTGATACTCAAAAGGATTTTGAGTAGTTTAAGTACTGGATATAGTACTTAATAGTTTGATACTACTGTGTCTTACAGATAAGGTCAGAAGTAAAGCACTGTTGCTTAGAGAAGGACACAGGGGCTTTCTATTGAAGGAAGCAATTGTTTAGCCTCAAAATTTGAAATGGATTTCAACCCTGGTATGACAACATTAGGCTACATCCTGCATAGTCTCTGTATTAGCAGTAACCTTCTACCCTTTGACAACTTATTCTGAGGAAGAAAGAACTAGATATGCAATTAAACTGTGAGGTGGCCTTGAAATATATAAAAACTGAGATTGCTTATATGGCAATTGTGACTTTATGTATGAAAGATGTTACTTAAGACAGTCTTTTTGAGTTATGTTTATTTTGGATATAGTAAATAGCAAGGATTAATTACTGCTGTCAGGGTGAGTTAAGATTGACAGGAGTCCCTGTCTGCCTACAGGTAGTATTAAACCCAAGTACATTCTTACTAAGCAATTAGCAGATTGGAATTACTGTTTGACCAAGAAAAGGTTGGTAAGGAAAAGGTTACAAGATTAGCTTTTAAGGAATCCTTACACTATTAAAGGACTTTGTTTTTTGTTTGTTTAATCTTCAGGGGTGGGAGTGGTGATTGTTACACCAAATTTGGTGTAGCAAGAACATGAAGATTACAACCAATTGAATTCAGTGATCAGTACTGTTTTACAGACAAGGGGCTATCATCATCAGTATCAAGTAAGGGTTAAATTCCATTCTATTTATTTGTGTAAATAATCCCACTAATTTCAGAAGAACGGATGATAATCATGACAACTTTGTCTGAAGGATGAGTCTGTCATAATATAAAGAAATGGATTTCTACAGCATATTCTATCTTAATGGTTGTTTTTTTCTGTAACAGAAAGGCAGTGTATGATTTTCAGTCTTCTCCCCAGACAACATCATCTTTTAGTCCCATTAGGGATAAAAAAAAAAAATTCAGGAATCTAAAGAACCATGTTCATATGATCTAGGAAGATAGTATTTTCTCTAGAGACCAGGAATAGGACCCAAGAGAATGGCATGGAGCTACGTTAGGCTGGGTTTTAGGAAAAGATTCTTCACTGAGAAGGGTGGGCAGACACCAGAACATGCTCTCTGGGGCAGCAGTCACATCACTGACTGTCAGATTTCAAAAATTGTTTCAATGACTCTTTCAGAAACGTGATTAGAATTTTGGATGATCACATGTGGAGCTAGGAGCTGGACTCAACAATCGTTGTGGGTCCTTCCAACTCAGGATATCTCGTGGTTCTGTGACCATTTCTGTACTTTTTTGTAGAAGGTACAAGGGAATTCCTTTATTTTTATTTGTTGTAGTCCACATGGCATTTAGATGATGATCCATGTTAGGAATAATTACGTTAAAAACAAACAAAAACCCGAGCTCCTGAAAGGTTGTGTGGCTTTACATTAAAAAGTAGCAGGTAATGGTAAGGCAAGGTTGCTAATATATCATGTTGCTTACCAATTGAATGAAAGGCTTTAAAGTCAACTTTTTAAGATCCTTGGTGAATCATTGTATACCTTATGTAAGAAAAAATTGCATATACAATTAACATCAGCAGTAAAGAGCCAATATGATATAGATTAGGGACCCAATCCAGGGCCAATTGAAATTAACAGAGTCTGTTCTGAAAAACTTTTGGATCAGGGCCTGTGCATACTGTGTAACTCCAGATGTCATTGTCTGTGTTGAAATATATGTACGAAATGGAAAATGAATCATATAGCAAGGTTTTGATTATGTTGAATAACATTTTCCTCATAAACAAGATTGTGTTTTTCACATTTAACTATCTTTAAAACCAATGATAAAATAGAAGAAGAGGAATACAAATGATAACAGGGAAGGATACAGATAGTTCACCTTTTCGTGTCCTTGACCTTGGAAGCTTTTGTCCAAAGTAAGTAACTACAGAAATATCTGTTAATTCAAGAAAAACAATTTTTTTCATTCGATACAAGAAGTCAGTTTTAAAGGGATGAAGAAGAGGAAGAAAACTGCTTCAGCTAGGGAAAATTCTACATCCAAATTATGTGTAGCATTCAAAAGAACTTCCTTACTGCTTCCTCTTAGGGTAACTGACTTGGAATGTTTCATCTGAAGTATTCTTTTAATACCCTAATGCTAAGATCTGTTTTCTTTGATTATTGTTAGGCAACTTGTAGACAAGTTTCAAAGTTTTCATAAAAGCTTCATAAAATGATAATCCAGCTGCAAATTAATCTCCTGTGAGCTCTAAGAGCTGGAGTCTGGTATTCTTTCTACATTAGGTTTTGCCTTGATTAGAGAAATTCATATTGGAACACTGATGCTCATTGCTTTGATTATGTTGAATCGTTTGGTATCTTTTAACAAAACATTGTGCAAGTGATGACAAGATGTGTCTCCAAGTAAAATTTATTTATTTATTTTTGGGTTAATGAAATTATATAGTCTTTTCCTAAAGTGGGAAAAACATTTCCTTAAATCCCCCACACATATGGTCAGAAAGACTAGTACTGGGAGCAGTAATATTTTATCCCAAGGAAGCATTGTTGAACTGTTTGTGTGGTCTGCATCCTTTAATAGTGTTCGGATGCTATGCTGTGGTCTGTGTTCCTACTAATGCAGTAAAGGTTGTGAGAAGTCACTGGGGAGTTTGACATATTTCATTTTGTTTCTTTTTAATGAACTATTTTTCTGTATTTGCTCAAGTGGAGTTTTTCTTAATTATTATTTTAAGAAACATAGTTTTGCAGTCCTGTATGCACTTCTAGGACCCTGGTGTCCCCACTTCATCCCCAGGTTGACAAAGATTCTGTTACTCCAAATCAGTTTTCTGGCAACAACAAGGTATACAAGTTAATGCATGTAGAAACGTGGGCAGGAAATGCCTTCTGCTGTCACAAGTGTCAGTAACACAGCTTCAATCAAAGGAGAGCTTGGATTCTATGCCTGGTTGTGTTATGCTTAATGAAGAAAAGTATGTCTTCTTTTGAATGTTTTTTTTTTTAAATATATTTGGCAGGTATTTTAGGACTGACTTATTCCTTCTCATAATCCCCCTTTTACTGAAAGGATGACCATGTTTGTTCTTGCTTGAAACAGTGCTTATCACATTCCCCAAGGAGCCATACCTGCCCTCCGTTTGCCTCTCATATCAGTTACAAATGCAACGTTACGTGTACCAACTGCTTATTTCTTCTCTTGTGTGCTTCTATCAGACTTTTGTTGAATTTCATTAGGAGAGACATATAGGAGAGGAAAGAGATTATTGACTTACCAAAGTTAATTATAAATGAGATAAGGAGTTGTGTCGTGAACTTTTTTACTCCAGGTACCATTCAGTGCTGTTTCCATCTTTACTTGATGTAAGTACATACACAGGAGTTTTACTGGCAACCTGAGGGCTGTATAATGATCACTGCTTTTAAATATAGGAAAGCTGACATATACATTAGCCTTATGTTTATACTCAATGTATCTATATTAAATAGGCATGTTTTGGGGAGCAATAGGGTGACCAGAGAACATGTTTACTGAGAATGAAGCCCACTTTCAATTTTAAGTAGATCATATTTGCACTGAGATTAACCTTTCACAGTGGGAGTTTCCAGCTGGAAACCTCTAGTTCTGGATGATCTGTTTACTGTTTTCTTTTGATTACTATTTGTCACTTTGGCTAGGAACTCCTGGTAACTTGTTTGTGAGTGCAAATGTAGCAGATCTTGTAAACTAACTAGCTACTTTCAGTGAGTTCTGAGTAGCCATCTGAATTCAGCCAATGATACAATAAAGGTTTTTTTTTCCTCCAATGATTTAAAGACAAAAATCTCCATATTCCAGAATAGTCTCAAAAACAATATATAGGGACAAAATCTGTATGGGTAGGAATTAAGTGTTTAGTTTTATTAGGAAGTGGGAATCCTATGGAATAAATACAGTTTACAACAGAAGGATGGCTTCTGTATAATGGAATATGAAAGACTGTTGGTACTTCTAAAGTTTGTAGGGGAACCTCTTTAACTAAAGACTGGAGAAAACAGATCACATCATTTAAAATGAAGTTCTGTAGCTCTGAAGAAAGATGAGGTAGAACTTCATGGATGTAATGTAAAACAATAATAAACAGTGAACGCAAAGACCCTTCTAAGTAGAACATGAAAAAGTTAAGCAGATATACTATACGTGACATCATACTACAAGGTTAGGTAATGCAATGGATCAGGAAGGCCTGACTGAAAGTAAGAAATAAAGCCATTTAAAGAAGGACAGGTCATACAAAGGATGTTTCTACTGGAAGAAAACTAAGTCTGACACAGTATTGAGTGAAATAAGTTGCAGAGTATGAAATGAGACAGTCACGCCAGTTTTAACACAAAGAGACATGCGCAGTGAGAAAATGCCCTCACACAGGTTTACTTTTTCATTCTGATATTGGAAAATACAGATTTTACACAGGTAGTTTCTTAATTACAAAGAGAATGTTGCATATGTTCAAATCTCTTGCAGGTTTTCCTAGCTTTACTTTCTCCTTGAAGTGGTGTTTATAAGAGGATATCACACTTCTCTATGCCATTGAATGTCATGTTTAACAGGTTAGTCAGTATTTTCTTTTGTTCAACAGTCAAGTAATCCAAAGCTAGCAGGGTGGTCTTGGCTAGTAAAGTTGTTGCACCAGCATGCAAAGGGCCTGATTCTGGCTGAAACCTTAATGCTATGAACAGTGAGGAATGAGGGACATGTGCAGAATCAGGCCATCTAGGAAAAATCTTCACTTATATGGGCAAATATTTGTCATCCCTCTTTATTAGATCATGGAATATCTTATCCCTAGGGCCAGGGAGACAATATTATAGGCTTTTTGTCCTCTGCTGTCTTTAGAGCATATTCCTTTGTGACTTTGCTATGCTTAATTCAAGAGGAAATTGTTCTGTGTTTCTAGTTCCATGGTATTCAGTCAGTTTAAAGTGACAACTAATTCATTTGCAGAAGTACCAGTCTGTATCTAGTGTAAGTACATCAGGAAAGTCACCCTGTCTACTTCTACTGGTTATTTTTTAATCTGCCTCTACATACGTGTGTTGTTCCAAACTTACTGAAACTTTGCTATTTCTTATGAGAGGCAGAATTTAATTGGCAGTTATCTTTACTAAAGACAGAGAAAGGAAATATTTGGGAAAGAAAACAATCTGATAATAATCAGAACTGAAGTGGTTTTCTTACCTGCCCTTAAGGCTTCCTACATTCTGTTGAACCATTCAGTACCAACTCAGCAAGAAGTGAGGTGTCAGATTTCACTATTCTTTAAAGTTGGTTCTTATTTATTAAAATATAAAGCCATCCCTGAAGAAAATCTGATGCATGTTCCCTAAATTTGGTCATAGAGGAATTGCAGGATGTTTTTATAGGAAAATATTTTAAAATACAAAATACATGTTGAACATTTATATTTAGCTTGATTTAAATAAAACTTTTTCTACTCATAAAGAATCTCATGGATAAAAGTTTTACATTTGCTCAGTGCAAACCTACCAAAAGTATGATATCTTTCAGCTTGAAGTAATGTGATAAGTATTTTTCTCTAGGGACATAATATGAGGAACCAGAGACTGAAAACAAAGAAAAAGGCAGTTAATTGAGGCATTGTAGACTAATATTAGTAAACAGTACATCGATGTTTGTGATAATTAAAAACATACTTAAATGTGTTTCAATGGATCCTGAAATTGAATTGCTTGGATGCTAATTAGTTCCATGGTTTCTATTGGTGTCATGAAGAAATTTAGAAACAAGAAAATACTGAAAGACACCATATGCAGGAGTCTTATAATCAGAGAAGGATGTTTACTTGCATTAATAAACAAAAAATATTTTTATTATCTTTAAATATAAAATATTAACTTATTTCTTATAATCTCTGTCTCTCTGGAGGTGATAAAAGTCTTTCAATGTCCTTATATTCCTTTAGAAAATGTAAAGCTCAAAGCATAGCTGTGCTATGCGTTTGTTGTTTTTTTTGGACGATGTATATCAGCTCAGATGTGTATTGTGCATGTGTGCTGCCATGGTTATGTAGCCTCAGCGCTTCTGCTCTGGACTTGGAAATGGCCTTTAGTGTGATTACTATTGCTGGAGGGTCAGCTGTAAGCAATAGTAGAAGCACTGAAACCCTCTGCAGAAGTGCTTGTACACGTCTTCATAGCTGTAAACTGTTTCAGTTGATATGAACTTGGGCTTAAAGGAAAACAAGTATTTGAAAAATTCAGCTTTAATGCTGATCCTCTAAGGAGGATGTTGTATCTGATGCTGTGGAGGCCCACAGAAATCCTCAAAAATTGAGGTTGAAACTTGGTAAGAGAGATAAAGGGAAGGCACTACTTTTTAGTTGCTTTGTCTTTTGGAATTGTGGCACTTTTCTAATGCTTCTAGAGGCATTTTGCATGCTTCATTCCCTGTAGGCAAAATGTGTTTGGAAACTCAGATGGATGCATCCACAAAACTCGGCCCTACATAAAAAGCTGTTGCTTCAAAAGCACAGTTCTGGCTTACTTTCTTACAAACTGTCATCCTAAAATGTTCTAGTGATGCATTTTTGGAAAATACTTAATTAGGTTAAAATTTCCTATAACTATTATATTTCTATTTTTTTGTAGGAAAAGGAAAACAGTATTAAAAAGTAAACAGTCCTTTCTTGCTCAACAATCTGTTTATGCTTTGAGTATGAAACACAATGTAATGCTTTATCTTGGATCTAAATCATTTCATCTTGCAGGTCTTACCATTGCAAAATAAATTTAAATCTCTGATCTTCCTCAGACTATAGCTGTGTTTCTGTGTTTCAGCCTGGTTAATGGGTCAGTGGGCCTTATGTGTACTGCTGAGTTCGTGATTGAATATCTGCACCTCGGTGTTCACCTTTCAGCCAGTGTTCTCAAAATCTGGGCACTATGTTGGAGTGTATGTTTCAGTGCTTATGTAGTGACTGATGAAAAACTGTTAGGTACCCACTCTGTTGTATGGAACTGTGGATGAAGTTCCCTGGATTAATGTTCCCTGCTCCCATGGAAAACAAGAAGGAAGAGAACATTAGTAATTTTGACTTGAGCATTAATTAGGAAAGATACTGATGTTGGTCTTAAGAATTTCTTTTGCTGGAC
Source organism: Odontophorus gujanensis (assembly GCA_013399175.1). Taxonomy (NCBI): domain Eukaryota; kingdom Metazoa; phylum Chordata; class Aves; order Galliformes; family Odontophoridae; genus Odontophorus; species Odontophorus gujanensis. The sequence continues at coordinate 114,701 of VXAB01011895.1, forward strand.
TTGTGAGAGAACTTGAGATTCAAATTCCACAGAAAGGTTGTGGAGTCTCCCTTCCTGGATATCTTCAAATACTACCTGAACATGGTCCTGGGCAACCTGTACCAGGTGTTCCTGCTTGAGCAGGTGAGTTGGACTGTGTAACTTCCAGATATCCCTTTCAAACTGAACTATTCTGTGAAGTATGGTAGGAACTGACTCACTTCCATTTCTAAGAACTTCTTAAAAAGAAATAAAATAATTCCTACATTTGTCTTTTATCTGCAATATATTATTCTTCCAGCTAGATTAATTTCCTGGAGAGCAGTATCTTTAGTATTTTTATTCCATATCTGTAGCTTGTATTATTTTCCAGTGCATTGATATTAAAAATATTTTAGTGCTAAACTCAATACAGCAGCCAAGCTTGCTTCCAAGGTTGCTTGGACTTGACACTGCTTCTACCTGGACGCCACTGGTTGAAGATGTTGGCTTCCTGACTGCATCCATGGCTGGCATGGTAATTTGTTGGATCGAAGCTACACCCTTGGATTACTGTGCAGACTTGGCGATAAAACATTCTACTCAGTTATGGTAGTAGGAACAAGAGAGCAATTCTTGAACCTCTTCACTTGCAAATAGAAGTAACATAAGGCTTTTGCATGCACATCCAACACTGCTGAATGCTTGCTTACTTTAGCTTTTTTTGTAAATTGCAGGGAGTGTTGCTGACTGTAACTGAGGTGGGACAGGTAAGCCTGTAGATATTAAAATAAGAAAATACTTTGGCTGAACTATGTGAGCATGATTTCTTCCTGCCAGCTCTTGGCAGTTAAGAGCACTTTGATTGGTTCCTCTGGAGGGAGCTCCTGTCATTCAGCGTGTGTGGAAAGGTAGGAAGTACTGTTGAATTTGGACCCTTATTTTTGTGAGTCTACAGACTTTGAAATTTACCAAAATACAAAGCTGCTGGAGACTGGATGGTTGGTGTGCATGGTGTGGAGCTGTGCAGAGCTATCTAGCCAGCTCAAGGGTTGCAAGCAGTACATGTGTACTAGAGCAGCATTTAACATTTTTTTTACCCTGCTTTGTAGTAACTTTTTCCTGTAGTTTACTGTGTAAACTTGCAAAACGTTTCCTGCTGGTTATACGTATGGTGGAATGGGCATTGACTGATACTCACAAGTAGGCATAGAGATTAAACTACTGCCTGTGAGAGCTGGTGCTATCAGATATCAGGGAGCTTGTGTAGCTTTGCAGGAGTTGTAGTCATTCTGCATGGAAGCTGTTCCTAGTGCACTTGAACTTTAAAAACAATTAGATGAAATAACAGCTATGTGATTTACTTGTAAAACGAACAGTATACTTTAATAATGATTAAACAATAATAAACTGAATGGTCTTCACTTAAGATCTCACCCAGCAGCCACCTTTGAGGAAATGAGAAATGTGCTGTTTCATAACAAGCAAGAAGGGAGATCTTATTTAAACAAAGAACATCTTTGTTTTGCTAGGAAAAAATACTAAGGCAGTTTAGAGGGGAAAAGATTTTTTTTTTTAATGGAAGAAAAACAAGATTTTCTCAAAAGCTTCAAAATGTGCGATTTTTATGCCAAGTGAGATGCTCAAGCTTTGCAAAAAAAACAACAAAAAAACCAACACTGAACTGCTGAAGCATCGCTGTATTGGCTTCACAGCTTGTTAAAGTAAAGTTTAATGAGCTGAAGAGTAATACAGACTGCCTTCCTAAACAAACTACATGAAAACTATTTATTTGGGTTTTCTTTTAATAGAATCAGAACTATTGTTTTGACCCATATGCTCATTTGATACATTCGTATTTAGGGCATGTCTTTGCCAAATGGCATTTGGGGAGTGGATATGACCCAGCACCTACTGCAAGAAGGAACCTATGGAAATTGTTGGAACTTAAACTTGAGCATGCTGTGTCTTTGCACATCTCATATCTATAGGGTAACACAGCTGGTGAGTTGAAATGACAATCATTAGTCCTCTTCTGTAATAAACTGCAAAAAGTTATAGTACTTCATGGACTTCAGTGAACAAAAGTCTACCGATCCACATGTGTAGGAGAAAATCCTTTAATAAAACAGTTTTAATGCACTGGATTTTCTTAAACTGCCGAGCATTTGCAGTGTAGCCAATGGATCTGTTTTGTACCTCAGCTGGAACCTGAGTTGAAGCCTAGGCCTTTTCTCCCTGAAGTTACAGGAGGTAAAAGCTTGGTATGTACCTACATTTGTAATTGAGCAAGTTTCCCCAGCTGACCCAAGAATACAGTTGGCTTCTTTCAGATGCAGCTGCATGCAGCCCTTAGCCAGATGGATGGGTCATCATGACAAGGGGCCTCTGAAAGGAGAGGAGATGATAGGGAGAAAATTGAAGAGAATTGCCAAAGTGCCTCCTTCAGCAAAGCAGGATGCTGTGGAGAGTAATGTGAAGTGCTGCTGTTTTTGAATAGCAGCATTAAAAATCCAACAGAAAACACTCAAGTACTAGAAATGTTATTAGTCAAGATGTTTATGTACTCTTCCCCTGAAGATTAAAGAAATTAATTTTAAAAGGCTAAGGGGATTAATGTGCAATAAAATAATGAATTCCAAGTAGAACACTGCGGTGTTAAACATGAAAAAAAACAACTCAACAACAAAAAAGCAATATTCAGGGTGCTAATGATTTGTGGTTTTAATACTGGCTTAGTTGTTTGTTTTGGATTTCATTTATTTATTTATTTTGCTGCATAAATCCTGAGTTTGTAAAGATGGCTAATCTTTCTAAATATATTCCTGTCGCACAAATAAGAAAGGCCATTTCTCTGGAGATACACATGATCTATATAATCTGGAAGAAAGACAAAATGGCTCTGAGGCTGCTGACTGCTAAACCAGAGGTTCCATAGGCTGCATAGGCAGCAACACCTTTGAGTCACCTTGTGCAAACCATATTTATTTCATGTAAGAACTCTTCACTGCTTTATCTGTTTTAGAGCTGCTCTTCCCCACTGGACCCAGCTTAGAGGGCAAGATTGAAGCTCATAAATGCTTTTGGTCTAAGCAAAATCAGAGATGATAGTTCATAAAAGACTTATAAGCTAAATGTATTAAAATGTAGTACTATAGTCTCTCTGAGGCAGTAAATACAAGAGTTCAAAGTTAAATTTTTTCAGCAGAAAACAGTAAGTTTTCTGACTTACTGTCTATCCCATAAACTCAGTTTGGAAAGGCAAGATGTTTCATCTATGTTTCACTGAGTTTTCTAAAACAGGTGTAACTTCACTGCTGTAATTGAAGCTAATCTGCTTGTGTAATTGTGTCCAACGCTGTGAGTTTGCCTGCATTTTAAAATCTCTTGGAAACACTAGAGAAATCAGATATTTGTGTTTGAGATCACTTTTATCAATCCCCAGTTGCTCAAAGCAGACCTATGGTTGTCTCATAACACAAGGCTGTTCTGTGTACTGGTACACTAAATTCCTTTGGCTCATGCCTCTCAGTCACTTGGAGGGCTCTCGCATAATGTATAAAAATGGTGTGGCCGGAATATCCTTGCACTCTAATAGCCAGGCTCCTGGGAGCCATAGCCAGCCATGTGTGGAGATAACGAATGAAACGTGGTTCCACAGAGAAACTGATTCAACCTAGTATCTATAACATTTTCAGTTCACTTAAAAATAAATAAATAAACAAGCAACACTAAGCAAAAAACCTATCATGGGTGCAAGATACATTTTAGTTTTGTATTAAACTACCTCTTTTAATTTAGCTTGCTCGTGTGCCCTCTCTCATCTGAACTGTTGTTTTTCTTTATTTGCGAAGTCAGTTAAATATGTTTGTTACTGAAGTGCTGTGTGGTGCTTCCGGGGAAGTGAGCGGCTGCTTTTGTGTAGCTGTGATGGTTTAGGTGTGCCTCTGGACAGGCAAGGTCAAATGTACCACTGCTGACAAGATAAAACCCTTATTGAAGATGGATAAAATACTTGGTATTATAAATGCAATCCTGTTATTCAGTTAGCAGAAACTGCTATGGCTGCTTTGATCAACACTGAACAGAATCCAAACTTAAAAGAAAAAAGCCAAAGTTACAGCAGCCAAGGAGCTGAGCCATTTTGTTTTCTTATTTAAATAAGCTGCTCATGTAAAATATAGTTGTTTCATAAAACAGAAAATAAAGCGAAAATATCAACACATTTTTCAGAGAATTGGTTTTTTTTCCCCATTTTTATTGATGCAGTAACAACAAGGACACTTACTTCAGCAGATGAGTAAACTCGAAAATTATTCTTCCTATGTTCCCTTTGTATTCAAAGGGAGAGTGGTTCCTTCAGATATTGATTGAATGATAACTTAGTATTTCACAAGAATCCTTATTTTGCTGTAGATTTAAACTCCCTTTGCCTTCAACTCTAAATGCTTTTTGTGCCCTGTATATATAGCTCATGTCAGATGGTCTCCATGAATGATCTGCGTAGGGCCTTCTGAAGTTTCCTCAAGTGATTTCTGAGAATTTTTCAAGGATAGAGGATAAGGTGAAGAAAGTATTTAAGATATTTCAGCCCTTCTCTGTCTCTCTCGCTCTCTCATTGTAAGAATATCTGTTAGGTGCTGTTCAAGATGTACTGCTAGTAGTGTTTGGTTCTCTCTTTGCTGGTACACAAATATACTTCTACGCTTGTAGGTTTTTATAAGCTATAGATCAAGTTTGCTAACAACAAGCTGCTAGGACTTGCCAGTATTTGCCTAGATGTTCTATGCGTTCTTAAATAAAATATGAAATTGCTAAATTGTTACTGGTGATGGGAACTGGTGGTTGAAAAGGTTTAGAGGAATGGAAACTAGAGTGTGATGCTGATTTAACAAGGACTCTAGGAGAATGAACAGAACTACAGACCATGCAGCTTGACTTTACTGGGCAAATGTGTAAACTATTAAATAAATAAAAGGAATTGACAGGAGTGTGGGTAAGTATGTTTGGCGGAGAATCACTGCTGTCAAATGTCAGTGTTCAAAAACCCAGAAAGAGTTTTTGATGGATTCAATGAGGATGAGAATGTGGGTAATCTAGTTAATATTTCTGGCACTGTTGTGCCTGCAAACTAAGCCCCGTTTCTTTATTAGTAGTTACTGTAGAAATATACAAACCATACATGAGAACTGTGGCTAGAAGTTTTAGGAATTGCTAATGATTGTTAGAGCTGTGCTCTACAGCTTTAACCCGAGCTGTGGAATCTCTAGGATAGCTAAAAATGTTAATTCCTGGTCCTACAATGGATTATGTGTGAATTGAGTGATTCTCACATGCAGAGCCGTGGAAGTGAGGGATTAAACAAAATAAAGATTGTAGATTTGGAGCAAAAGAGAGTATTGAAATAAACTATGTGTTATAACATAATGGACGTCATCCTCAGATTCCGCATATGTGCCCTATTCAGCCTCACAAGGCCTTGAGTTAAGACTGCCTCTTAAATCTTAAGATTATTCATTTTCATACCTTATGTAGTGAGTACGCAAACATTTTAAGAGTTTTTATTAGCATATGTAACTGCCAATATGTGATTCTAGATTTGAATATCAACACATGGACCTAATTTTTTTATTTAGATGAAACAAGAAACTGCCATAATTTATTGTATGCTTGATTAATGTACTTTAGTGCTGTCTTTAACTTGAAACAGTGTGTTTTCTTTCATAAATGATACGTTTTGAATGTACTTCCTTATTTTTGTCTCAGATGCATATTTGGCTCTGTTCATTGGTGCAAGTGGCCCAATGAACTCAGCAGCACTGAAAGATCCCAATTCTATTACTGCTGACATGCCAGTACTAAAACTCTGGAAAGTAAGAAGGGTGCTAGAAAAGAGTGGCATAACTTGTACAGCATTAGTTACAGGATGTTTCTTTCTCATGAGAATAGTGCCAACATGTAGAATAATAAACAAGAAATGTCTTTTCTGAATTGACACTTCACGTGCAAGATGAATACACATAAGCCCAAGTTTAACTAAAAATGTCTGTTTTCTATATAGAGAAAGCAGAACGCTGCAGGGTCCTAAGAAAAGAAATCTCATCCATTTCCATAGATGAAGAGCTATAGTATTGCATATTGCCTTCCTTCCTTGAATCTACTATGTTAAGCTTTCAGGGACTTAAAAGATTCAAGATTATCTTGTTTCTTAAGCTAATATATTTTTTCAATGCATTCTCTTTTTATAATGAGCAAAGTCACTGTTAGGCTGTGCCTATATTAGACATTACTTTGCATTCAGCAATAGAGTTTTACTGTCAAATACCCTGGCACTGCTCCAGTCATTAAGTTTGAACCAGTTCCCCAGATAGAATAAGCCATATTCAAGGAAAAAAGGAAGCTTTTGGCAATGCAAAGATTTCTATTCTATGTTTTTTTGCCAACACAATTTTGACTGAAAAGAATGCAAGCAGTTTTGTACTTTTAACTGACATAGGTATGGTAACTGAAGCCAACAACTGTAAGTAGACTTAGACTTTTGTAAGATTGAAAGGAAGTATCACACTATTTCTGCTTGAATATGTAGACTGAGGTGCTTTACATGAGGTTTCTGAAAATTGAAGCTTGTTGGTCTGCCGTAAATAGTATTAACGTTGCTTTTGTCTGAATGCCTGTAAACAGAAAAAGCTAGATAGGGTGTTTCAGTTTCACTGTGATCACTGGAAAACACAGCTTTGGGTCAGCCAGAATTCATGCTGTGTTTGGCAAACAATTTAGTCACAAAAATGAAGCTTAAAATATTTTTTATGTTTTTGAAATACAGTATTTTTATTTAACATTAGCAACAACATTTGAGAAGAAGTCTGTAGTTTTAGCGTGAGCAAATTTTTGCTGGAGATCAGAGTAGTGTTCTTCAAAAAAAAGACACTATATAGTTAGACCAAAACTTCCAGTTTCGGTGAGTTGAAAATACAAAGCTGGTTTGCATTGGAGAACCAGTTTCCACCTCCTGTTGTGAGGTTTAAGGAATATTTCATTTTTTCCACTGGCAGGTAGTGTTGAAGAAACCACATGGTTATGAGTGTTTTTAATGTGTTACATGATTTTCAAAATTCTACTGCATCCGACTTCTCTTCAGAATGGCAGTAATATGTGATCCTTCTCAACAAGGGAACAGGAAGAAGGCTGTATTTTCTTCTGGTAAACGCTTTGAATGTTGGTATTAGTGTCACCAACCAAAATCAGTGTTCATTTTAAAGTGTTGGAATGAAACTGAAACACTGCTTCTTAATACAAGGAATAACCATTTAAGAGATTATGTTGTCAGTCATTCAGTACCTTAATGGCAACCTTCAATTCTGCTATCAATAGATTAGCCTCTTAATGCCATGTAGTCTTTTCATTCTAGCAGGAAAACTTTTCTGTTTTTATGCTGTTGTGGTCACCATTTTGCTGCAAAACAATCTGGATGATTGGAGCTGGTGCACAGTCCTTTGAGACACAGAAGTCAATGGTACCTGGGAGTGATAGAAAATTTATCATAGAGATAGTGGAGGGGATTTTCACGTTAATTTCTGTTTTATGTGAGCATGCTAAGATCTTTATTTGCTGAGAGGAAAGTATGAATGGATTATTAGGGAACTGAGGCTGCAGAACCCCAAGTGAAACTTAAAAACCTGACAAGACTTGAGCTGAAAAAAATTGCCAGGAGCAGTGGCTAAGAGCTTAAATCAGGTGGGATTGCAAGTACTTTGGAAGGTTTCTGCTGTAGATTTGAGGTTGTCATCTCTTTTCAATTTCAGGATATCTTTACCCCATGCACTGACATGACCTTTTATTCAACCTAAGTTTGGATGACTTCGTGCTACCTTCCAGGAAAAGAACTGTTTTCTGCAGCTCCTTCTTTACTCATTTTGAGAAAAGGATTAAATCTTTCCTCTGACCAAGCATACAGGCATGCTAAAGTGAAGCCACTTCATGCTCCTGGCCAAACTAAGAGCAATAATACCCACAATAAGCAAAAGCAGATGGCTTCAGTGGCAGGAAATGAATGAGCCAGACTGCAGGTAAAATGGCTTTCTGAACACATCTCAGAGGTTTGTAATGACAGGTTCTTTGTTATCTGGGGCCTCCCCACAGGAGGCCAGATGTCTTCTGTTGTGAAGGGAGATAGATAGAGATGCTCTTCCTTTTCCTCCCCCTTTAACTTATGGCTGTTTAAGTTACTGCTAATGGAAGTAGAAGCCTGTTTTTCCCCTTGCTCTCTGATCTTTTTGGAAAGAGAAGAGATAGTTAGTGAAGGGGTATTCTGATATGAAAGGAAAGGCCCAGAACTGGCCTTTACCTCCCAGTGACCTTCATTTTAAAGAACAGGGAGGTCAGTGCTGCTAATTGCACTTGAAAGGATTAACCACTTGATTGCTTTCATTTGGTGGAAAAAACTATTCATTAATCTAAAAGCTGAAAAAATGTATCAGAGGTATCAAGACATTTTCAGCGTGAGGTGGGTGACCTAGATGGTTTGGCTTATACCAGTTTTGAAGTTAAATAGAGGATTAAAATCTTTTTGTAGAGGGGAGAACAAGAGACGGGGAGGTACATCTGGTGCTCAGCACAGATCTGCAGCAGAAGTGACAATAACCTCCTTTTTCTGTCCTTATAAAAGGTTTTCACAGGAATGTCAACATATTAATTATGGATATTAGATGTGCTTGTATCACTTAGTATAAGAATAACCTCAGTGTAATGCGAGAGTCACAGTAGATGAAAAACAAACCTGAACCAAGTCCTGGATGTGGAGTCCAGGCTTAAAGCCTTTTCTGCACACTGTTTTCACTCGGGAATTAAAATTAATTTACTTTTGAAACATTCTAAATTCCCATTGTTCAAATAAAGTGAGGTACAGAAAACTTGTTTGGAAACCATTTTTAACCTTATGAAACTGTTTTCTGAAAGAAACAAAGAACAGCTTATATAAGCTTTTATCTGACCTCTACTTTAAATAAAAAAACATGTTTTCAGGGAAATGTCTTGGAAGTACCTTCCCTTTCCCCCCAAGATTCTTCTCTCTGCTTCTTGTAAAACAATAGGTCAGTGGGTTCATTTTAGTTTTGTTTGCTTGAAGTGGATGAAAGTTTCCATCTCAAATTTGTGTGGTTTAAAATCACTTGTATGATTTAAAAAAAAAAAAAAAAATCTCCAAAAAATAAAAGAAAAATTAAAAAAGGATGAAAGTGTCAGTAATCAAAATTCAAACCAAAGGAGATAGCATTAATCATTGTAAAAAGCCCAAATAACCTCTCAGTAGCAATAAAATGAAAAAGAAATGTGTTTCAATAGCGTTAAGACATGAATGATTTTTCTAACTGCTTGATACACATGAACTCACAATATCATTTACAGCTTTGTCATGTATGTATTTATATACTCATACATACATACACACATTTAAAAATGCTTTTTCTCATTCTGACTTCAAACCTGTGCTTCTTGCAGTGTTGTTGTAATTCACACACTTCATATGCACTCACATAACTGGCATTTCTTCTTGCAAGTGGAGATGTGATCTGGTTCTCCACTGAGATTGGATTTTATATGCATTCACTTCTGCAGATGAGATTACAAATCTGAAGATAAGTACAACCTGCAGGGAGTATATCTGTAGCTTGTTTTAAACAATATTTACTTGGATTTTGTCAGTACCTTGAAGCATTAAAAATAATAATAATAATAATATATATGTATGCACCGAATCAGTTGTTTGCGTCTGCATGGATTGCTGTGTAATTATTTTCTTGAAGTTTTTTCAATGAAGTGTTTCTATGCTTACTAGGACATGAGGGCACTCTTCTGGAGAGTATGGTACAGATGATAATTCAGTCAGATTTCTAGAAAAACATATGCAACAGAAGCTTGGGAACTTCTGTTTTAAAATCTATTACAGTTCTTCAATCTGTGTCACTTTGACAAGATTTAGTTTTTCATCACTAACACTTCTGAAAATACTCAGAAATAGGTATCCATCTTACAATCTACCTCTATTCAAACATTTTTTTATACGTTACGACTGTAATTTTTACCAACATATTTTTATTTGGCAGAACAACCTAGTATGATAAAGATTGCTTGTGCAATTCTGATTGTAAAATAAGATCCAGTACCTCTGGCAGTGCTACCTTTACTGCTAGAGCTTGGCAGAGGCACACACAGAATTACATTCACATGATGACTCTGCCAGCAGTGCTATGTGTACCAGCAAAAGTTAAATCAGCAAAGACAAAGTCTTATGTATGCTGTGCAAGTTTGCACAATGCTGCAAAAGAAATAACACAGTAGATTCATGGTCTGCCTAATTTAAGGAAGTCCTGTCAGGAACGTTGAGGTCAGAACCACAATCTATCATATTTCTTGTCTCTGTGTATTTAGCTTAGGTCCTGAAAAAAGAGCTACGTTTTCAGATAACTCCAAGTGTGCAGTGAGCCCTTTTTTGCTGCTTAGAATACAAGGAGATGGCATCTATAAAATTTTATTATGATATGCCATAATGATAGAAGTTAGTGTTCCCCCAAATAGTAATGATCTCATATAAAATACTTGAATTCTGTTTGAAGAAGTCTACAATTATCCAGGAAATTGAGAATAATTTTAATACAAGAGTACATGAATGGTACTATGGAAATCATGCACTGTGCAATGGTATTTATTGAGGTGTCTCTTTTCTATTACAAGTACAATTTCTGCAGTAAATCATCAAGTATGTAATTTATACTCCATTTACTCAACGTGGCTTTTCATTTACTGTTGTCCCCAGTCCTCTATTAAATACCATCCTAATAAGCTCAATAAGTTTTTGAAGTCACGCAACTGAAATCAATCTTACTGGATAAAACATATGAAACATCTGAAATGTAATTATTAAAAGAATCTAGCATGCAAATTCCTTTTTTAGAGTTACAGAGATCCATATGAGATGAGGGCCAACTCCTCCACTCCCCACCTGAAGAAATTCATTATGATTAGCAGATCAGGTTCAAACACTACAGTACAGTAGTTAGTAAAGTGATAATTCTTTTCAAATAAATAATTTAAATCAAACTGCTCATCTGAGTAGTTCTGCAGCCCTGTGTGTGCATAGCATGCACACATAAGGTTACTCTTAGAGGAAAACCCTTAGCCATGAGTAAGAGTACCAGCTGTTTCCAGATTTCAGTGTGGTAAAATTACATTATTATAACAGATAATCATTGCAAAAGAAACAAAATAAAAGGTTGTTACCTACAGACAGACAGTTTATTCTTTTCCAGTGGCACACTTGGCATTTTTAATCAACGTGTACATAAATGAAAAGAAAAAAAGCAAATTATCGTATTGCCCTTTGTAGTTCTCTTTCAAAATCTCCTGGTGATAATCCACAAAGAAATAATAAATTGCTTCTATTGTGGAAAGGTATGTATCTGGCTTTCCTTTCTGATGACGCCAAAAGCAAGTTTTCCTTGTTTTCAACTCAATTTGTAGTAACCCTGTCAAGAACAAAAAAAAATGACATGGATTAGAGAAGATGGATTGGGGGATAAGATGCCAAACAAGCCTTCAGCTGTTCTGGTTTTGGCTTTGCTGCTAGCCAGCTAGATACCTGCATGCAAATAATTTCCCTTCCTCCATCTTCATTTTTCATCTGCAAAACGATGACAGTAACTTTATCTTATTTGTGGTTCACTTTGAAATTTGATGGAAAGAATGCTGTAAAATTGAAGTTACAATCCCTGGATATGCAATGAAAACTTACAGGATATCCTTTCATTCATTCCAGCCTCACAGCACTTGGGGAAACTGCTGTTTGGATGCACAGTCTGATCAGACAGCAAAATTAAGTCTCCCACCTATGAAAACTTAGCACTGTTCCATAGTTAATAAACTTCCTTTTTGTAAAGTTAATAACTTCTAAGTGTAAAACAATCTCTGACTGTCAGTTTTGCTAAATTCAAGCATGCAGGATTCTGTATTAATCAGACTTAGTCACTTATGTTACACTAAGAGACTCAAGATCTTGTCAACAAAATGTATATAAGTTGTAACGTTTTCATGCATGCTGAAGCCGCTCTGAGCCTTCAATTCCCTTTGTCCCTAAGTTAATATACTTACCAGACCAGGACATGTCAAGAAACACCAGTGCTGAAAGTTTTAAGTAATAAGTAATTATGGCTTATATCGATGGTAGTTAGTAAATCTATGGTCTTACTACTGTGCATATTGTTATTTTAAGTATCTTGTTAATTTTCTGAAGGGGGTTTTAGTAGCAGCTTGAAAATACCTGTTTGAAGCAGGAATTCCACTCCTTTCCTAATCTCCTACATTCCCACATTTTATGAGTAACTTTTGGAGTTAGGTTCACAGACTGGCAGAGGTTGGAAGGAACCTCAAGAGATCTTTCAGTTCCACCCCCTGCTAAAGCAGGTTCCCTACAGTAGGTCTCAAAGGTCAACATCTTGAGGAATATCTCCATAGAAGGAGACTCCACCACCTCTCAGGGCAGCCACTTCTAGTGCTGTCACCCAAACTGTAAAGAAGTTCTTCTGCATATTTGTGTGGAACTTCCTATGTTGCAGTTTTTGGCCACTGTCCCTTGTCTCATCACCACACACTACTGAAAAGAGTCTGGCTTCATCTAGTTGTCTCCCACAGTTTAGATATTTATAAACTTTGATCAGATCCCCTCAGTCTTCTGTAGGTTGAACAGACCCAAGTCTCTCAGCCTTTCCTCATAGGGGAGATGCTCCAGGCCCTTTATCATTTTTGAGATTGAGGCAGAAAGGACTCACATACCTTGGATTTACCTCATCTCTACTGCAGACCCCTGAATAATAAATCAACTTACATTATTTTAAAAAGAATGTGGAAACGTGAGAGAATTCCCACTTATATGCATTGCACTCTCCACCTTTGATTCTGAGGGAAGAAGAGAGTTGAAGGGACATGGGAATTGTCAGTAAAAGAGAGAGCAGGGAATTCTTATGATTTTTTATACAGGTATTTCACTTAGCCATTTCTGTAGCAAGAACTTTTTTCTTTTTACCTTGAAGTCTTTCATCAGTTATTATTTTATTAGTTTGATTCCAGGTACTGTCAATAAATATTACTTTTTTGAGTTTAGCACTTTCATTCACATTGCTTGAGAGGCATTCATTTAAATCTTTTTCTTCTTTAGGTTCTGTTCTTGCTTTCTTAAGAAATGGTTCTTTGGAACAGTCATCGTCGGTGTCACGAACACCTCTCCTGGAGTTGTTTTGGAGGTGGAAAGTGATGTCTTTTACTGAAACTGAATTGGGGCCAGGAAAGATAAGTGCCACCTAAAATAAGAAAATAAATGAGACCTGAATAATATACTAATGAAACAGTAGGAATTGTTTCATTAAAGAACAGAAACTTTCAATCCAAACCCACAACCATTTAAGTCAGTAGAGAGGAAGTTTCTCTTTAAATATTAATATATTTCTAAAAGGGTAAAAGATTGCATTAATATAATGAATAAAAACACTTAATTTTAAACATGTTTAAATCTGTCAAATGCCAACTAAGAGGAGCAGAGCACCCATCCAAGTATTCCTGAATGTCTGGGTATAACACTTTGTATGGTATGAAGTATCACATATTATCTTCCACCTAAGGTGCTGGAAACAGGAAATTTAAGGTGTTTATACGATGCTACAGTACTTTCAAACTTTGCACGACAGTCCATAACCATTATACATTTGTAGTCCCATGCTTCAAGATGCTCAAAATGGAATGAACTGGATTAACAGAAGAGTGCTTTCCTCTTCTCCTAGAAGAGAACAGCATCAGCTGTAGGAGGAAGCATGGAATCTCAGAATTGTAGGGGTTGGAAGGGACCTCTAGAGATAGCTCCATGTTTCCCCAGCACAAAGCCCTGTTATTTATATGAAATTTCTTACTTCATGTCTTTTTTCTTTGTATTCTGGAATGCAAGGGTACTTGTAAATTGTAACATCATCAGGTGCCAGGAGCTTAGCATGCACAGCAGTGCTCTTGCCATCAGTTTCATTTGGGTGTTTAATAATGTCAATCTTCAAAGGTAACTACAGCAAGAAAAGAAAGAAAAAAAGATTTACTATCACATAGAAAGCATATATATATACATATATAATATACAAAAGCTTATATGAAATTCAGGATAAATCCTTATGGACATGTAATTACAATGTATTTCTTTTAAATAGTTTATTTATTTTGTTTAGAACTAAACCAGAGACAAGTGACAAGATGCATCTGTCACACTCTCTCCATTCATGTAAATACCTAAGTATGCAATGAATGCAATTTGGAACACTGTAGCACTAGTGTGGCTAAAAGCTCTAGAAATAGTATCAAAAGATAAATAAGATATGAGCTTAATTTAAGCAATATACTCATCTGTATTACATTTTCACCCTTGGTTATGGACATACCTTATTCACAGTACATTTTGTGCAGGCCAGAGTTCCTACAAGCTGATGAATGAAGGTACAGAAACTTTCAGAAACAAAGTGAACTAATACTCATGAGTGGCTTCTGCTTATCTTCCCAACAATTAGGCACATAAACATTTATGTGAAGAGTGGCACACTGTCAGTGTCTGCACATGGAATTTCTCAAATAAGAACAATAATTTTATCTAAATGGAATTTATTCATTCGTTATCACTACTGTGTTAAAGATTACAGTTCATAACGAATGAGTCAGAAAAGAAATGATCATAGAAAATTGTTCTCTGTCCTTAGTAATTAAAAGATGCAAGAATATTACAAAAGATCCGTAAGAAATATTAACCTTCACTGTTGGAATTTCTGTGGTAGGGACAGTTTCAACAGGAACAAAGCATGTATAACAATAAAACATCCTTGAACTACTGCATTGTGGGCATTTTGATCTCCCACTTTTTTTTGCCTTTTCAAGTACTTCCTGCGATGCTAACTGTAACTTCTGCAGTGGGTTATCTTGAAATGATGATGGAGTCTGCTGATCCGGACTTCCCAAACATGCAATATTTCTTTTTTGTCCTTGAGAGTTTTCTTCATTTAGAATTGTAGATGAATTTAAAGACATGGTTAGCTGAAACAGACAGTACGGTTTACCTGTTAAATAAAGATCTGTTATAGCATAATTTGTACGAGATTATATGATCCTATCAACAAATATATTTTCTGTAACAAAAAATGACCAAACAGCACAGTCATCTGACCCAGTTATTGTAGTACCAAGAACTCGGAACGGGTTTCAGGACCATAACAACAGCCAGACAGAGCTTGAGATCTGCAGTCTAAATGCATATGTTCTCATCATTTTACCAGGTAACTTAGCCTATTCATTCTTCCAATTTCTCTTTATGGGCAGCATCTGTGTCTACAAGCCTGTGACACACTGCCTGGTAGTTAACACCTGCAGGAGCAGTCCCATTAGTTTTCAGCATGACTACCTATAAGGAACTAAACATCTACAGGACAAAAGGCGGAAGAGCTAACCAACTAGACTTGGATCTCCATGCTGAAATTTATAGTGTACAGGCAAGCAAACAAAATGAAATTCCTGTTGATGGAGCTTTGTAAGAGAAAGGAAATCCTCCAGGAACAAGACACGAGGCTAGATAAATGCTTCTGAAGAGCTAAAATAGGGCTTTGGTCCTCCATCTACTAGATGGTACGCGCTGACAGTCTGGACTCATTCTGCAGGTTCATACTTGTTCAGTAACACTGATGGAATGGCTTTTTTTTCAGGCTTTCTTCACGACAGATGCTGTCACACCTTCTGCAACTGCTGTAAAGCTTTCTCTGCCTACCGAGTAGCAGAAACACTATACCTGCCCAGCTGGGCTCGCTACAGCTGTGTGCAGCAGCTCTGGGGCCACCTCTGCCCGGGTGACTCTCGCTCCTCTCTCTGCTCTTCAGCCCGCGCGGGAGGAGCACCTCCAGGAGCTGTAAGCTNCTAACGTGCGCCGCGGGCCTGGAACGACCCGGAACGCAAAGGGCGGGCTGCGGGGCTGCGGGGGCCGCGGGGCAGCGGACCGGAAGGACGTGGANGCCACCTCTGCCCGGGTGACTCTCGCTCCTCTCTCTGCTCTTCAGCCCGCGCGGGAGGAGCACCTCCAGGAGCTGTAAGCTCCCTTCTGCGCACTGCGCTGCATCACTTCAAATGAAAGCAGTAATCCCCGTGTTTACTCCTGGCTGACCGAGGTTGCCTTTTATGTCAGAGATCACGCTTGAGAAATGATGTAACCCAACAGCCACGCTTCACAAAAACAAACAAACAGCAATTCCCCAGATGTGATCCGAAGGGAACTGTTTAGATAAAACCAAGTGTAATCTAATTGAAAAACAACAAAGATAAAACGCTCCGCAAGCTTTACAATAGGAATTTAAAATTAATCCCAGATAAATTAAATACTTGAGCACGCTTTGATACCTCCCCCCCCTCCCGCAGCGACAAGCTTTAACTTTTCAAAGGTCAGGAAAACCCACTGAAATAAACTCAGAACCCAAGGCGCATCCAGGCTCCCTGCCGCAATCTGCTCTTCGGTAGCTGGGAGCAAAAGCGAAGGGCCAANCTTAGCAACGGCACGCGGCGGCCTGCAGCGCGCGGCCATTCTGGGAGCGGGAGCGTTTCCTGCCCTGTGTGTTTTCTTTGTTTTTATGCTGACGCCGAGGGCTGGAGGATTTTGTCGCGGTGTTTCTTCTCTTTGTTGCCTTGTGTCTCCCTCTCCACGGGACCTGCGAGCTGCTGTGTGGAGCTCGGGCTGAGTGAGGGCGGTGCCCGGCAGTGACATCCCACGGCCTGTGGTCACTGGCTGCGTTTCTAGGCTGACAGGCATGTGCGAAAGCAGTAATTTTGGTGTAGGAAATATTTGTCTTGACTGAGCCAAAGGCAGTCTGCGGTTTTTTAGTTGCAGGAGCCCTAGGGGAAAAATTAACATTGTGGGCAGGCGGTGCCAGGCTGTGATCTGTTACAGCCAATGGCCTCACTGCCTCTGCTGGCACTGCAGCCAGCGCTGAGAGGGCACCTACCAGGGTTCCCCTGTTCCCCGTGCTTACATTTCTTACGTGTTGTTTGTGCTTGGAATTAACAGTGTAAATTCATGTTTGAGTTTTTAATTACACTGAACCTGGGATATATGGGTCGACTGATTTCAGTAAGACATTTGCTCATTTATGATCCTCATGTTGCTTCCAGTTTATAAACAAAATTAGAATGTATAAAAGCAGAGCAGACCAACTTGGTGATGCAACTTTCACATTTTTTTCCCTATATATATTTTAATAAGTATCTTGCTACTTTGCATGGATATGTTTTGGAAAAAAAAATGGAAGTTCTGCTTTTATGATTGTCTCTTCTTTAGCATATTTCTCAGCATTTAAGAACATGAAGCCATTCTTCTGTTTTTTTTTTGCAGAAATGACTATAAATGAGCTGTATATAAGCTGCAGTGATTGCCTGTCAGTTTCAATAATCCAGAGTTTAAATATATGCTAATATGTGTTGTCTCATGGTTTTTAGGGTGTTCCTACAGTATGTCAGTAGAAAATGGAAAAGCCTCCTTTGACTTCTGGAGAATTCCTACGTTCTCAAGACTTGGTGAGTCTGACTGCATGTTATTTTAACTACCCATGTGTACGATGGAGTGAACATGCAGCAGTGGGGTCACGAGCAAAGCCATGTGAATGTAAATATTGAGAACTGAGCTTGAACACAGATTGTATTTCCTAAACCCTCAGGCATTGGAAGCTAAGAGGTTTGCAGCAATGGCAGCCCATCAGGAGAGCAGCCTTTCTGTTAACTTCCTTTTTTTCAGAAAGGTAAACCACGGAGGAAGTTTTTGTCTGCTGTACAGCAGTTCTGTATTGTTGGAAGCATGCTTGAGTGATGACACTGACCCAAGTGTAGCTTAAAATATTTGATCAGACCACAGCATTACTAATGTAACACAAAGTGCTGAACCCTGAGGCAAAATGTGCTGATGAGTTTGACAGGGTGAACAGCTAGCTAGTTTTGTTTTTTAATGAGGTTGCTTTCTTTTCTTGTACTGGGAAGAGTGTTAGGGAAGTCTTTCAATGTGTGTTCATATGTTGTTAAATAATTCAATATAATGTGAGTACCAATGGTTCTTCCAAATTACATTATTGTTAAAGGAAACAGAAAATTCCTTTTGACCTGCCCTGCCTACATAATTTGCAAGTATTGATTCACTCAAAGCCTCTAACTAGAGAGCTATGAGGAAAATTGTTCTGCTGCACTGAACCAGAACTTTTTATCATATTAGCAATGAAACATGACTGTTTAAAAATATTTTGTCAAGTGGAACATTTCATTATAAGAATTTAATTTTTGCCTAAGGAAAAATTATTTAGATGAACTATCTGACACAAAAATGGAAACATTTTAATTTTGGATAATGTCAAAACAAAATAATAATATATTTTACTTTTCCAGTTGTTTTTACTTGCCTATTCCTTTTTTATCATAAAATGCTTGCATGTATTAATAGTTTCCTTCTCATTTGATTTGGCAGGGTGGAGGGAGAGAATAATTTGTCTTGCTGTCCAACTATCATGGTAGAACATGTCACTGTTTTTCAGCTATATTAGGGGGTTTAAAACAAATTGGTTGTTCCATATTAACACTTACTCAGTTATTTCAGGGAAGTAACCAATTTGATGATTGACTTAAAATGACTACCATTGGTTTCAACAGGTTGTTCAGATGTTTAAGCTACTAGTTTTAATTCTTCACTGACCAAGGAGCAGTTTCTTCTCATGCTTCCCCGGCTGTTCTCAACAGATGGAAGACATTACTGTCCTTTAAGAGAACTTAAATTGCGCATGATTTTATTTGTCTCTTTAGAAACATAACAATCCTTTTTTTCCCTGAGTTATCTCTTTTTCTAACTAAAAAGTTATAGTCTTTTTAATTGCTCTGTGTATGCTCTAATGGGCCTCCCTGGCCTATTTCTCTTTTTCCCTCTTTTTGAGATGATATAATCATCTCTGAATGCGGCACATGGAGCAGCAGGAAATTGCAGTCTATGTTAGCAATGTTGCCAAGATCTGACGTTGTTAAAATGTGTAAGTAAAATGTGTTTATACTGGTATTGCAACTCTTTATCCAAAACAAATTTCACAGGTTACCATATTTAATCTTTCCATTTGTATCATATTCAGAAATAATTATTTTTGATATGTACTGATTGCAGAAGGACTGGCCAAGATATGTCTGTTTGGATGAGCCTTATTCTTTGGTGGGTAACTTAAGAAAAGACTGTTCCTTCAACACTGCCTCTGAGTCTGTGTGAACATGCTCCATTGACCGTCAGTTCACTCTCAGATTTGGAGAAGAGAATGAGCACATGCCTTATTGAACTAAAAAAACATGCTGAAAGAGTGTTTTCATTGCAGTGTGGAGCAGAGTCTCTAGAAGATCGGCTAATTGGCCCTGAACACAGTAATAGTCACTTCACATTTTTAAGGTAGAAACTATAGTTAGAAAATGAGAAAAAAAAATCCTGATGCCTTTAAAAGATATACGTAACTGCTGATTTCTGTATACCTCTTGGAAACAGTGTGGAGTAATTAAAACAAACAAACAAACAAAAAAAAAGAGAATGGAAATGTAGGTAGAATTTGTAGATTCAGAGTTTGCTAAGTTCCAGAAATTTAAGTAAATAGGACATCTTCCAAGATTTCTAGGTACTATTTAAAACAAAAACATTGTTCCAGGGAAGTGTTTTTACAGCTTTTCCTCATTTGCATTATGAAGTGTCAATTTTATAATTAAAAAAAAATCTAATGAGCTGAAGTCCCACTTCTGGATATGTCAGAGGAACATTTTGTTTCAGACCTTACCAAAGTGTCTATAAAATCATGAACTCCACAGATTTTGGTGTTGTAAAGTAAAGACAAGTTGTGTAGAAAGACAAAAATGGCAATTTTCAAGTATTCCAGTCATTGCAGAAGTGCTGTAGGATGATGCAGTGTCGTGCTTTGTGCATGTATGCATTTAGACATAGTGATAGATAAATGAAAAGTCTTTGTCTGATTAGAGCTTCTAGTCCAAAAAATCGTCAATCCAGATTCTATTTCTAGAAAAAATTTGCTAGTTTTTGATTCAAAAGATATCTGACTCAGAAAAGTGAGATGAGGAAAACAAAGGTATATTATGTAATTATGCATTTTTAATTCTCTTTATGGGTTAAATGTGGAAAATGAAATTTGGAAGTCTTTTCCTTGTATCCAGAAGTTAGATGACATTTACATCTGCATATTTTTGGGGTAGGGAAAAAGCTAAATAAAACAACTACACTGAGGAAGTAACTTTCTTTTCTTTATATCTCTAAAGGTATTTTGTAATATATACATCACCTGAAGTCTTAGTTTTAGACTCAAAGTTCATAGTGTGAATTTTCCTAGCTGAAAATATTATTTATATAATTGTATGAAATAACATTAATTTTGAATGGTGAACTTAGTAACTTTCAGGTTGACAAACATATTACTGAGGAGTCAAAGGGTAAAAATGTAGAGGTGAGCTTTATTACATTAATTACATTTTTAAAATTACATACATTCTTTCTTATAAATATGTTTTGAACTGTATGTCAGAGAAATGCCTCTGACACCAATCCAATGGAAGAAAAACTGAGATTCATTCAAATATGCTGGGTATTTTTATTCATTTTATATACTGTCATCAACTCTTTGGAGCCTAGTTTGTGATTTTCCAAAGATTGGTGGGGAACTTGAAGAAAAGATGTCATGGTTTGGAATGTCTTGACTCTGGTGTGTTTGAATGCTGGCTGGACGCTAAGCGTAGTCAGGCATAAATGGGTTCTCTCTTCTTTTTAATGTTGAATACTCTCAGAGCTGAGCAATAAATTGCTAATAAGCTTGGGAATTGTTACGTTGAGTGATGCAGAGCTTATAAGAATATATTTGTTTGGTCTATTAAAACTCAGCTAAAGTTTTATAAATAAAGAAACTACTGAGATATGTAAATGTAATAAATCCTTTGTTAGATTTTTCAGGGACATCTTGGAAGTGTCAAAACATAAATACAAAGCATGGTTGCTCCTAACAGATCTGCTAATGGGATAGATTTCTCAAAGAGCTTGTGCAGTCTTCATCTTTGAAAATTTCAAGACTGTGTAAGGTAAAGCCTTGAGAACCTGCACTGGTTTTCTCCTGAGGTCCCTTCCAACCTGAGTAAGCTTATGCTCCTGTAATGTTGGTATCAGTTGGTCAGAAACCAGGTAACTGTGGTGGTAATACAGACAATGTACTTACTGTGCTGGAAACTGTCAGCTAAAGAAAATACCTTGAATAATCTTGCCCAGCTCATTTCAAACCAATGCTAGTTACTGAGTAGACTCTTAAGCACAGTATAATGTAGAAAGTCACAGTATGTTCTGTATGGCCAATCAGAAGTTTGTTTTTGACTGGAAACTGATATGAGTGCAAATATGCCAAATGTATCCCAAATGGCCAAGAAACAGTATCATCTCAAATTGAAAAAATTAATATATATAGGTTGAAACATAATTATCAGCTTTAGTTACTACAGATTTTTCTTTTCTTTTTAGAGCTGTAGTTACCCTGGTTACAAGGCAAAACAACCTTTAGAATTACCAAGACATTTGGAAGCTTCAAAACTTTGAGACTTAATTATAAAAGCTCAGTATTGCCAAGAGTGTACTCTTTGCTTCAATATCCTAATCAGAAGCTGCCCATAAAGAGTATTGCAAAATATTTGACTCATTCATCTCCATGTGTTCCATTTTCATACATGTTTTAGTATCTCCATTAGCATTACTTGAAATTCACAGAATCATGGAGCACTCAGGGAATGACTGGATGTTATGCACTAGGAGAGATGATTTCTTGTAACACCTCTGTCTAATTACTGCAGGAATTGTAAGCTTGTGAAAGTATGAATTTGCAGCAAGTATGTTAAAAACTTGGATGCAGTTATGCAAATTAATTCCAAATGAATTTCTTCTGTGTGTGATCATACACTTTTGTACTCCGTAGCTGGTGGGCATGAACCTCATGGCTGTGAAACTGGTCTGGTATTAGCATATCAAGCAAGGCCTCACTGCATATGCTACTGTATGCTCACATCTCCCACCTGGGGACATAAAAAGTGAAGATATTCCTTATTTCTTTCATATGACCACAGAACTAAAATGAAGACAGTGTCCAGGAGCTTCTAGGGGGCCTGATAATTAATGCTAGATAGTGGCTTTTTTTCATTAGGTGAGGAAGGATTTATTTAGTGATATGCTGATTCCTTCAGTACGTGTGCACCCATCTTTTACTACTGATCCTTATTCTATCTAAAGATAAAGCTTTTGCACCTGCATCTGGACTAAATTAGCCAGGAAAATTGTAGTTGACAGTTTGATTATTCTAATCGTAACCTTTCTGTTCTAATTTTCCACTCATTTCAGTGGGAAATGTATCTGCTGTGTTGTTAGGATTATTTACAGTGTTTGTGCTCTTACATGTTTTTAATTATTTTACAGTTTAAATGCAACAAGTGTGATTTGCTGTCTTATTAATTTTGTGTAATTCAGTTTCTGTGGTTTCAACTTTATGTATTTCAACATTTTGTCTAAGTGAAAGTTAACTGGAAAAATCCCAATCAAAATTAAAAAAAAAACAAAAAAACCCACACATTAAAGAGCTGAAAGAGTTACAGGTAACCAGCAAATGCAGATGTGTCCCCATGTGTGATGACCTAATGATCCCCAAGGATCTGCTTTCCTGTGAAGTAGAAGCTGAACATTCCAGTATTCCCTCAATCTGAAAGAAGGTTCCTATTTTCTTCTGGATTGTGTTCCAAATGAAAACCCTTGCACTTCCTATCTTTCTCTAGTTTCAGTTTGTTCTGTGGTTTTAAGATTTTAGGATAGCAGCATTCAGCGTAATAAATATTGTTGGTTTGACAGAAGGATGTTCTTGAAGTCTGGAGAAGTTTCTTTCTCTCAAAATCATCTATTGCAGTGTGTCACTCTTCATTTTGGTGGTGGTTTCTCCTAAAGTTTAAGGTATAAATGAATTTGATGCATTCCTAGGCCTCTTTTATCAAAGAAATAAGCTACAGATTTTGCAAGTGATAGCTTATTACAGATTAAGACTGAGTACATCCATTACAGATCCAAGACTAACTTACACGTAACTTTAAACAGCAGTAGTTGGGCACACAAAGAGCTAATTTAGTTAGCAGGTTTATAGCATGATGCCTATAATAAGCATTAGATCAAAACTGTTTATTTAACTTTGCTTACATTGTATATTGAGGCTAGGACTTGCATAAGGCATGATTTTAAAATATTTAGGTTAAGAGTATAAATTAAAAATGTATATATTCTATTACCTCAGGTGATCACTGTGTTCTTTATTAAGAAGAGAAGGAAAATATTCAAGTGGTAGGGGACTGTGGTTATGTACACCAGCTTTGATTCAGTACAGCTCTTAGATTCCATCTTAATTATTGGCTGATACACCTAACATGTGCTTCAAATAATACATGTTCTTAAGCACTATTCTAAATCAGAAACTACTGCAATATACTTAAAAAAATCTGTTTATACATTTAGAAGAAAATATTAGAGTAAGAGGTGGAATTATTTTAAGAATATATGTCAGTGTTGTTTCTTTGTATTGTCAGTGCATCCCCTAATAGGATGCCTAAGCATGAGCTTTAATAATCTCATCAATCAGTATATTAGCACACAGCTATATATGAATTTATGCTGATGATTTTTTTCCAGGCTTATGTTTCCCCCTTTGAAGCCTACTCAGGAAGACCAAGACTGCCTTTTGGAGAGAATTGTAGAAAGCTTTGTAGTGCCTTTTAGTCTTACTCTCAGGGATAGTAAAGATACTCTTTTTCAGGTAAATAAACACTTAGGAATTCCACTGATACATAGAAATATGGTGTATTTTGGCTCATGAAGGTATTAACATGTCACATAAACAAGTTTACACATATCCAAGTTGATAAAATTTGGCTACACTAGAAACTGCATGTATGTAGAAGAGAGAGGACAGTCAGAAATATTGAAGAAATGTAGTTATTATCACTTCTTTATCATGAAGTCGATTTTTTTGGCTCATATAATGTGTGAATAGTAAAACTATGTTAAAAGAGGAGACATTTCCTAACTTCCTGGGTTTTTTTAGCTATCACATTGAGGTTATTATCAAAGAATACCTTATCCTCACTGCAGCTCTAAGTGACTTGTTCAAAGTACATAACTTGCTTAAATCACTATCCTCCCATTCCATCTTAACTGGGAAATTTGGCTAAGCCCATTACTGAGAAGTGATTTCTCTTACTGTTGGTACAGTTGCTTAATGTTCAACACAAGTAATAGAAGGTAGTACTGTTCTTGTTTTGGAAAAATGACTTTGCAGTTACTACGCATTACTTGACTATGTTTACATTAGGTAGAAAAAAAGGTAGCGTGACAGCTTTTGTAGCTTTGTTAGACACAGTGTTACATACATAAAGTGATACATAGAAAAATCAGTACTGGGAGTACTACCGTCACAACAGGCATTCTGTGCTCTGATCTAGTAATAGTGGTGATGATAATGACATCTTAAGTCTGATTGTTGGCAAATAAATGTGGTTGAATATTGTAAAACAGTACTCTGAAAAGGAAACAAAGAATCTGAGCTGTCTTTCTTTGGCATTATTTCTCTTTTTTTGGTTTAAGAAAAGATAAAACTGGATTTGACCTTTCAAAATGTTCTTGGCAAAAACATATCAAACAAACTATGTCTGTAACATGCTGATTACTAACCTGTCCTGTATCAATTTCTTGGCAATCTGATTTAGCATTCTGGATGCAGCTGATATTGTGGAAGCATTCTGCATTCTAATTATTTATTTGAACAGTGAGATTATCTGGACATGACCTTCCAGTGTTTAATAAAGTTGAAATCTTTCTGTGAAGATGAGGAATTTTGGATAACTTGCTGAGTGTCATTGAGTGTTTCAAAACTTGTGTGTCCCAGAGTCTGAGTGGATGTCAACTGATAATCTCTTTAGAGCTGGTGGTTATCAGGATAATGCTGAAAAGAAAATATAGTATTTTGGTGATTATATATATGCTCTAATCCAGTCTTATTATTGCTTTACTGCAGTGACTGTTCTGGAATAGCTATTGTAGCTGTAAAAGTACTTTAATATTATAGACTTAGCCAGAAAGGATGTAATCGTATCTGGAGACATAATTGAACTGATGAATGCTGATCATTTCAGTGCTTTCTTTGTGCTACAGTGTAGAAGAGTTACTGTGGAAGAATCTATGGTAAGCATGTAAATACAGTCAGGATAGAAATCATAAAATTCAAGTAAAATACAAAAAAAACCCTGTATTAATTACTGAAAAAGCTGCTGAACATAGTAAGAATAGGTTGCTTTTTGGTTAAACAGAAGACTAGGAGGTCTTCCCCACTGAATATTTGTAGGTGGCCTTGAAGTTATTTCTCTATTAAAAGCCCCAAACCAGGTGAAAGGTATAAATATGCTTATAGGATTCTTAACTGTACCTGACCTAGAAGCTTCCCTTGGAAATGGCATTACCACTAAATATATCTTAGAAATGTTTATGGTTCTTAGATTGTATATGTTACTTAATATCCATTTCAAAACTTAGATTTAGAGCAGATTTCTATCTTTAGTTCTCGTTTATTTAGATTTCATGACAATGTGGAATTCATTATCTTGTATGTTGAAGCTGATTGACAAGTGCAATAGAAATGCGTTTTTGAAGTAGGCACAAAATACAAAAATATTTTCTCAAAACCTTTCTCTATGTCAGTCAGTGTTTCTTGGTCAGAATTTTCTTTTTAGTTACAGACAGAGAAAATTATGTATAGAAATAAAACTACCCTGAAAAATCTAATTTAGAGAAGGTTTACATATTCAAGGTTATATACACCAAACCTCAGCTGGGCCTTTAACTTGAAAGAGCTGCATAAACCCACAGTAAAGTTTGTAATGTGTAAAAATAGATAAAGGATAGAACTAACTGAAATTTAGTCCGACTGAAAGAATATAATCCTGAGAAACAAGGATATCGCTGCTATGGCAGAGATTCTATATCTGCATGAAATTTATAGTGTGGGAGCTGTGCAAAATCCTGCTGGAATGAATACTGAAAACCACTGACTAAAGTAAATTATGTATTGCTGCCAGAATAATGCACAACCTCACTAAAAATATGCAAATATATTAAATTACTGGAATTGAAACAACCACAAAATGAGGATATTTATCCATGTACAAAATCAAGCAGAAGGGAGAAGCAAAAAATCTCAATGAAGACATTTGTTGACTTTAAATATATGAATATAATTATTCCAGTGATCGAGCTTTGTTCCTTAGCTTAAGGTTAAGAATAAGCATAACATTGTTTACATTGGAGACGAGAAAGAAAGTGATTTTAATTTAAATTGGGATGAATCACAGGGCACTTTTCGAAGTAACATCAGTATTTTTCTAAATATAGTTCTTGGTGGGTTTATTTTTTTCAGGTCTGAAACCAAGGAAATGTGTATGGAATAAATGGAATCTTGAAAGCTTTAAGGTTACCACTGTAAATCATAGAAGTAAAGGTGCTACTGCTGACATACCAACCAGTGAATCTGCCAGCTGTGTACCAGCTCGTAAGTCTTGTATTTTTAAACTGATAATGCACATTGTGTTTATGCATATTGTAATGTAAATTACAGTACGTTGCGAAATCTAATTGTCAACATAAATTATTAGTAATATCTCCACTTTATTTTTGCACAGAATCAAAATGTCATAGCAATTAAAAATAAATTAATGGGTCATTTCCTCTAATCCTATTAACAGCTATTTTTTTTACTGCTCCTTTCTCTTGCACGTAGTTCTCCTCATTTTTTCTTGCATTCTTTTTTTCTACCTCTTTGTCTTCCCTGTCCTGTGAATCATATATTTGGCTGTATTATTCTGTGGTGCTAGATGGCTGTTTGTTCTCACTGCTCCTGTACTAACATCTTACCTCACAGTTCTTGTGCTGGTGCTGCTTCTCACTTGCTCCCTTTCTGAGTGTGTGATCTAATGTTTTGTTTCTTCAAGTTGGCCAGATTGTTCTATCATATCTTCCATGTCTGAAGTTTCTGTTTTCCTTCCTCCTTTACGTTACCAGTCTTTTCTTGCTATTCTTAGTCTTCCTTCTGCCCTCAAAGCTTTTCCAATATTTGCTTTTTTTTTCCTATCCTTTCTTTCACATGCTTGTGTGATTATGTGCTTTTATGGATTTAGATCACTCCACCATGACTAAGGTAAGGGAACTTTATTTTTGTTGTAAAATGATTCAGAGGTGTCATATAAGGCAGTGAAGTCTTTGATTCTTTACTGTTGCATTTTTAATGTATAATTGTCTACAAAAAATAGGCATATCCATAGCCAGTCTTAAAGATAAGCTGAAGCAAAAATTCAGAAATTCTTTAGTGGCGGAATCAACCTGAATGGGGTAAGATATCTGTGTGCAGATCCCCAGCCTCTGCCATTTTCAGTGATGCTACTCTGACATATTTTCCCAATTGTTATGTTAAATGGTTTGGAAAAAGATTGAGGCTTCTCTCATATTTGTTAATGTTAAGGGGAGAATGTTTGGAACATGCTGTACTCAGGAAATCCTGAATTAGTGAAAAATACTGCAGTCATATCAGGGGCAAGAAAGTCTTCTAGTGTGTGCCACATTTCCTCAGAAACTCTCTCTTGTAATGTAGATGTAAGACAACTGTGTGGATTTTTATGGGTGCAATGTGCTATTTAAGCAATGAGGATGAGTTGCTCTTGAGAGCTTGCTGAAGGATTTGATCTCTACAAATGAATGGAGCTTTGCAGAAACTTCGTGTGTATTGGCAATAAACCACTGTAGCTTAATAAAGTGAACTAGTTCACTGTCAGCATATATTGCCTGTTAGCTTTGCTAAATAATTTTTCTTTTTTTCCTTTGGTAGCTCTTTTTGAGTACAATTGAAGGGGAAAAAAAAAGGGAACCACTTTTTCTTTTAAACTGAAAGTCGGTGTTGTTCTCTTCAAATTGCAGTCTTGAAAGGAAATTCTTGTTTACAAAATCCACTTTTTGTGTGCTGCTCTGTTTGCAGTACAGGTTTTAGAAACAGAAATGTATTATGTTGTTGAAGATGATCGTCAGAGGAACATTTGGGTTTAAAATATAATATACTTTTACAAAACCAAAAGCCAGTGGAAACGTTTGCATGATTTTTATAAATTCCAATGGTTTTCTTCTGGTTTAATCATGTTTCCTTTTCCTTTTGGACCTCAGTCTTTACAGTATTTTGCTAGTATATGAAAAATAAGAATATGAAACTCAGTAGAAAGTGATTATTTGCAGAGCAGGTTCAATAAATCATCTCAGCTGTTGATTATAATAACACTTCTGGCCTGAGTTTGTTTCAATGACAGTAATTTTTTGAAGTCACTGAAGCTATTGTGGTCTTAATGCTTCTTTGCAAAAGAAGATAGAATGACTTGTTTTTTCCTATGAAAATATAATAAAAGGGAGAAGCCTTACTATTTTAGCTCTTCCTATTATTATCCTATTCTGTGCTCTACCACAGTGCTTTAGGCTCACAGGGCACTCTCAGTTTTGTTTAATAGTCTCTTGTTCTCATTTATGAGCTCTGAGAAGCTTGTTGCTTGCCCAGATCCTCTTTGATGTGTAATGTCCCATGAAATCAATAGGAGTAGGGTGTGTAGGCAACTGGCTGTCATATTAGTGTGTTGTGCTACACAAGAATTGAGAATCCATGGTTTCCACAGTTCGTCGGAGGGTCTCATGTAATGTTCCTGTACTATGCAATAATATCACAGCAACTCAGTTGGACACAAACAAGCTAACCTTGTTAGCCAGCTTGAACACAGACAGCAACCTAACCATGACAATATGGTATCCTGTGTTGTGACTGAAATCAGTGTGAATGTGGACAGAAATTCGGCAATATCCCCCCAGCTGACTTATGCCCTGCTGACATTATTATAGTTATTTAAAGCCAGCATGGAAATAGGTTTAATGTATTAGCAGCACACATTGGACTTGCACCTCTTTTACTTACATGGGGAATAGGACTGAGAAGGGCTTTCTTAAATTTATGTATGAAATTTATAGCAGAACCAAATTTCAAAGGCCAGCTGATGAATCATGATAACTCAGGAGTCACTAGCTGATGACTTGGTTTATGTCTGTCAAACCAAGGTAATAATAAATTGTTAGAGAACTGTGACTCTTCACCCTGAAGAAGTGGAGTGTTGGAAGGCTTGTATCCATATTTATAGAAATCTGAAATGAAGGCTGCAAAGAGGCTGGTGCTAAGCTCTTCAGTAGTGTCCAGTGCCAGGATGAGGTGCACTAACAAACGTGTTCTGTCTTAACATCAGGAAACCCTTACTGTGCTGGTGACTGAGCAATGGAACTCTCCTTGGCGTATCTCCTTGAATAGTCCATAGCTGTGTGGACTGTGGGGAGACTGTGGGCAGTTTGAAAGCATTGTAGATTTTGAAACAAGTGTATGCATTATACTTCATTCTCTTCAGGAAGCAATTTTCTCCAAGTTGAATTCCTTTGTTCTCCTCTATATAAGCTTATCAAGTGCCAGGACTCTTAGTAAAAGCATTTCCTTCTGAAAGAAATGTACTTTGGTAAACTAGCATCTGCCTTCTAAACAGAGTTGGAGGAATACCTCCTATTTTTTATGTCTGGAATGTAAGTAGGTTTGGGATTGCCTGGAAAGCTTGAGATTTACAAGCTAGATTTCCTCAGCCAGGTATTGTGAAGTTATTTACAGAGCTCAGATTTTAATGCTTGGTGGCTCTTAGTCGCTATATGGTCAATTCGCAGAGCAATCAATTTACAATCAGTTTGGTTTGCAAATTTCTCTAATTCTGCAGCTCTATTTTGTATACAACTGTTTAAAAGTTTCTGGATTTCTGCTTAGAAAACAGTTCTAAATTAAAGGTATTCCCTGATTTGATACTCTGGATGGATCTTACCTTGCTTTCTGTTAATCTCTTCTACTCTGTACAAACTAGGATGTGTTTTAGCTTCTAAGACTGTTTGTTAAAGTGCCACAAAATAATTGAAGAGAAACCATGAACAAAAGTGAAAAACCTGATTTTTTTTCTCAATTACAACACCTCCTAAGCTAGGTCAACATAAGGAAGGTATTGCAACATGCTAGGCTGTATGACTATGTGCTACTGTAGGGATTTGTGCTTGGCCATCCTTTCCTGCACCATTCACCTATAGGCTATATGTGGCTATATATCAGATATGACAGTAAAATGTAAACCAGCTTCTTACCTAATAAGGATGGTAGTATGATAATCCATGGTATAAAACATTGAACAGTACATGGAAATTACCTTAGGGATTCAATAATTTCTTGACTGTAGCTTCCATTCTTGAAGAACCTAATCAAAAGAGCTTCAGAAGAATCTATCTGTATCTAATCAAAGTGGGTTTTTTGGCAGATATTTGCATATGAATGTACTTACTTGCACACAAGTTTAAACTTCAGTTGAGCTTTAAAACACAATCGTTGGGAGATTTTGCTCTTTCCATTTTTATTTCAAAGCTTCCACTAAGCAAATTGGTATCTAGACAATTTTGCTAGTATATTAATGTTGATTGTGAATAGGAACTTTATTTCAGTGCTTATATATTCACAGAGAAGTGCAGACAATTTTCAGCAAAAAATATTCTTTGATAGTACAGTCTATTGTTTTCCCTGAACAAGCAATAGATCAAGCAGCAGAAGCACACTGAAGGTTTACTGATGTAGTTGTATTGACAAATTTTCTGCATAGTCTGGTTCATATCTACACTTCATTTTTTGATATTACTAAGTCAAAATCTGCAAGTAATTTCCAGATTATAGTATTTGATAAGCAAGTAGTTGTTTATATATATATATTTCTTAAAGAGAATTGTGGCAGACAGTTCTGTGTGAGTGCAGTTACAAAGAAGTGTCTCACTACATAGAAAAAATGATTGAGTCTAGATACCTGTGCTGAAAAGGAGAACATTAAAGTCCAATAGTAATTAACTTGACTCCATCCCATGTTGGTAATGACCGTGCAACAGCTGTTTTAGCTAAATTTTGGTGATCTTTGAGCACAAATCACAGTGCTGAGAAAACTTGCAGGCAAACTGAACAAAATGAAGTAACTCTTCAATCATGTAGGACTTTGTTGAACGCTTTGATACCTAGAAAAGTAAAATATCTCTTGTTCATCGTGTCATGTGGATCTTGGCTGGTGTTTCAGATTAGTTGTATGGGCTCTTACACTGTTCTCTGAGTATAGGTTCCACCATCTGAGGATATATTCTGCAACTTTCTTTTACCTAGTATAACTCTGAGCTGCTATTAAATCAACTTGAGTGTGTGGCAAAGATTTTTTACGTTTTTGCATTGTTTCCTTTGAGATGTCCATTGTGCGATTTGCTGCAGGCTGTCATTTTTGTCTGCCATCCAACGTATGTTGGCAAGAGTGTTGTGTACTAGACTTTGTGTCTGGTCACAGAAAAAAAATTCATGCATCTCAGCCAGACCATTTTGTTATTCCTTTAGAATTAAAAGCATATGAAACAGATGCAGCTTAATAAGGTTTTTGTTTTTTTTTTTATAAATAACATTTAAATAACTTAAAACAATAAAGTTCAAATACAACTTAAAATAAAGTTTAATGCTGTAACAACAGAAAAAGCATGTATAAGGTTGGAAAAAAAAACAGTATTAAAAGCTGTATGCCCTAGCAGGAATTATACAAAAGATAGGATATGTTACATAAAATACCTTAATATGTCTGAATTTTTGCTTCATCGTTATATAAATTGTTACTTTGTGAAGAGTGAGATGAAGTTATGTTATTTATTCCTATTATTTTACATACACTATTTTGAAACATCTTTTAGAGCAGCATTAAGTATTTGTTTCATTAATAGATAGGAACATTTTGTAGTAGAGTAAACTTATTTTTTCCAAACTAACTCTTTTATCTGAATGAAACAATAGACATTTACAAGATTATATATTTTTTTCTGGTCATATAGTTTCTGTATAGGATATCGGTTTCTTGGGGGAAGTATTTAAAATACTGCTCAGCCTCCACACTTACTATTGACTTGATAATCTGACAACTCATTCCAGCAGCCTTAAAGTCTGACATATTTTACAAAACATTATCATCTGCTTATTATTATTATAGCAGCCATATTTAAGAAGCAGATTGTTTTCTGTTTTTTTTTTAATTATTATTATTGTGATTTTTTTTTCATTTAAATTAAATATTATCAGATAATCAAGTCATGACTTATTCTTCAGGGTAAATTAATTTAAGAAACTACCCAGTTAAAATGACTAAGATAATGATTGTACAACTCTTTAGAATTCTTTACAGCTTTTAGTTAGGAAATCTGGTTTTGTGTATATTTTCAAATCTTTTCCATGTAGTCTCTTAAAAATAAACATAAATGCGCAAGTCCAGCTTGTTCAGTTTCTCAGTAGTATTCCAGCCTCTCTTGATACCTTGTCAAATAATCTTCTTAAAAATAGTCTTCCTGCTGGAACTAGTTCTTTACAGATCATGTATGATTAGGATATTGCCAGAGGAAGAAAGTGGGATGCTCTGTGTTCTTTCTTTGTTTTTTTACCCTTCATGGGAACACCTTTGTGGTTTAATGTAACAAACATCTCTTTTCCTTTGTGTGTCCATTTTGCAGAAGCATATGTATTATAATGGTTTTCTTCAATTAGTTCTATGAAGTTGCAATCCTCATTGCATACTTTCTGTGGAGAATAAATAATTTGGAGTAAAATAAGTACAAGTGTTTTTTAAATAGAATCATAGAATACTTCGGTTGTGGGAGGTGGGAAGAAAAGGTGCATCACACAAACAACATATTTTTAATATTTTGAATTTTAAACAAATCGATATATTAGTAATAAACAAATAGTATTATTAACAACAATAACAAATAAATTATGCTTCTGAAACCTGACTGTTGAATACTTTAGCTTTATATGTTCCCCATTAACATTTTACTTAAAAATGTACACAAACTCCAATAACTGAGTTTTCAAAGTGAGTATGAAAACCATACACACATGGGATACATTTTAACTTTATAAAAGTTTATTTCATGGAAACTATTTCACACAAAATATGATATACGTTTTTAAGGTAGTTTGTGATGATTGTTAGTGAAGCTGGGATGGTAGTTGTTTAAATGACTGAGGAGAATTTAGCATCCATACCTTTCCATACAGTCGTCCTGACTTGTTCATTGCTAGGAAGTATTCACTTTCCACTCCTTTGATTGCCACTATTCCAACTGCCACCGTTCGGATTTCTAGAATACCTGCAAAAATACACAGGAAATATTACACTGATGCAAAATATCTGTTTTCCAGTCAACCTGTATGATTTCTTTAAACAAATGTAATTCTGTGGTTATTGATAATCCATGCCTGCATTTAGTAGAAAAAATATTTATTGATAGATTCATGTGAAGAAAAGGCTAGATTTTGAAAATCTTCTGTAGGTGATCAGGTTTGCACACAGCCACTTAAAATCTATGTAATAAATTTTAAATATGTATTGAAATTCAGATGTTATTATAAGAAATTTTTATCTTTTCAAAGGATCAGTGTATCTTAGAATTTATCATACTCTGGGTTTCATTTAGAAGAATCATATCCATAGCCATCAAGGTTCAAAGAATTTGTGTAAAGCCTTTATTTTGGAGACACATGTAGCAGTATCACAAGTGAGCAAGTGTAAACCTTAGAACTTGTAAGTGATAAGAAACAGACCACAGTGTCTTACATAAGATAAAGTATTTGTTTGACCTTTACATGCTTTTATGACGGATAGGAATGGGCAAAGATACCTGTGTTTGAAAATAACTAGAAGTTGCACTGAGAGCTTATTTATTCAAAACCACAAAACATACAATGTTTTTCTATATATTTCTAATAAATGACTTCATTTTCATCTGGTGGATGTGTATCACCAACAGCTTTCTATTGTCACTATGGCTCATTTAAGTTACTTAAAATGTAAAAGTATATTTAGGTTAAAATTAAAAAAATAAAAAAGTCTGAGGAAAGGCAGGAAGAGGCACATGGTGCTTAGCAATGCCAGTTCGTTTTCAAGCTTAAATGTTACTATTGTTTTAAGCGTTGGTTTAGTTTTACATTTCTGCATTTGAGATGTTTTTCTCCATGTTGGGTCACATACAGATCTTTGTGCAGTACCATTTGTATTCTGACTTGTAGGAGGAAGAATCCTTCAAAGCCAATTCAAATGTAGGCAGAAACCCAATAGCTGAGTGTGTGGAGAGGAGTGAGGGAGGAGAACTGTGTTAGCTTGTCACCTAAATGATGACCTTCCTCTGGAACAAAACCTTTCCTTTCAGATTTGTATCAACTCTTTACAGCAGCTACCTCACATGATATTTTCATTAGTTATTTTTTAAGAGGGCGTGAATGTAGCTGATATTTCTTTTCCTATACTTTTGCTATATCTTAATATTTTCTGCTTTCTTTTCTACCTATCTGCTTTCTTCCTTTCCTTGATATTACTATTGTATCAGTCCCGACCTGTTATAACTTAATTTTTTTCACACCTGTTTTCCCCACCAGTATATCAATTGCCTCTTCTCTTGGTGTGTGCCCTGCTGGGCATTCAGTTCTCTGAACATTTACACTTCTTAATGCTAAGCCAGCTTTAAGTAAAGTTTTCATAATTCTTTGAGAAGTTCCACTCTGCTGCAGGCCTAACAACAATTCTTACAAAGGGCAATTTCTAACCAAAACTTACAAAAATTATACTAACTTTCATTTAAATTTCACTTGAGAAAAACCACAGCGAGGCTGAAAAACAGATGAACATCTGCATCTAGCCAAAGAAAGAACATGAGAGTGGAAGGGATCTCTGGGTCATCAAGTCCAGTGCTCTGCTAGCCTGGGAATTGCATCAGATAATTCTCTTTTCATAAATGTTGCCAATACTAAATTGGAGTTGTTATTTCTTTGCCCCCAGTGTTTCCGCCAAAGGCTGTTTTAGAGCTTGATTTATTTTAATGGCTACAGACTCTGAAGTAATTTGCAATCTGCATTTTTTCAGTGACAGTTTATATCCATTTGTTCTTCTGCCTATGCTCGCCATTATCTTAAGGAGAGGGCTTTTTTTAAAGTTTATGTTTGAATTTTCTATTTATACAGAACTGCAAAAAATGAAAGACTCAGAATGACTTTGTAAAACAAGTCATACTAATAGGAATGGAGATTTCCTTGAATAAGCAGCTGTTGGCTGAAGTTACATGAGTAAGAAATACTGTTGCTCTTAAAAAGGAAATGGTGAAAGTTTTTGCCTAAGGCAATATTATTATTAGAATTTTTATGTTATTTTAGCTTTTTTTTAATGAAGTGGATATTGACATACTAATGTTTAGGAATTACTTTATTTCATTTTTGGGTACTTGTTTTTCTACTCTATACTCAGTTCAGATAGAAATGTCTTTTGTGTGGAAGGTTAATGCTATCTAAATAAAACTCAGAATAGTTTTTCTGTTTGATGAGTTCAGGATAGAAATAAGGGAAGTAGAAATATTTTATAATGCTCTTGTATAGATGATCTGACTGGCAAACTGAAACATTATCTATCAAAATTATATTTTACGCATTCTTTAAATGGCAGTATATGTGATAGATTTATTGTATTTAGAGATCCTTAACGTGGCTTTACATTGTATTTGTTAAAATCCAATTTGTGGATAAAAAGCAATGGATTTGTAATTAAAGACATAACTTTACATTCATAAATTATTATGCGTATCTGATAGTATTAGCTAAATTATTGTATGTTTTTCAGGATTGTAAGCAATTATGTGCCTCAGAATTAGGACTATCCTTACATAAATAACATTTGACACCCTGAGTCAGAGGTGATAAGACATCCAAAGATGTTTTTAGGCCTTTGAATGGCACATCTCTAACATATTCAAACTGTGCATCTCTCCATAAATTTTGGTGAAGGAATATGACATAATTATGCAGTAATTATGTCACATTAAAAATGTTGTACTGTTGGCAATATTCAAGACAAAGAAAAGAAACCACTGATAGTCCAGTGGAAACAGTGCTTGTATATTCATGATTCTCTTCAGAGAATGTTGTGGCCTATCACAGACTTCTTGTACTCATTTTTCTGCTCCTAGTTCTAGGTCATTGCTATTCTGCTGTGTCTTAACCAATCCTCAAAAGAGAATTTTTCCCCTTCTAGCAAAGCATTTATTAGACGCTCTTTTTTCACTTGAATCATCACTAAGCTTCTCTCTCTGTTTTAAGACATATGACCCAAGTTCCTTAGTATCCAAGTATCCAAGATGACAGGATATAGTCAACCTCCTTTCCTTCTGCCTCAGTATTTCTATTTATTTCAGAAATGTAGCATTACAACAAGTAATTAAAATTTCCAATTAAGTCATGTAGGAAAAGGAAACTTTTCTAGCAAACTTTTGGAAAATTAAGGCATTACATATAATGTTTTGTACAGAGCTCACTTGTTCTGTCCATTACAAAGTATCATGGACATTCAAGAAATTAAAAACTTTTCCTTTATACAGAAACCATGCAAAGAAGCTGATCAGGTTGAGAAACACTGAAGGGCTATTAATTTATCCATACCAGCCCTGCAGTTATGTCACATGATTAAATTTAGCATCCAGTATCAAAGGCCTTTCACAGACCAGGAAGAATGATTTTGGAGTAATATTAAATGGAATACAGACAGAGCTTTCATTACTTTAACTGCTTTTGAGCACACAAGACATAAGGTGACCAGCTTTTTCCTCCACACCTATAAAATAATCAAAGGAATCTTTAATGCTTATAAGCATATAATATCACAGTGAAAACATCCAATCTACTTTTCTGTTTATTTATTTTTTTAGTACTCAGCTTGATTTAAACACAAATTTTGGGGTTAAAGAGATGTGCATAATGAAATCACAGTCTCTTCAGATTATTTTATAATGTATATAGATATAAAATGAATTTCTGTATTATAGCACCAAAGTAGGAAATTGCTAGAGGATATACCAAAGAATAAAGTAATATTCATAAGACAGACAAAGTGCATTGTAATTGTCCTTTCCTATTTAATTTCCATTCAAAATAAAGTCAAGATACCAAGGTATCAAGATTACAGCATATGGCATTATAGTTGTATTGGTCTGAATTTATTTTCCATGCATTTCTGATACTCCATTGCTACAAGAGAAATTATATGATGTCAAACAGATACTAAGGGTATCTGTTGCAGATAGGAACCTGATCCAGCAGTAGGTGTCACAAGGTAAGAAAGCTGTTTGACCAGAATTTTGGTCAACTACAGATATTTCCTGTTTTGTCTGTCAGTTCTGTGATTATCTGTATCTGGTGATTCTTGCCAAAAGGATGCTGAGTGAAAATAAATTAGGATTTGAGCTGATATGGCTATCCTTATGTTCTTAACGTTTATGGTTTATAATACGTTTTGATTGTTATATTTAGCCAAGTCCATGAATGAGATCTTTTTGTAAGACCTTCTTAGGTTTTCTTTCTTGTTTTATAAACTCACCTTTCTTTTCTCTTTTTTGCTTTGAAATTCAGTACCACTCTTAAGTCTTTATAGGACAAACCAGGAAGAACATTTGGTATACTGGAAAGTAACCTAATAATCTCATTTTTCTATAAATACAGGAAGGTCTTTGATTTTGAGTAACTGATGTTACTCAAATCAGCAACAATACGGCAGTTTACTCCAAAGACTGGTTTTATTAGCTTTACAAGGATAGTAATCTCAACCAACTGATTCTTACCATTCTAATGAACCTTTGTTAATAGCACTTAAGATATGAATTTACATGAAAGAAAAAGTGTTTCATTGGTCCTACTTTGTCAACCTAAGTTTCTGTGCTTAGATCTTGTTAGCTGAATCACTGGAAGTAGGTAAACCTCTGTATCTGAAGACAAATGGTAGTAGAAGAAAACCTCCTTGTGCAGTGTTGATTTTGGTAGACAGTTTTATACGTAGCGTATAGACCACAATATCTATAGAAAAATACTGAGCTGTCTTACATCTATCTTTTTCTGTTCCCAAATGTTAGTTTAGCATTAGATACTTCAAAGAAATTATGAAGAACTAAAATGTACAGTCAGAAATTCTACAAAGGATAACCTCTTCTCCTCAGAGTAACAGTGCAGCATTCGTTGTCGTATTGAAATAAGTCCATTCTTTGAGGCTTCCTCTTGAAGTAAAAAGTTCTAAACCTTTCAATTGCTATTCACAAAAAGGAAAAATTCACCAAGCCAGGAGTGGAAAGAGAAAATCTGTGTGCGTAGGTTTTGAGAATGGTTTCATCCAAGCGCTCTTTTAAAAGTCTTATAATTTCAAAATTACTTAAAGACATGCTTAAATTATTGAGATGATGATGATAGTAAGTTCACAAGGCCAAACTTCAAACAAGTCTTATATAGCATTGAGTTAAAAATGAAAATGTAAACTATGTTTTCCAGTTGCTTTCTCTGGAGAATCCATGTAAAAATTAAGGAAAGGTTTAAAAGAAGACTTGAATATACCACAAATTAGCTGGGAAAGAAATCAAATTAGAGCCAGAAAGAGAAACAAACAAACAAACAAACAAACAAAAAAAACCCCAACCTAAACTAAACTAAAAATGGGCATGTAAAACTGAAAACAACTGTAATTTCTATTAAATCAGCATGAAATTCCAAACAATTTTATACGGTTGTACAGTCAGTTTATCAAATATATAGCTCAAAATTGCCACAGTGAATGAAGATTACTGCAGACCTGAACTACACATCTGTCTGGTGTACTTAAAGGACACTCATCTGAGATAGGCTATGATTTCTCTTTAGAAGATGATGACTATGGATGCTGGCAGCAATCTTTTTAACCACTTGAGGCAAATTAAATATCAGACAGTTGATATAAAATCCAGTAGAAAAAAACCTAAAGACACAAAGCAACCCTTTAAGTTGACAGAGCAGTTTTAGTGTGTGGAATATACTTCAGTTTTTGGAGACAAATGCATTCTGGTCTATAAAGGTTGTTGCTTAGTGCTTTATACATGTACGTGTATAGAGGACATCTTTCTTGACTGTGACTTGGAGAACAGGACAGTACATTGGGCTGGAAGTTTAAGTAGAAAAATTGGCATTTAGCTATATCACTACTACAAAATTGAGCATTCTCCTGTGTGATTTTTTTTCTTTTGCTGGTGGTATTTGATAGTTTTGTTTTGAATCACCTTGGGTTTCCTTGCTTAAGAACAGAACAAAAATACTTAGTGAGCTATCTTTTCACATGCCAGGGAGCTGCCCCAGAATGCTGGGTGATGAGATTGTGGAACGTTTAATAAGAGCTTTTAAAGAACACTGTATTCTGTCTTTCATATGTTGACTCTTTTCCCAAATGTTTCATGTGTTGCTGGTATCCTCTGTATGTTCCATTGTATTTCTGGTCACTACTGTTATTTGTTAGTTTCAGAATGTCTCTAGGCATTGATAGAAAGAGAAGTGTTTCCATCCAGTAGTCTTTTCAGCCAGGCCAGCAGCAATTTCATCTCAGTATTTTCTGTTCTGCTAGGTACACTTGTTTAAGGGTTGACTAGAATTTTGCCTACTGCTAGAAAGACTTCTCTAGTCTTCTGAATGCTCAAAACAAGGGAAGAAGAACAGGAAAAGTAGGGTTTTTTAATAAAAGAAACGCTAAATAAAATGTCCAGAAGCTAGTTATTATTTTGTATTTCTACTGTTTTCCTTCAAAAAGCCAACAATATACCTAAAACTAATTTTTATAATATTCTACATACTTTAAAGTACTTTATATGTATAATACATATTTATATATTTAATTGTCACTTCTCTGAGTACTGAAGTTGAAAAAGCATTCTATTGCTGAATTTTTGAGGGAAGGAGGCTGGCACTGACAGCTGAACTAATGTGTTTGTGGATGGTTTCCTTGTCAGGATCATCTTGAGATAAAACATGAAATATCAAATAGGGAAAGAGAAGGTAGAAAAAATTTGGATGGAGAATAAGTCAAAACAAAATGAAACTTATAAGATATGTCTGACTTGTGTTTCTAATTAAATTTGGAGTACATATTTATGAATTCAAGTGAGTTTTAGAAAAATGATCCAAGGCCAAGAAAAATGCTCTCACTGCTTACAAGACAGTGCCTTACAGTTGTTAATGCAATTTGTTCTTTTGATCTGGGTTTTAATGAGTTAATGTTTGCTTGGACCTCTTAAAAGAAGAAAATACGAATGTCTATGGTCAATCACAGAGAATTTCAGAAAACTGTCATAGTGTTGCTAGTGCACGTGTGCACTCAGTGAAGCAGCATGATAAATACATATGCCATACTGCATTAGAAATGCTTTTTGAGTGGAATCTGTCAGTATTTGAAAGTAAATGAATAGTTTAATTAGGCAGTTCTGTAAGTCATTGGTTTCAGAAAGAGGTAACCCATAGGAGTGTATATGTGAAGTATTAGTTTGTGCTTAAGTTATTTCCTAATGGTATTTTTAAATTTATGCATTTAACAGTTTGTATTTAGGTAGGAAAATTTGTCTGGACATTCTCTCTCTAAACTAATGGTAACAAAAAATGTTATTGATTTAAGAGATATTGTAATATTTAGTCATTTTTCTACCATCCCCCCATTGTTAAATTATAATCGATAGAATATTAAATTTGCTTTTATATTTTCTACATTCATTAGCAAGGAAGGAAAAGTGTTTACCAGGTGGTAACTTGTAGTTCATATGCTCTGTAAGTAAAAATATGTATAGAAGTATATGTCGTAATAGTTTTCATAGCAGAGATTAGATTGTCCACCTTCTCAGGAATTTTCTGTCTGTAGATACGATTCGAATAAACCATTACTTATGGTAGCAGAAAACTAGGTGTCAGATGTGTCTCAGCAGTATGTATATTCACTACTGCTTCCCCTTTTTTTTACTGCAGTGTACTTGCTTCTCCCTGGGATACTCAGAATATGGATTTTATGGCAGAAATACATAAAATATTACACATAAAATATGTTGCTACTATGGCAGAGACCAATGTGAAGACTGCAAAAGTACTTAGAGGCTTTTATCCATGCATACATTTCCGTGCATGCACAGAATATTGGAAGCATTCTAGATATGAAGATGGCTATAAAAATGACCTGCACATAAACAATGTGCATGAATGTCAAGGATTTTCAGTGGAGCAGCTGAAGTTACTTCTTCAGTGAGTTCCCAGACATCTGGATACTATGGGCAAATACCCAAAGCACTTAAAACTCCTGGTTTCCTCCTATTCATAATTTCCAGGCAGGAAAACTGTGATTGTTTGAGGAATCATGATTAATGATAGAGTGGTATTCCTAGAGGACTCAATGCAGCATATTTTTTGGTCAAGCATTCTCAAGAATTTGCTTATAAGATTGTGCATGCAGAACAACTGTTTAGTTAAGCATCAGTGGCTGATGTTTAAAAAGTTTATTTTTGCAATTCACTGAACACAAGAACAGTAGGCATACTGTATAAAAATTATGAACTAACTGATAAATAAAAGTTCATCAAAATAGTTTTGCACTTGGATGGATTTTAATTTATTTATCTTTTCAAAGATTCCTTAGTTG
This sequence comes from Odontophorus gujanensis, assembly GCA_013399175.1. Lineage (NCBI taxonomy): Eukaryota > Metazoa > Chordata > Aves > Galliformes > Odontophoridae > Odontophorus > Odontophorus gujanensis. Next base: position 156,476 of record VXAB01011895.1, read on the forward strand.
ACAGTATGTGGTTCATAAATATATCCACTGTTTCTAAATACTAAAAACTGATTAAAAAAATGGACTGCTAAATAGAATAGCTTTGTAATAAGAGCATCATCCTAGTGGTATTCAGCAGCTGACGGATAAGTAGCTTGTAGAGTTGAAACTGTGTCAAGGTTTCTTTAAGAAACAGTTAACTTAATAATTCCATGAAGACAGCATAAGAATACAAGATGAAAACCAAAGACAGGAAAAAAGGTAGAGGAGGAAGGTAAAATATCTGTTTAGAAATGTCATTATTTTACTTACAATATATGTAGTTGGACTTATAAGTGTTTACCATTATGGCTGAAAAGGAAGGAGTCAACTAAGTTCCTCTCTTAAGTCTGCATTGTTTAAAGTATTTAAAGTTTCATCAAAGGTATAATATTGCTGTGTGGATATGTATTACTGGTATCGCAGCACAAGAAGTCTGGTTTGAATATTTAACCTTTTTACTTACAAACTTATCATATTTGATCTGCAGTAAGAAATATTAGAAGCCAAAATACATTTTCTAGTTATTTTTCAAAGTGAATGATAAATGTGAAGTGGTGCTCATTGTTTTACAACACTCAGTAAATCTTACCTCCACTAAGTGCTGCAGTGGAGTAGTTTGGATTTCAGTAACCATATTGCAGTGAATTACTGCTGAAGAGAAACAGCTTAGGATTTCTGATGGTATTTTCCCTTGTACTGTATTATGGTTTGTTTTTATGTTGATTTCTTGATAATGTTGGTGGGTTAGATTTGCAAATCAAATCAAATGCTCCTTCTTAATTCTTAATAATAGCATAGTAAGGATTGATCTAGGCTAATAGACTCTAAATCACCTCTCCTATGAATATCTCTTGAGAATGTTAGTGCTTGAGACCACTTTCTTTGCAATATTTCTGTTGATTTGATCTTCAAAATCAAAAGAGTGTGACATCTTTCTCTAAAGTAGACTGTAAAACTATGGAACTTTTCAATTTAAAGGTCTGACTTGTGAACAGCAGTATATAGTACCAGCAGTGGAATAACCTGCTGTCCCAGTCATTCACTTAGAACCTTTTAATTTTGCTGATCTCCACATATAAATATTTTCTTGCCCAGTTTCTTATATAATATGTTGTTTCTCATTTTTTGTTGGAAACTAGATTTCCCTCCAAGAAAATTTGCCTTGGAGCGAAACATATGGTTCAGTGAAAAAAAGTAGTATATCTTTTCAAATTAATATTATCCTATAAAACCCAAATCTTAATCCCTAGTCTGAAAAAAACACTATAGCATTAATAATTTATTGATATTTAAAATGGAAAAAAGGATGATGTAATGCCTGTTTACAAAATAATTATAAGTGTTTCCAAGCACTATAAAAATTAATAGTTTAGTGCTGAACAATGAATCACGGTCATATCAAGGATATCCTAGTACTTAAATCTATTTTTGTAATTGCACTAGAATGAATGATCCCTTTTAGTTTTGGGAGGCTTTTAGGATCCAGCTTCAGAATAGCAAAACTGTGAAACTGCTGATTAGTCTTTACACAGCAAAATGAGATGTGTTCATTCAGTGATACAAACCTTTTCAGATACAGAGCTTCAGTCCCACAGCTATTTTACTAATCTATAACTTGGAAAATGCTGCATTGTACCAGAGCATCCTGTCTCTCCACATTCTTATAAAATGCAAAATAAATCAACTTATTCTTCAGTATTTGTCACTATCCTATTTCATCTTTCCACATAATAAACAGCTGTTGTCCTGAAAATATTCCCCAGTGTCATTGCAGGTTAAATCTCCTCCTCCCTTTCCTATGTAGAATTAGCCTCATGATTGATGTAAAATTAGTCATGTCTTTTCACCAGGAGACTTTTTCATCTGTTTTTCTAAGAAGAATAATCCATATTCACGTATCTTTCATTTGTATGAGAAATTGATTCTTTGTCTGTTTTGTGCTCTGAAGAATTTCATTTCCAGGTGCATTTCATGTGATGTTACAGCTTATCACCTGGCTGCAGACAGTAGTAAAGATGGCATAAATACACCATGGCACTGTGTGCTGGGCTCATCTGGTTAAAGGAGGCAAAAATATATCCAAACCAGAACTTGCTCTTTTTCATATGCAGTATCCCCTCATTCACAAGGGCTAGCTGTTTTGTTCTGCGTAGTGTAGTGTCTCCAGCCATTTCTGTGCCAACTTTTCTGGTCCCTGACATGGGCTTGGGAAACAAATAGTGTAGCCACATGCTGGGGACAAAAAGAATCTAAAAATTCCCCTCCTATTCTCTCAGGATTATTTAGAACTGTACATTGTTGGCAAAGATTACTGAGATCTATTTTTAAATGCTCACAGAATGATTGTAATGACATTCTTAAGGGTGAAAACTGTATTATCAATTTAAATATACAGTAAAATGCAATTTTTTCATAATGAAAATGTTCCCCGATGTGGCTAGTAACTGAATTTTTTAAAATACGTAAAATTCAGAAAGGGAACACATAAGGAAGAATCTAGGCACAGTATTCCGGAGCTTAATTTTATACTGAAGAGCCTCTGGCATAGGGACAAGTAATTTTAAATTGCTTTTAATTTTGGACTAACAATTTTGTTTCACTCAGTTAGGAAAATTTAATTCATGAACACTGAAATCTCTGCTGGAGTAGATAACACATCTTTTTTTTTCTCTAAGTACTTAAGTCAAATGTAGGGCCAATGCTACCCAACTGAATACATTTCAGTTAGATTTCCAAATCAGATCTGCTACCTGGAGTAGGAACAGCTGAAGACAGACATCTAAACACATCAATTACATTGTCCACAAGAACACAAGTAAGCAGTATGTAATTCCTTTCAAGGTACAAAATGTAAGAAGCTGCTAAGAAAACTGTACTAACCCCTTGCTGCACCACAGAGTGGAGAATGATAGAAACCATCTGGCTCATTCTTTCTGCCTTCAAAACATTTCTGGACATATATTTATATGATACGGTCTCTCGAATTGTTCTGTTTGTGGCTGGCAAATAATTTAGATTTTAGTTGAATTTGAAAAATATATATTAGACCAAACACAAAAATGTAAGCTAATGATTCTAATGGAAAGAGAAAATGGTGGAAAAACAAACAAGCAAAAAAAACCAAACAACCCACAAACCAACAAATTCAAACCTTGAGTCAAAACCAATGAAATGGTCTGATCTAATTCCTATAAATAAATAAGGATTTTTATACCTGATATTTCTGCTGTCTTACTCACAATAGGGATCAAAACGTGTGCTAATTATCCTGCAGTCTTTTTATATTTTTTATAGCTTAATAACTCTTTGTATTTATTTCATCTGATATCATTAATTTACTTCTAGCTACGCACCACTCTGAAAATTCTAACGTATCAACCCTCTAAGAAAACCACTATACTATTTGCCATTGATTTACACAGAGGCAGATTTTTAAAACCTCTCTTTTTATTTACACAATCAGATGTTTATAAATGTATTACCTTCCTCATGTTAATCTTTAGTACTTTTCTAGCTTTATGATTCCACAACAAAACAGAAAAACAGCAGCAGCAGCACTGGAGAAAATTGTTTCTCTGACTCAGTACCAATTACTGTTGCCAGAGCAAATACACTGTGGGAGCTATAGCCAAATTTCTCTTTTATTTTGTATTTTTTGTGTGTGTGTGTATGTGTGTGATCTGTAATTTGTCTTTTTCAATGCAGTTCAATTACCCAGTTTCAAAATCATCTTTTTGTTATTTTTTCAGTCTCGACTACAAATGTTAAGATGTAGAGGAAATCAGGTGTTAACTATTTTGAGTTTGATGATAGAAAGTTATGTATACACTTACTTTTGCCCACGTGTGTAATTATCATAAAGTAAGTGAGAAAACTATTGCAGCTAATGTCATGTAAATATTTCCCCAAGTGAATCTCTTGAACGCCATCTGTGGCTATTCGCAGCAGGTTCTGAAATGTGATGGGTTTGTACACACATGCCTGGGGTATATAGCTAATTATTTTCATTTTCATAGTGCGTGCTGACAGATCTTCTTTTCCAGAAAGATTCTATCGTAGCAGCACTTGTGGTGGCCATGAAACCCAATTCCAGTAGCAACTGGGATCGTTCATCACATTACACAAAGCAATAAGCACCTTGCACCATCTGGCACTGGTGCACAGCCTTTCTATGCTCTGGTTTTCTCAAGCATAACATGGAAATAATGTTCTAGCATTTTAGTTGAAGTTACTTGTACCCTTAGAGGAAGAAAGATGGGCTCTAGAGCTAGTTCCAGAGTGTTGTAATATAGTAATTTTGCATTATTTTCTGAAGAGATGTTACCAGTCCCAGCTAAGTCGTGAAATGTCATGGGGTAAAGATAGCAGACTAAACAGTTAACAGAAGATAGCTTTAACCAAATTACGTGAAGAGCTTCTTTAAAGCACGTTGTTGTTATGCCTTATTGGTTTGTGTACACAATGCTGTTTCTCTGACTTTTTTTAATTGTTCCACCCCCAAGTGTAAATCAGTGTAGTTATGTTTATTTCAGTTATGTTATAATCATTTAAGTCAGCGAAGGGTACATAAGGGGAACATATTAAAGGGAAACTATGAGGCTGGAAAGCTGCCTTGTGTTATCAGCCATTTTATTGTGTTACCCCCAGTAGCCACCCTACAGGCTTGTGTAAAAGGGAATCTTCTGCATGTACTGCTGCCTCACTCTGCCTTCCTTAAACAGCCAGCTCATACTGTCCAAGTCCTTTAGAAAGATTGAAGTATCCTTTTGACAGAAATTAACCCAACATGATTCAGTTCAATTTAAAAACATTAGTAAAATTGGTCTGCTTTAATGTTACTCTCTCAAGTAGCCACAGGAAACTACTTCAAATGTGGAAGAAACATTTTAATTTCTTTATCAGCTAAGAAATGAGTTGTTTGGCCCTAACTGCAGAAGGGAAGATATGAGCTTTTCAGTACCTGTAAATTGTGGTAGTTAGTTTTCTTCTCTCTCAGCATACAGGTACTATGCTATCACTATGTTGTGGCTGCTTAGCATAACGTTGCCTGTGACCAGTCTGTTAAAATATTTAATATCTTAAATCCAGATCCATCCCAGCAGCCATATTATTCTATTGGCAGCATTCCAAATTTACATCTCTGACAATAATCAAACAGCCAATTTGATAAACTACAGTGCGGTACACTGGCATAAGCATAAAGACAGTTTTCTCTTGATCTTGAGACAAATGGAAGATTTCATACCACTCAGGCATTTGATAACAGCTTCAGACAGGGGCCTTCGGGAATGCTTCACTTTTTATTTTCTCTATGAAAATTCTTATAATTCTTATTTTGCTTTTTAATGCATTGGTGTCATGCAGTTTGGAAGGGCTCTATAGAAGGGATACATAAACAATCTTTAGCAGACTATATGGACTCCTTTAAAATCTGGAAAGCAGCTGGTCTGTGAAATATAGGTGTTTGAAAATGACTTTCAGCTAATAGGCTTAATAAAAACTAGAAAGTTCTCTGTAAAGGAGTCTAGTGATGTATTCTACAGGATCACAGAGCTACAGGGTTCACATGACAGTGGATTTGTAAGATTATGGGCTGAGTAGTAGAAGGTATATGTACAGTGTTTCCCTCAGATTTTTATTCTGTGGGGGATTTGCATAAGGTTTTTATAAGTTTGAGCTTAGGAGATTCAGTTTGCAGGCCTGTTTATAAATACTCTATGAATATTTCTTCTCTGTATGGTACAATTCTTACCTAGTGTTTGTAACATAAAAGGTAAGTTACTGTGTAATATAAAACTCAACAGAAAATTCTAAAGCTTCCTGGAAGACCATGAAGTTCTACCACACAGAGTGTGGCTCTGCCTGTACTGATACTTTTAAAAGTATTTTAACATCTATACAAAAAAACTTCTTCTTTGTAAAGAATTTGTTACACCTTTTGCTCTAACTAAGGTGATTATGGGTATTCCAAGGAGTTAATGTGGTGAATAAACCTTTTTTTTCTTAAAATATCTGTGATTCCAGCTGTATTGCAACAGAACGTTTCTGGAGAAGTATTAAAATTGACCAAGAAGGTTTGTTTTTACCACACAGCATAAAACAAAGTGCCTCTTATCCTCTTTTTGTGAGGTGTGAATTCCTCCATGACTATCAATGCTTTCTTGATTCATATCAATGCAAATGTGACATTGCAGAACAATTTCTGTAAAAATAGATTATTATAATTCTACTATTAAATATATATACTTAAACATAAGAGTAAATAAGGCTAATACTTTCTTCTCAGTATAGACATGTGGATCTGTGGTTTTAATATATGTCCAAAAAAACTTTGTATAAACTTCTATTTATGTCTTGTATACAGAGAAGTAATTTTACACATCAATCTGAGGAGTTATGAGTAATTGTTTTTCAAGGTGAATATCCTAAATTGAGTATGTCATGATGTATTGTGCCCTTAAGCCTGTACCTTTTGTAGAGTAAATATAAATAGGAATATTACTCTGAGATAGATGTCAGTAAGATACAGATAAGTAATTCTGACTTGGAAGTCGGGAAGAGATTAATGGTGGAACAAGAATTTCATTTTGCTTTATGCCCAATCTGTACCACCAATGTTACGAAACAGAATTTTAAAGTAAAAGCACATGGATTTGCAAAAGCAATAGTTACTATTTGTCATCCTTTAAATTAAGTCCTCAGCCCCTTAGTAGGCATCAGTAACAAAACTCAGCCTGATTTCAGGAGAGCCAGGCTTCTACAAACTGTCTGTATTTTTCTCTCTCCTAATATGGGTCTTTCAACTCCTGAGCAAACTTTTCCTGATGAATCACAGGGTGAGATAGCTTTTCCACTAGTCAGTAACTTAACTCCTACACAGCTGTACAATACTCTTTTTATTTTTTTTTCTTCACTCTCAAAAGCAGCTATTTAGGCTCTTAATGACAGTTCTTTATGATTTGTCAGTAAGTTGATAGGAATAGAACACCCATGTCTTGAATATATGTTGAAAAGAAAGTTAACGCTGTACTTCCCAATGATTGCTTTCTCATGCTGATTACATCGTTGTGTTTTTGAGAAAGTGTTTCAATCAAATACTGTGCACATTAATGAGGGAGTATTTTTTCATGTCAAAACCTATATTAATGAAATAAACATGGCACAGTCTGGCAGAGCTCAAATCAGGCACTTTTTGTATAATACCGCTGTGATAAATTGCAGCACATGTGATTACCATAGATGGTATATACAAATAATTCTGTAGTGCTGCCTAACAGAGGCTAAGGGGAAAACAAAGAAAGACACACTGGGATGGGTATGGAGATGAAAAACAGCAAACTTTTTCTAGTAGCTGTAGCTAGTTCCTAGGAGCAGGAACAGGAGCTATAACTGGTAGTTCCACTTGCTGAGCTGATCTCAGCTGAAGGTATCCATAGCTGTGTTGGTTAAATACGAATGAGAAGGCATTATAATAATCTCTGATCCAAACCTATCAGGATTTGTAGTGCTGTGTACAAGCAAAAGTTTCATGCATTTTCTTGCATCAACTGCAGTGTGATTAATACACATTCTAGTTTTGGAATACACACAGTTAATTCTTTGGGGAAATAAGCACAGTTACTTTCTTGTGTAATTGTGTGAAACTAAAGTTTGCTAACTTTCTCATATACCCGAAACAAAAAGGTATCGCAGACAGAAAAATAGTGAACAGTTAATGTGCAGAAGGAAAAAGGAAATCATCATATATATGCTATGGGATTTAGGCTTAAGTATAAGTTTTGGAAGTGTAACTTGAAGTGTCATATGAGTGCTTGTAAACACTTCTAGAAAATTGTCTCTGGGATGTCTACAGCTCTTATCTGAAAAGGACAAGGTACATACAGAATACCTGCTTCTGCTTTTTGTTGTATAAGAGGAAAAATGGGATTAATGTTTGGTTCTCTTTTGACAAAGATAAGTATTTATTACATTGCAAATGTTAAACAATTTTAAATAATTTCTCTACAGCAATTACAATAAATATCTCTTCTCTCAGTAGATCAATTTCTGCTTTAATGATATAGGCCTTGGAACTCTCATCAAATTGTCTTAAATAATGTGGTTGGATCAGAGCTAGGCTGTTCACCACCTTACTAGATGTGTTACAAACCATTTGAAAAAATCTGCTTTTAGTCCCAGTGGTGCTAGTTTTATCTTTGTAGTATGGATTAGTTTTGCTTCCAGTGTTCCATCTGGATGAAAGTACCATTTCAGAAATTGTCATTAAATCATTCAGAACATGCCCTAGAACAACATGATTAAAATAGATAAGTTCAAATTCAAAACACTTGATTACTTAGTTAAAAAAATTAGCAGAGCATGATTTCCTTGAAAGATGTGGTAATAGTTTCCTAGAAAAATGTGGCAATCTTTTTTTTTTCTTTAATTTTGTTGCATGACAGTTATTTGCATTTCTGAATTTCTCAAGTCACACAAAGAAGCAGACAGAATTGAAGTCATACGAAGTCATTTTAGTTTGATATTTACAATCAAGTAGTCTGGGCACCAGTTTACTTGTTTGGACATTCTCACTGAAGTGGGTGTGTAGTAATTTCAAAGAATGGTTTCACTAATGGTTGTATTATTTTTGTTGCTCAACTTATGAGGCAATTAAAGGGACAAGTGTAAGTGGCCTAAAATTCTTGCCATTTATTTTTATAATTTATGCAGACTCTCCTTAGCTTATGCTCAAAATTCATGTATCATTTTGTTTCCTTTGAAATGGTAATTAACTACAAACTCCATCACCTGTTCTCTCAAATGTATGGCTGTCACACTGATAGTAAGGTAAAAAAAAATAATAAACCAGACCATGCGTCTTACAGCCCCAGTAAGATAAGTTCCTCACAACTGCTGGAACAGATCTCTAAAATAGAGTGTCAGTGCTATGAAGGTAGCAGGATGTGAATGAGCAGAACTCAGAACACCTGTGTATTGATTGCCTTAGTAAGATAGCACAGCTAGCACACCTGAGCTGGAAGACGCTGAGTAAGGAGAGTTCCTTCCAGGAAAGAGGATTTCCTTCTGTTTATTTTGTCAGGACTTTCTTCATGTTTCTTATCCTCTTACCTGATGAGGTGAGTGCTAGTATTTATTTCCTTTATTTCTTTTTATTATAATTTGCTCATGCAGTGTACTTTATTCATTTTTATCTGATTTGTGTGTGATGTATTAGTGCACTCTAAGGAGGTACTTGCTTGCTCTAGAACATAATGTACCTTCATTTTGGTTTTGGTTTTAAAACTGCTTTGGAAATGTTGCCTAGGATCTCTATGTTCAATTAAAGATTTAGATTCAGTTAAAAGAGTGGAGCTGCTGGAGATAGGAAAAAGGCTTTTATTTTTTTTAATTTTTCTTTTTTTACCATGTAGTTTGAATATAACCTTTTGAAGTTGTATCCACTTTTGCTTAATAGCACTACCCAATCCAGAGATATTGTTTAATTATTTTTCATGCTTGCAGCTCATATGTTGTCAACAAGTGCTTAGTATGTTGTAGGGATTTTCTTTTTTTGTACTATTTCAGTGTTATTGAATGCTGTTGGTAAGATATGGTAAACTAATAGAAGCAATAGCACTGGGTGAGGATAACATAAATCTCACTGTGGACGTAATAAAACATTATTACATTATTACAGTTTTTCTTCTTGTAGTGCTGTAAAGTTACACGTCTATGCCAGTTACGTCTATGATAACTTCAAGACTCCTCAGGTGTGGTTTTCCTGCATAAGTGAGCATGAAGGACTGCTAATTAGGATTGGATTTACATACCTGTTTTCCTAAATTCCTGTGAAATCACACTCATATGTACTCAACTGCTTGGATGTCTGTGTTTCATCTAAGGTGCTTAGGCTATCTAGTAGAAATATATTAGCATAGTAGAACTTTGTTGGTGAAAGCTGCACTTTTCAATTGTATTGGTAGTGGCTACAGTCTTTAGGATTCAGTTATCTTTTCCATTTTCCTTGCAAGCTTCCATCAGGTAGCAAAACTGCTATTTTCAGAAAATCTTTGTTGCAGGAGCTCCATGAGCAGCAAATGTAATTGGTTCATTCCCTGCTCTGTGCTGTTGTCTTTCCTTGTTAGCTAAACCCATCTTTTCTCCCAAAACTAGCTGCTTAGTGGCTAGCTAGAAAGCCTGAATGTTATCCCCGCTAGAGTTCGTGTAGACCACTAAGCACAAATCTAACATCATCCTGCAGCATTGTGAGTGTGTTATTCAAGAAGCCAGCGAGCTCCTGTAATGGCTATTTACACATACCTGATGAGCACAGAGAACCTTGTGTTCAGCACCGTATTGCTTACCAGCTGTGCATACAGTCAGTAGAACTGTGGCACCTGTGCAGCCTTGTGATTTCAGCCCAGCACAGATGCATGTGCAACCTTTTCAAAATTTCCCATTGACTGTACCAAGTATCTTCAGGTCTAGGTTGTGTGTTTACCCATAATCATTTCTCTGTCCTTAATAGAGATCAATCTGTGTATTTACTGTGAATGGTCACTGCTGATTGAAATATGAAAACATACTTGACATTTAAAGGTCACACTAAAAGCTTACAAAATTAGCACAGGTTGTTAAGGAACATATGGTCTTGTTAGCATGGTTCTTTCTTTCTTTATTTTTTTAAAGACTTTATCTTCTACTTAGAAAAATATCAAAATTGCTCTTAACAAAATGACTGAGGACAAGTCTGATCAGCTTCTTTTTATAGGCTATAGCACCTCCCAGTGTCTATTAACACATTCAAATGAAAGCAAACTGCCTTACCAAAAATAGAAGTGGAGTATGACATATGTACCATTAAACATTAGAAGTACTAATGCTAAGAGATGCCTTTGAAAAACACAAACCACCTTGTAGGTAATAGGGGTTTTTACAGAATGTTGTAATTGAAGTTGGGTTGAGTGGTGTTTATTATTCTCCCTGTTTCAGAAGATATTGTGGTAGTAGGTGCTATGAAATAGATATCTATGTTTTCATTTAGTTTTGTATTCATCTATCAGCATTCTGTCTGTAGCTAATTCTGAAGGATGGCATTCTTTTATCATTCCAGCCTGTTGGTTTTAGTTTGAATTATCAGATTCCCACTATAAAATCAAAAGAGCAAGTGCTTACTTGGGACAAATTGACATAGCTCTGCTGTTGTTAGCTGGGATGTGCTTGTCTGTTTGACTAATTCTGCATGTCTTAGGTTATTTTGGTCTTCTGTTGATTAAGTGTTCAGGTACTAGTTTCATGACAGAGGCAGTGTGTGAATACTGTAAACAAAATTGATTGTGATTGAATCCTCATCTAATTTAAATAATTTAAATTTAAATACAAAAATTCCATTTGTATAAATGATGTCATGTGTTATGAAAGTTTCGAAGTGTGACAATTCAGAGCTATGATTTTTAACCTTTATTATTGACATAGGAATTTTCACTGTTAACTTTTTCTTAATAATGTTTCTAAACTACGTACACCAGGAGGCTACTTGACCTTTCCATCAGCTCATATCCAGAATTAAAAATTAAAAATAAAGTCAAAGGTCAAAAACAACAATTGAAATACTGTTGCCAAATATAGTCATAGACAGTCAATTATGCAGTGAAACCATTGTGCCACCCAAGGAGAGTAAAAGCCTTTGTTGGCCTGAACTTATTCAGCTGCCATGAAGAAAGTGTTCCAAAGTATATAACTAGCTGATACGTCTTGCAGTGTGGGGAAGCATAATTACATGCTTCAGGATGTCTTGATCTTTCTGAGTTTGAAGGAGAATATAGGGGAAATAACAACTTTGCACAGCATTCCAGGATTCTTGAAATCTAAAAAATCACACTCAAGTAGTCAAACAATACAGAAAGCTGAAAGCTGTGAAGGGAGATGTCTGGATTTTTGTTTTGTGTTGCAAATGTGGTATAAAAATTAAGTTTTCTACCGAATTCTATTTATCAGTATGCAAAATAGCTTTATTAAGATTTGAATTCTGTTTCTCTGTCTATTGATTTTTCTAGTTAATATTTCACGAGTCCATATTTTATTACAAAATTATTTATTGTCTAAAACATGAAGACAATATTTTTGTAGGTTTGGAAGTTTTTCTTTTTTTCTTTTTTTTAAAGTTCTTTTACACACAGTTGACTTATAACCTTTTATTTTTTATTTTTTTTCCCTGTGTGTATAGAGCCCTGAAGAGTTTGAAGAATTTACCCAGAGTGTGTAAGCAAGTTGCTTAAAAACTTGGAATAGCCTCAAGTCTCTTGGGTCTCAGGTCAGGGCCACTTTAACAAATATTCTACAGGATGGAGCATTAAGGTGCTTAGTGATACAGCGCTGATTATTACTTTTTTTTCTTTCCACTGAGAAATTGTAAATAATGGAGGTAAAAGAAGTGGGCTAGACGGAATGTGTTTTATCATTTTTAATTTATCTGTCAACTTCTGCGGTAAGCTACTGGGTTTGATTAATGGTCCCTTTAAAAAGGGATGTTTCACATTTCTGTTAAGTCTCTGTATTGAGTGATTCAGAAAAAAGTCACAGCTGAATTATAAAGATATGAAGTCAAATGAATCAGTTTAAACACAACAGTGTAGGCTCAGCCTGTTTTCCTCTGTTCACATTTCTCTTAGCTCATCCCCTGGTTTTGAAACACACAGATAGGCACAGCCTTGTTGGTAGATGTTAGCTCCTGAGACTGTTGACTACACCTGAGCCCAGAACACCTTACAGAACTTATGCAACCACGTTGTACTTAGAGTGGGAGGAACATGACTGTAAACTGCTACTATGTTTCTCGTGGTAAATGCTAGGGAATAGAGAAAATGATGAAGATTCAAAAGGTAAATTCAGAAATAATACTTCTCTAATTGTATTTCTTTTTTGAATCCCTGTCATAGTGTTTCAGTTCAACTTAGATTTCAGCACTTAGAGGTGAGCTCTTAAGTCTTGAACCACTGCAGCAAGATTCTTAACTCCCTCCTTGTTTCTCCTCACTTCTAGAGGGCAGTGTTAGTTTAAAAAAATAAAAAATAAAGTCAGTAGAATCTGGGGGACAGGCCTATTGACCTAGCTTAGATGTTTCTGTTACCTGCATCTTTGCTGAAACACGTCGTCAGCAACAGTTGATGTTGAAAAGCCTGGATGTGAATAAAGGTATAGGCAGACTATCACAGGTTCAGTCTTCTGGGGCAGTAATTATCTCTAGTGCTGGACAGAGGGCTAGAGGTTGGAAAAGAGTAGGGAGTTCTTTTTTATTTCAATCCAATTAATCCCCCATTACGGAGCATGTCATACTTGCACTGCAGGTTATTTCCAGAGGATATATATACATTGTTATTTGAATGAAATCTCTTTCTGTTAGAGTATTTGAAAATATTAGCAGCATAATAATGTGAAGCAAAATCACTTTCACATGAGTGAGGGTTTGTTTTCTACTTAGGTCGGTGTATTAGTTGAATCAACAAACTCTTGAAAAATCAGGAATGCAGTTGCAAAGACAGGCATTCTGCATGGCTGGAGCACAATAACCCTCAAATGAATCTCTGCATTAATACCTCCCTTTAAGTATTCAATTTTCAAATATTGAATCTTCTTGCTTCTTTCTTTAGTGTGTATATAAACAACAGAAATAAAATTTGTAGTGAAAGCACAGTATGCATCAACTAACACCTGTTTTTGCCCAAGAAGCATATATAAAATACTAGTGGAAATTTGAATATTTAATCATTGAGATGCAGAAAAGGTTTATATTGTCAACAGTTTATATTTGCACAAAACCAAGTTAGAGTTCATTTAATTTTGTTGAATGCTATCAGATGTTGGATTTTGATCATAAGAGAAACAGTTTACCAATAGAAGTTTATTTTAGGATAGAATTTTTGAATCAGGATTGCAGCCATTTCATGCCTAGATGTCACTAGGCTATTTTTTCTTTCTTTTTTTTTTTTTCTTATGTTTTTGTTCCTCTTTACCCGCTGAAAAGAGGAGGGAACAGACACTTTCTGGGTTTAGAGTGCACATGGAATATGATAGGATCAGACATGTTAGGATTCAGGTTCCGGGAAGGCTTTTTTTGTAACTAAGAGGCCCTTTGAAGTCTTTAAAACGAGATTCCAAAGGCAACAGAGCGTGGAAAGTCCTAAAGCATCACCCAGTTGTAGTTTTAAATCCTCTTGGTTAGAGTCAGAATGAACTCTGACTTCTGTTTTCCTTTTTTCTGAACAAAACCAAATAAAATCTCACGAAATTCATAGACACAAAATTGAATTAAAAGCTAAGCAGTATTTAGGAGGAAGTTATTTCCTGTCAAAGACAGAGTTAACAAAATGCTATGTTATCTCCATGATCTGTTCAATCACGTCTTTCAGTCATTAATTCTGAAGGCCTATTTTGTGTGCCTACTTAGATTGTTTTATCTGAACAACATACAAAGTTGATTTTTGAGTAAAAAGCCAGTGGTTTATGCTTGGGCAAAGTATAATTAGTGATTGCCAGAGAGAAATGTATTATGAATAGTGACAGGTTTTTCTGGATGGTCTCATCTTTTGGCTGCTTTCTAATTCTGGGTTTACTTTTGTCAGTGTGACACTTCTCACTCTTTTAGTCTTCAATCTGAAAATGGAGCTGCTTCTGTCAGGTGCAAATTGATTTCCTCTACTCAGTGAAAATTTGCTTAGTTTACTCTTGAGTTGTTTGCTTACTTTACTTTTGAGTTACCAGTTTTGTGTCCACCAGAAAGCTCCTCTGCTTTCTGAAACATACACAGAATAATTTTCTTTGGATACATAACAAGGTCGTCACTGTTATAAACAGGAATTCATCAGTTTGCTTTCACTGATACAGTACACGCATTCCTTGAACTAAGCAATTAACTTCTAATGCACTTTGAAACAAGTGAATGATTAATACAGGTTAATTACAATTAGTAAGTCAATATTTGGTCCAGTGTTGGGTCATGGCATTTCAGTCCACATTCCTGTAATGGAATGGCTTTTAAATTAACATCTTAAGAATTTTTTTCACCTGTTACTCCTGTAGATTCTGCATTATATATATGGTGCATATTTATTCTATAAGTTACTTGAGGAATTTGAAACTCTAATTCATCGCCATCTTTGCATTCCTATGTTTGCGGTCTTGACTGAGGAAAAGCTGTGTGAATTTTGGCACATGCCAAGGTTATCTTGTAGAATGATGAAGTTATCATTCTACAGACATTTCCAATTGTGAAGATTGCACTTCACAGTATTCATGCTTCACAATTCATGGGCTGAAAACAAGTCATTGACTCTGCAAGACTGTCAATGCAATTTCTTTATTGTAGTTGTTATGGTTAAAAAATGATTTTTTTGTTTGTGTTTTAGTAATTCATTTTAGTGATGACTCAGTGGAGAGAAAAATATGTTAGTGACAAATTAGGATAAAATTTGAAGATGCTTCTCAGAGCAGTTCTTCATACCTGTTGATTAATTTGGCTGCAGCTGTTCTGGGATTCCATCCCGAGAAACAGGTTTGATTTACTAATTTAAAACTTCCAGAACTGGAGCTCACAGAGCAAGAATGTTTTAATGCACAGAAAAATCCATCTCAGTAATGCATACAATTTTAAATGATCCTTTTCAGAAATCCTGGATAAAAATATCCAGTTTAGTCTGCTGATGTTAACCAAACCAAACAATTGCTTAGGGAAAGCAGGTTAGAGTTCAGGTTGTCTTCTTCTCCCCCCCACCCCCATCCTCTCCCATCATTTTCTCAAAGTATTTTAGCCATAAAGACATCTTCAGAAAAGCTTCTTACTGTTGATTAGAGTATATGGCAAAACAGAGAAACAAAAAAGCTAAAATTTTGAGTTTCTCAGAAAGTTATGCTTGTATTTTTCTGTTTCCCTTTGTTTAGATTTTCCTTTTCCACTTAGCTCTCAGAAACATTCAGATATTATTTCCTACTGCACAATAGCTGAATTACGGTGGGGGACCCAAGTTTAAGATGGTGAGAAACTTCCCACATACTTTAGTTAAGTTTATTGGAAGCATTTCATCACAGTGCATCTCAGTTGCCAGATAAACCTTTTACATGTTGATTGTTTTTCTTCTGATGTTCATTACGTTTACCAGAAAGAGTTCAACGTTTTTTTTATACATACAAAGGTAAGGGTGTAAGAACTCAAGGATTTGTTTCTCTAATTTATAGCTGTTTATTAGCATCAGTAAATCTTCATAAAGTGCTCAGGAAACTCTACAAGAAAATGGTTTGCCTTTAACATGTGATGATCTGGTATCCTCTGCTGGTTTTACTACAGAACATTTCAGGATGTCACTAGTGTGCTTCAGCAGCGTGGAATCCTGCAGATAATTGAGGAGCTTTACTTGAATTTGAAATAATGCTAAATTACGAACAGAGTTCTTAGTTAAGCAGTGTAGAAACACACAATAAAGCAAATTTAGAGGACTATTCAGCTCTATATGCTGCCATAGTATTTTAAGTACTTGTTTGTAAATAAGAACAGTAAAAAGGGTACAGCGGATATTTGCTTCTCTGCAAAAATCAGAAGAAACTATTTCAACTGCCAGTAATAGTTTTTCCAGTTATTTTTATGAGAGCTACATTTCACTTCCAAACTAGCCCTATGGATCTCTACTGTAACAATGTTCTCCTGAAACTCAATGGGAGTCTTCTTGAATGTGGACCAAATAAGTTATTTGGCTGCTGGCCATGTGTTGTCTTTCAGAGCAATATAGTTGTTCACTACATAATAGAACAGGAAGAAAGCAGACATATGGAAACAAAATTTAAAAGAAACAGTAACATTAGTCAATGAAGTTTTAGATGCTCAAGTTGCAAGTAATTAATGGAGTCATGAAATATAGAAATGAATTATGAAGCGCGCTGTCTAGGTGCTTAGCATTGAAAAGTGCTGTTTTTATAGAAAATATGCAGTCAATTTCAGTTGAAAGATGAATTGCACTAAAAATTCTTGAAGTTTGGGGGTTTTATTTTTTGTTTCTTGTGTTTTGTTTTGGGTTTTTTTTTTTGCTGCTGCTTTTATAAAAACTACAATGGTATGAGAAAACTATATTAAAACTGTATTTAATAGCATAATTGGAAAGAAATTTGATCTTTCAGATGACTATAAACACTAGACCAGCATGTCTCTGCCTTCTAATTTTATTTTGAAATATGCAATATAATCCTATGTGTTTTACTGTTTTATTTTAAGACATTACTTTTTTTCAAAGTAGATGTCATGTGTGTCTACGTGTGGGATCTATATGTAACAGCATAAAAGCCAAAATGTCAAAAACAGTGATTGTAAAACTGATGCCTTCAGTAGTAGTTAATGGAAGACATATAGGATATGTGTGAATAATATAGGTTAGTACAGCAATTCTTCTACCAGTTCAAAATTGTATTTGCTACAGCTCTGCAAAATATTGTATGTCCATTCTCTCTAGATGAGTCATCTTTTTGGAAGAAAGAGGAGAGAATATTTTTTCATCATCATGATCATTGTAATAATGAACTGCAGAAACTATAATAGATTTGATCCCTGGCTTGGCAAGCTCTCTAAAAGATTTTGCAAGACAGTTTACATAATTCTTTCCATTGAACTTTCTAGTATTGCATATATTTTAATTGTTAACTCAAACATAGCAAACATTTAAGTAGTTTCTAGAGTATATAGGCGTAGGTTCATGTCTCATAAGTATTTTATGAGCAGAGTTTGTGATTATACATTTTCATACTTACAACCTTAATTCACTTGTTAAAATAGGCTCTCTGTTTGCTAATAGTTACCAGCTGTAGCTAATACATTAGCAGATCTACCATGTAGTATTTAAAATGACGCATTTCAAAATCAATAACAAATGTCCTGCTGTAGGATTAATTGTCAAACTTGTCTTATACAATGGTCAGTACGCTACACAAAATTCTTTCGAAATTACTATAAATCAAGAATAGGGAAACAATGCTGTGTAAATTCTTAAAAGCTTAGAAGGCAAATAGGAAAAGCAAAGATACTACTTACTGTAGTTGTTGTTTGCTTCTCTTGTCCCTTTTACTTTGCCTCGCTTATCAATCCTCATATACCACTGAGTTCGACAGAAAAGTCTTCTCACTCTTACATCCCCCCCTTCCATATAATCATAGCTTCTGGTATGTCGCTCAGGGCTGGAACAGTTCACATTTGTAGCCATTTGCTCTGGAGTCATGTCATTGCAAGCTAAAGATATAGTGCCCATTAGAAAGATAATGTAAAAGTATGATCTGTAGAGCAAAATTGGCAGGATCCATGTCAGTATCCATTTGTGCATTATAGTGCAGTGTTCTGGGTGTTCATGAACAACATAATGAAAGTTAAATCTCAAGTAGGCTGTTGCTCTTAGGTCACCGACCTGCCTTCTGTCTTTACGAGTTACAGATTCATTTAAATGAGATTGTTCCCTCTTCTAGAATTCTGATCGTTATTCCTTAATAGTTAATGGCGAAATAGAAGAGCTTCTTAAATATCTCTTCAGTCAGAATATCCTTTAAAGACACAAGTTATAAAAACCTCTGTTGTTGTAACCTTCTGTACTACTTGAATTTGCTGCTTGCACTGAAAGTAAAAGATCTGTGAGAAAAGGTGCATGTGTAAGTCTTTATGCTCAATTGTTACAGACGTGCAAGGATACATTATGCTACTGAAAAGTACTTTACATAAATGTATGACATGCTAAACTTACTCTTACAAATATGCAAACTTATATACAACAGATATCTTTCACTTAACTTATTTATTGCATAAACAGACATTTAAATTGATTGTAAACATTGTTCTATCTTCACTCTTAAGTCCTTCCAAAAATCCTCTACTGATACAGTAGAAATACTTTCTCATGCATGGTAAAATTCTGCTGATTACTTCATACATCATTACATACAGCTTCACTATTAACACGATTATCAGGTAACATTTCCCTAGTTCGAATTTCAAGACAGACTTCAGTCTTAGCCTGTGTTTTTATTCCTACTTTTTTAGTTTATCAATTTAAACAGCTTTCTTAATGCTTTTTTGCATCTAGCATATAGAAATAAAGATAAATCTTATTAACAGTTAGAAACTGTTAAATGTTCTCATAAAGGACAGATAACTTACTTGTTTCTGTTGATAAGAGCTGGATACCCAAGTATTCCATTTCTGTTGTCTGCTTTTTGCAACATGAGACACGCCACTGCAGCTACAGACTTTCTCAGCTCAGAAAGACTCCACCAAAATAGTAATTGTTTCCATAAATCAATACACTGGAGAGATGTGTGCTTATGCGTGTGCGTGCATGTGTGTTGAGCCTGTTGTTCAGTCCTTTTCGATAAATACCTTTGCTGACCTCACTTGGAAGCAATTAGAATTTAACCAGTCAGCTGTCAGTTGAATGCACGAACAAAAATAAAAGGAGGCTTGCATTGTATCGTGTCCAATGGTCATCAGAGGGAGCTATGTACATAGTTTATACTTCAAATCTCCAAGAATCTACTTTCTAAAAACACAGATCCCATGATGTGTGGATAGAATTGCTTTGTGTGCTAGTTAATGTTTCTGTGCTTTGGTTTAGGTCAGTATTTTTCTGTCTTAAAAAAAATTCTCCTCCCTTTTAGGCACATACACTTATTTCAGTTTTCTTTCAGATCTTTTTTTGCAACTCAGTGGATTCATTCTCTGCTTCTCTGATGGACATACAAAGCATGAGGGTTCATTATATACTGCAGAGAGTGTGCTGTGGCCATTATAGATTGTGCTGCCTTTTTTTTTTTTTTTAATATTATAGACTTGAAAAGAGGAACCACTGCAAAAAATGAAAATAAAAAAAAAAAATCATCATTGAGCTTTTACTTGATCTTCCACTAGAAGAAAATGAATACAAATATTTGAATGTTTGAAAGACTGACATTCAAAACATAACCTTTATCAGTGTGAAGGGAAAAGTGCTACTAGGGAGCAGCCTTCCTTAACACAGATCACTGTTAGTTCCTGAAACTCAAAAGGTGCAAAGGAAAGATTGTAGCAATACAAATGAAAGCCTCATGCACCAGCCAGTGGATGGCCAGCAGACTTCCAATCCCCACAGCAGGAGTAATGGGTAAATGTGCCCAGCTTTCTGCTTATGTGCTTGCATCCATCTCCAGCATCAGTCTGCTATCCCAAACCTATGTTCCATTTCACCTGTCAAATCTGCTGAGGTTCTTATGAATGGTATTTTTATACTGACAGAAGCTAGGTTTTAAAATACATTTTTTGTCTTGTTTAACTTCTGTGCTGTAAGTGAGAATACACCTCAAACCCTTCTGTAGACAGCAGTAATTAGGAAAGTTTGGAATTCTTGAATCAAGAATAATTTAGTTGTCTATGCTTGATATAATAATGCAGTTTATCATTACCTGCTTTGCTTCCCTCTCTGCTCATGCAGCTTTATAGAAATAGATTAACTTCGTAGAAATTAATGGAAATAGTGTACCAAGGCAGCTAAATACCATGCAGAGTACATACATGCCACCTTGTGGTAAGGGGGACACAAATAACAAGGTGCCTTTCACCAGAGTGATCCAAAATAAACATCAAATTTAGAAGAGACTGGCTAATCTTGTATTGCACAGCCTTTCCTGTATACAGAGAATGAGTCATTTCCTTCCTTGAAGTCCTCAATTTCCTTGTTAGTACTTCCTTAGATTAATCCCATTTGTCACTCACTATATTTTTTTTTAATAAACATTTTCACTCACAATCCAAGATTGGTCAGCTTTTTAGTATGCCCATTTCAGCATATTGGACTGTTTTCTATACTCTGTGACTCAGCCTAGTTTTCCTAGTTCAGCAAGGGCTTGGTATGTGCGTGACATTGTATCAACTATGGACATCCAGCCTTTGGAAGTCATATACAGAGACTTTCACTAAGTTAACCCTTGTAAACTGTGATTACAGCTGTTCCAACTTGGTGTTGTCTTGTCAACCGAGTCTATCATTCTGACCAGGAGTACGGCTGCAGTGATTTATCTCAGTTGTGTTTTTGCCAGTACATTTACTGGATTTATATCAGTGTGTTCTCAGATCTATTCCACAGTCTGAAGACAGAATGATAGCAATGAAAAAAATGTATGGTATTCGAGGGACTTTTCTGTTGGGTATTAAAAAGAAAGCAACCAAAGGTAATGTGTAAACTGTGTTTTACTTAGCAAAGTAGGATGCAAGTAGGAATGGTTTTGTAAATATTCTGTGTGGTTTTTATATGAGCAGTAGCAACTTTCACTTTCAGATCCAAACTGGTTTTAATTTTTTTATTTTTCATTGCTAACTTATAGTCTCTGACAGTTGCAGGAGAAAGATACATACCTGAGATTCAGTTCCAGAAAGCTGGAGCTATGTGTGGCCCAGGCATAGACATGTATTTCTCTTCACTCTGAATCATTTTCTGTGTTTTTATGCTGTGCTTCAGTTCAGATCTTTATGAAGTTTTGGGTTTAGAGTAAAAAAAAAAAAAATTTAAATAAGGCACTAGCTTTAAGCTTAGTCAGTGAACAATGTAATTATTCTTTAATTACTGCTGATAATTTCAACATTGTCACATTTTCTAATTGTATAATAACTTACTAACAAAATCCTTTAACTGTGTTTTTATTTAATTACACAGTTTTGTCTTACTGTACAACTGCTTAATTTTTAATGGAAGTATGCCATCTTGATCTGCATATGCAAGTCAGGATTTTTTGCATGAATTCAGCTCACTTCTTTTTAAACCAAGCACAACTAATATGATTCTCAAATTGTTTTATTTCAGTTTTATGGAATATATAGCTTGATTGGTGCTTCTTCTCTAGTTTCTTACAAACTTGCACATTAAGGGCTTTGCAAATTGAATCCCAAGCAAGTGTTTAATGAAACAGAGAAATTGTTGACCTGAAATGCTAGCAGTTTTGTATTTCTCTAGCAAGAGTGTATTTGAAGAAATGAATGGACTCGATGATCTCTAGAGGTCCCTTCCAACCCCTACAGTTCTGTGATTTTGTGAATCAAAGTATCGTGGCCATGTGGAACGTGAAAATTGGCAAAATAAATGTGCTTTAATCCATTCTTTAATATTAAAACCTACCCCCTTTCCGTTAACTCGTGTTGGTTCCTGCTTGCTGGTGTTCACTTGTAGCAGTACTGTGGCAATGCACATATTGGAAAGGAGAAAGTGAAAATAAAAGGCAAGAACTGTGCTTTTAGTTATGAAAATTGTACAATTGTGTAATATGTACCACCCAAGTTTTGCATCGGGTCATAAAGACAGTTTTAGGAAAAAAAAAAAAAGTCACAGCAAGAAAATGCTCTATTTTGTCCAACTTCCCTTCCGGGCAACACATACCTGATATTCTGCTGCTCGTTGTTCCCAAATCCATTTCCAATTTGCTTTAGAATGCCTGCCAAAATTCTCAGAATTGGAGACAGCGATAGCCTCACTGTCAGACTTTTAACCTATAGAAGTTGGATATTAGGATACTGTGGCAGTAGCTAAAATGGGATGGAAAGGTCTTAAGAAATTCACTCGTAATTATTAAATTTTACATTATTAGCAATAAATATGAAATGAACTTTGCTTTTAACTCATACTATAGCTATGGACAGATAGGAATATCCAAGACTGAAATATGCATGCAATGTGTGTTTGTTTTCTTAAGTACTCGAGCAAGCCAGCCACTTCTAACCCTTCACCTAGCTCCATTTATATTTTAGTTATTCTGGTTTACTCGATAGTTAAACATTTTATTGACCATAACAAAAGTATAATTTATGAATGAAGTTTAAAGCAATAAAAATTTGTTGCCACAATAATACATACCCATTATTAGCTTCTCTATCTGCAATTCTTTTAATTTTAGAAAGCAATTTTATTTACTTTAATTGGAGTCCATGTGAAGGCAGATTTGGAGGACAGTTTTCAGCCTAACTTTTTCTAGTTTTCTAACTGTGGTTGCCTTGATTTTCTGCAGTAAATATACTGCATATGTACCTCACTGAACAAAGATTGATTGAGAATAGTATTCAAATATTTCTTTGTGTCTCTAATTAATTTCATATTGTGGAAAAGAACTAGACTGTGCAAATTATATGATCTTCTCTTTGATTTTAACCACAATTTGCAGTCTTTGATTAAATCACAATAAAGGTGACATGATTAGTAGACTTCTAGTAACTACCTGTGGGCTTCAACTCATAGTTAGACAGTGGGGCATTAAGCAGTGCACTTTGCTGTACAAAGATACTACCTGTTAAAGTCAGACAGAGAGCACCATTGAAAGGATTAGTAAAAATGTGCAGCAATTGTAATGCCACTTGACTTAATATCTTATATGGAGATATGTATATACACATATACCCTACATATACATATACTGGAAATATTACTTAGCAGCAGCTAATATGTATATATCTACAGTTCTAAGTCATCTGAAAGCTGGTTGTGCAGAGTTGAGATAGCAAGTAGTCTAAATTTGGGATAAAATGCTTTGAGTGGGAGAGCATTAGGATTTAACGAGGGGAGTGGGACTGGACACTGCCAGGAATATGCAGGGGAAGGAAAAGCTGGAGCTGAAGTAAGGAAGATGATACAGAAAGGCTACTGCTGAAAGCTGAGCAAGAAATGAAGACCGAAGTACAGAGACAGTAAGTCAGTATGCAAGGAAATATAACAGGAATGCTTCCAAAATGTAAAGTGAAACCAGGGTTTACACAGAAGCAGTTTTTTGGTTGATCATGAACCTACACTGTGAATCTTTGGCACAGCCCAAAATATGAGGGACTTCCATTTGATTACAGCCTGCTATAGCTGGCAGTTTCTGTAATCAAAGAACAGTGACAGAGCCAAAGTGTACTGCTTCCAACTGAGTGCTCTAGATGCAACAGCACTCCTGGAATGGAATTTTAAAAACTTAATCACACGAACATACATGCTCCACACTGAAAAATGACTGGTGCTGTGGAGTAACATTCTTCAAGGGCACAAAACACCAGTTATTTATCTTGTGCATTATGTTAGGGAGGGAACACATGAGGAAAGGAATGATGACACAGATTAAAGTCTGTATCGTACTGCATACTCAAAAGAGACTGCCAAACTAATGTTATCAAAGTGAACTCTTGTCATCCCCTGACTAATACTTACATTTTAAAAGAACATTAAAGATATAAAATTATGGGTAATATATTCTTTCATAAATTAGAATGATTTATGAGTCAGATTTCTATCATACTGCAATGATTTACACTGCTAAACATCTGGCTTTCCATCATATAAATGTTTTCTGAGTAGGTAGTATGGGTTTTCTGGAGTTTGTTCCTAGCCTTTGCTCCTGCAAAGCGCACCTTTCATTCTTCTTGTCCTCTTTTTTCTTTTCTCCCAAGCAGGTTTTCCTTCTTCATATACTTGATTTTCCCATGCAGCTCTTGAAAGAACAGCCTTTTCACTGAGACATGCTCACCTAACAGCAAGAGGTTTAACTCTGATGTATATATAAATGGGCAACAAAAGGAATAGAAAATATACAGATGATGTGATTAGCCACATAGATACTTGTAGTTTAACAATATTATACAGACTTTCAAATAAACACTTGCCCATACAGTGCATTGAAGGTGTCACTGTATGGAGTGACATTGACATAAATTATGACATCTTCAGTTTAAGGGGCATGGCTACCAGTCTGAGCTGGCAGACAAACTCCATGTACTTGAGCAGATCTAGGGTTTCACCTGAGCTTTAACATGGATTCCTTCTTTTATGTTATTTGCAGGAGGTCTTGAGGTTTGGCTTTTCTTCATTGGCTTGCCTTTTTCTGTTCCAAGTGGGCAGTTAAGAAGGTTGATGTCATCAGTAAAAACAAATGCAAAATATCAAAACACGACATTGTATATGGCAGAAAGGCTACTGGATTACTACTGTTTTTAATATTTGATTTTAGGAAATAGATAGAGTAAAACCTTTTCTAACCTTCAGTTAACTCTTTGGCTGTATTATATTACATGTGTTCTAAAAGCAAACTAATAGGAAAGGGGCGAAGGGAGGAAAGGGCCCTGTTCCCCTGTGAGGTTATGCTGTTTGCTGAGTTAAAAAGTCATGAGTAATTTCAGGAAAAGAGCAATTCTCCATAATAGTTCTTGCCTCTGACAGGTATTTAATAACAGGGACACCATGTAGTCATGGTTGTAGTACTTTTCAGTTGCTTATTTGTCATCCAAATGGTAAACGTTTGCAGAACTGAGTGAATTTTATAGAGAAACTGTGTTAATAGTTGATTTACAGTGTATACTCCACCATTTTCCCTGCTTTTCTTCATTCCCTCACTGATAATAAGTCCACAATATCCTCCTAAATCTGTGTAACTTCAGAGTAACCATTTTGTAATCTGTAAGAGTGTGAAAGAAGGATGTGAGGATGCTGGGATCTGTACTCATGTCCCATGCATAAGTGCAGGGTTAGAACAAGCATGTCAGCATGGTTCCTGAGGCATCTAGTGTGGGCACAGACTAGTGGACCAGATTTTCTGTGGCTTGAATATAAAGAGCAGAGTAAAGTTTCAAAATGTCTTTGCATTCAAATACATGTTCTCAATTTGCCATGTCAAAATTGTAGAGCTCCTTTCAGAGTTGCAACACAAGAGTTTAGGCAAGATGTGATGTTTTGTTGCCCAGAATGGAACAGAAGACTATCTTCAGTGCACCATCCTGCTTCTCTGTACATGTAGTTCTTTTGTAGATTCAAGGAGTGATTCATTCTGGTGAACAGCTGTACTTTCTTGAGTTTAAATGTCTCCCACTGCAGCTGTTACACTGTTGAGTAGTTATTTGCAGGGCTTGTGGCATTAGTGAGGATAGAATTTTGTCAGCAGCTGATGAAGGTCAGGCTTTAGAACAGATCTGAATCAGAACTGATATAAGTCTGATCTGCCTCTTCACTCCTGGCTTGCTTTGCTTATTGTAATTATTACATTACTAAGATAATTTCTATGCTGTTAACAGTGTCTCAGTTGCTAGTTTTTTTGCACTTCCTTTTGACAAAGATTGTCCACTGTAGCTAAATTTTATCCACACAAACCTAACTACTACTGCTAAGTGTAATTGGAATGCAGAATGTTCGGAAGGTGATGAAGAGGCAGAGCAGAAACCAACCAAAGACAGTCATCTGTTTATTCTCTCTGGTGACAGACAACATTTTAAACCTTAGTACTAAAGAGGAGAGAAAACTTGATGCCTTGATGGCTATTTGTCTGGTGCAGTGGTAGCTTTTCTTATCAACTTATCAATGGTACTTGATGGAATGAATCTGCAGCATCTACCTAGTTTCTACCTGCTGCATCTCTTGACTATGCCGTGCTTGGCCATACATTACTGCAGCAGATCCTCTTTTATTAAAAGGAAATTTTTTGAAATTACTTTGTATGACTACGAAGAATGTATGACTACTGCCCTTATACTTCAGTGGCTTCAGTGATTTATATTTCCTCCTCCATTACAAATGGTAAACTGTGACACATTTTAAAAATATATTGATCATGTTTGAGAAGAAGGTGCTCATAAGAATATTCATTATTCACTTAGGAATTACATGATTTTGGAGACTGCTGAGCATGAAAAGTAACGGACATGACATCTTGTAAATATCCAGAACCCTGAATATCACTTTAAAAACTTTCTCATATGCATATATACACCAGATTTTGCTGTTCCTGATGCATACAAAAAAAAAAAAAATGTTTGTACAGGAAAGTAGGTATATCAGCTCCAGCAATAAAGTTACTGCGCTGAACATGGGACCCAAGTGAGTGTGTGTTTTTTATTTTTAAATCCAGTTCTTAAAAAAAAAACACAAACAACAGACTAAGATAAAAATCATTCCTTTCTCAAATATTTTTTTTCCTGTACTTGAAAGAATTTTAACAATCAGTTTTTTGCTAGTTAACCACATTGCAATAAAATCCTTCTCTGAAGATCATGCCTTTGTTTATTTGTTTGTTTCATAGCATTGTTAGGAATGAACAATACACTGGCAGTGTCTGGTATAAATTCTTGGTTTCTAAGATGTCTCTGGTGAATAGTTTATCAAATTTAACATGTATTCTATAATCTCTAGTTACAGATCAGTTTTTCTACGCAAGTAAGTGGTCTGTGCCCTTCCTGATAAACATTTTAGGTACCTATAAGATTTATCTTTTTGACTGATAAGCATGTGGAAGAAAAGATAGCTATCTTAAAGTATTCCAAAATCTGTTATAATTCTTTGATCCTAGTATGAGGATTGTGGGATTTTGCTTTTTTCATGGCCTTGCAACCAACATGACTTTAATGGACATCAGCAACGAGAAGAAAATAACCTTGACTGGGGATCTTATCAATGCTCAGAAATACCTTAATGGGCAAGGGTCAAGTGCATGGTTCCAGGCTCTTTTCAGTGATGCCTAGAGACAGAATAAGGGGAAATGGGTACAAACTGGAGCACAGGAAGGTCTGTACACAGGAAGAACTTATTGACTTTGAGGGTTACAGAACACTGGAACAAATTGTCCAGAAAACCTGTGATATTTCCATCTTTGGAAATATTCAGAACCTGCCTGGACACTTGCCTGCGTATGCAACTGTAGAAAACCTGCTTTAGAAGGAGGTGGATAAATGATTTCTAGAAATCCTTTCCAACTGTTATGATTCTGTGAGATTCTGTGATTGATGAGTCTCTATTTGTACAGCCCTGGAAAAAGAACTTGATTATGCCCACAAAAGATGAAGTAAGTTTGCATGAACAGTGTTAATGCCGGATTTACCAGGTTCAGAGTTTTTGCAATCTTACTACCAACTGCCCCAAGAAGATGACTTATAGTTGTTGATTTTCACAACTTGTAGTGCAAAGCAGTAGGAAGTGTAGAATCACAAAACATTTAACAATACACAATAACTGGCATTTACTCCATCAGAAATATTTTGCACTGTGGAAGTATGCCTTCAGAGGGATGTTTGCAGTGTTGAGTCAAGGTAATTCTGCCTCTTTCTTCAATGTGGGGAGCAAATAATTTTACTTCAGACTCTTCTAACAAAGCCATTTCCGTAATAGTCAGTTATCTCCAACACAGCAGGTATCTCAAAGAATGCAACTTTGGTAAAATATCAGTCTTTTCAACATCCACATGCTTCTTCTAGTGTAGCTTATTTTCTGAGTTGGCAAGCTCGCCAACCTATGTGGGGAATTGAGGAGAATGTTGAGCATCCTCAAGTATCCAAAGAGGCCTGTTAGCGTAGCAACAGATGTTAGCATGTGGCAGAGAATAAAGAACCAGCCGTGGGATGAAGAAAACTAAATGGCATTAAAATCACTGAAAGAGAAGAAATAATGAAAAAATCCTGGCAAATCCCATAAGAAGTAAGAGATGTGAAGCCTGGAGATGAAGAGAGGAAAGTAAGGAGCTCCTAATGTATAAAGCAAGTCAGAAGAAACAAGAGCTACAAAATAGGGGATCCTGTGTAGGTATGTCCAAATAGCCTGGGGTCATTTTACCAAGCACAGGGAAGGATCAAGGAATTTCTCGTACAAATCCCCTTTCCTCCAGTATAATGTTTTCTTTCAAAACTTAGAAAAGAAATAACATAATCTGACAAATCAAATATGTATGAAGTTCTACTGTGTGGAATCATTTCTAGGTTTAGTGTAAATATATTGAATATTTAGTGTGTTTTGATTCTGGCAACGTGTAGTAAAAGACTTCTAGAGACTATTGTACCACACAGAAAAAGCTTTGATCACACAAAAAGTGTTTGTTCATAAAAGCCATAAATAAGTTGTCTGTTTTACTGTTATAAGCTGTACTATTTTAAGGCAACTTTAGCAGACCTGATTGTGTGACCTGTACTTTTCCATGTGGAGGTTCCTCTCAGCTGAGGCAACTAGGATAGTAACAATTAGAGTTGGTGCTGAGCGGGTGTCAGCCTGGGTCTCTTTTCTAGTGCTCCTGAAATTTAGACAGATAAGGGAGAAGGAAAAAACAAACAAACAAACAAACAAAACCACATCAATTTCTTACTCAAGTGAAGAAACCCATTCAACTGCATACTTATTGAAGAAGGTAGAGAAGTTCCTTTTTGCTTGGTCTTTGATGCCTTTCCTTTGATGCTGAGGTGTAAGGGAAAAAATATCTGGCTTCAGTACGGCTGCACTGAAATCAGTTGTAGGAACTGAAGCATTGAGGATTGATCCTGAAGTTCCCTTTGTGACATGTGATTCCTGTGCCTTTGTGAATGGAAACCTTGCTCTTTTCTAATGCTTGTGGAGAAAACCACTAGTCTATTCTGCAAAACATTTCAGTTTTATGCACTGTTATGTCCTAGTCGCAGTTTTCAACTTGCATTTGTTACAAAAAGAGCTCCCATCAGGATTGGCAAGAAGATAAGGTCTCCATTTAGTGGTTCTCTGGAGCTGAAGATTATTTTTGGAACTTTTATATCATATTTACAGGCCAGTAAACCAAAGCAGTATTCCTGTAAAATATAGAGATCTGGATATAAAACAGTAACTTTTTTTTTGTTTGTCTTTACGAGCTTTATTTCTTGTTGATTTGTAAGCAGAACTGAAAATACTGTTGGTTTTTTTCCCCCCTTCATTTCAGTAGACATTAAGATAGTGGTACGTTGGAGTGTAACCAAAATAGGTGTCTGAAGGCCCAGATTGCTTCACGTTTTTTAGGTCTTTTTGTAAAAGAGGAGAGGTCTGGTTTTGAGGTTTTTGGTTTTTTTTTCAGTTTCTGCCCCACCTTTCTGAAGATACGTATGCTCTCCCTCTTCAGTTTTGAGAAACACCCCCAGGGCATCCTTTTTATTGGATTTGATTTTCTGGATGTTTATCTTTTTCGATCTGGTCATGAAAAGCACATCTGGTTCCCATTTTAATCAGTATTCCAGGGGGAGCAACATCATATTATAGAAGGCTAACAATGCTAAAATAATAATCCGTAATGATGCAACTTCTGGTAATTTAAAACTTTTATCCACTGTTTGTAGAAGTGTGTTAATGATGTAGGCCAACTGATCTCTTTGTAGATTAAACTCACCCTGGATCCTAATAATAGAGAAATGTCTTACATCCACATAGACAAACCCTTCGAACCATCAGGAATTCCTGGTGTTTTATTAAATGTCTGAACGTTAGCGTATTTATGGAAAGTGCCAAACCAAAGGTTGTGGAAACTAAAGCTATCTGTTGAAAAAGAAAATTGGTGAAGCAGCCCCTGTGTTTGTTTATGGGTGAACTTTTGCTTTTAGAGATGAGTTGGAGTTAGGGTTGGAGGTCTTAGTCATGTTTTTCTTTACTTTGTTAGTTGATTTAGTACTTGGCCCTATACACTGAGCCTGCTGGAAAGTGACAGTGGTTATTTTATTACAAGGCTGTGTGCTAGCAGCTCAAGTAGGCTGCCAACCAACCTTCAGGTGGTAGCATTTTTTTTTTTTTTCTGTATTTCTTGGTTTGAGTCAGCAACAAAGAGGAGAGGCTGTTATCATTTCTTGGAGTTACGCACACATATGTACTTGTAGCAAATATGTAACACTGAAACATGAAATTCTCATGAGTTCACAATAGTGAGTACAACAGCAGACTCCAATACATAAATGTAACATGTTAAGGTTTGTTGAAGTGTAGACCTTCTTCAGCTATATTGATGTTCACATCCTTGTGTTCTCAGTTCCATTGAAGTATGACCACTGGTGCCATCTCCCTGCTAGGCTTTCACATGATGGCAGGAAAAAACTGAAGAAGTTCTTTAGAAACAACTTTGGCAGATGGGGAGCGTGAACTTGAGTGGAGTAAGCTCTAATTTCAGAGTATCAAATTTTTTCATTCAGCCTTCAAAATATATCTTGAAATTGTCACTTTAATACATTCCTGCTTCTCCTTCACATGAGACATTGTAAAAGACTTTTCCTCGGCATTATGCATCAAGGAGTGACTTGCTAGAATGATACAACTCCTTCTGCTGGTGGAGTCCTGATTTTTAGAATATCTATGAGGCAGAATGTTCTTCACTTCAGATACTGAACTGATTATTTCTACTGCATGCCTCTGAAGTGTTACTGCATTGCTGTTAGTCATGCATGCATTTTAGTGGTAGATAAAAGGAATATCCAAATAGCCAGTATGTACAAAGCTCCTTTAGAACTCTTGTATTTTGTAGCTATTATATTTCTTTGACGGATATTTATATAAAACAAAAAACTTTAAGAGATGCTTTCTTGTGAAGTGGGGTGGGGTAGTGGAATTACAGAATTGTAAAGAATGGAAAGATGGAAGATTCTCTGATATGCTACTTGGCTGGATTGGATTTTATTTGTTTGACCTTTATTCCTAACTTTTTAGATATTTCAGCTATGTTTCATAAACTGTTCTCATCGTTAGTGTTCCAGTTTGGAAGTATTTTCATGAGTCAAGAGTACTTTTGCTTCTACTGAAGGAATGGGGTGGAGAATCCCAATTTCACTCTCTCTTTGGCATATTAAGATTTCCTGAGTAGCCAATCTCAATCTATGGGTACTAAACCAAGTTTCCAATCTGGGAATTTTTTCAGGTCATAGATGGTTTTCACTGGCTGCTGCATCCAGTGTTGAAATTATACCCTGAATATGAACTAAACCTGTCTTTCAGTGCTCTTGGTTTAATGTCTATATTCTTTTGTCTGACTTTAAGTTCTTTCCTCTAGAATGTTTCCTGTATGTCTTATGATTTAAATTCTACGTGGGCTGTGTAATTGCTTTCAAAATACAGCATAACTGTGCAGGTAAAAAAAAAACAAAACAAACAAACAAAAAAAAAAGCCAGTACATGCACTTTTACATGATTTTCCATATATAGATAAATTTAGGAACAGGATATGCATTGTCACATAAAACACATCCTCAGAATAGGATAGAGCCTCCGTACATGAGAAGTCATAGAACTTCTTTGACTTTTAAGAACTATGTTTTAGCATTTTATTTTTCTCATCATTTTATTTCTCAGCTAGATGGAACTCAAGCTGGTAGTTTCTCACATCTCTATCCTGGACGTTTGTACCAAAACAAGTGCTCTCTTTCTTACCAATTTTTATCAGCACGCTTTCTCTCCACCTTCTCCCAGTAAAAATGACAAGCTCCACCTTCATCACTGGAAGATGCTGCTGTCTTGTTTACAGGAGGCAGTTCAGTTTTGTGTTTTGTCTGAGTCATGACACCTTCAGCTGGAGAAGCAGAGCGCTCACAAAAGTAGTTCTTTGTGCATGTTAAGCTGATCTGGAGTTTTCCAGAATAGATGGGTAAATAAGATACATATAGGGGTGGGAGAGAGGCTGAAAGAGATCTTTGGGACTTATCTCCAAGTAGATTATCGAACAAGGTTAACGTTACCAAATCCATAATAGAATGAATTTTAGTCTATTAACGAAAGCTAAATTCATAATTTCTCACTTGTTAATTAATAAGCATACTACTTAAAAATTTGGTTTAATACAGCCTTTACTTCTTCATGTCATAGAGTTAAAAACCATTAGTTTTATTGTCTCACTGCAACAAAGATGGTGATGATACTGGATCATATAGTTCCTCTGTTCTGGAGCAGAAAACCCACCTGGCTTCAGTGATTTTCTTAAAAACTGATGGTATGATAAAGTCACCCTATTTAGCAATCAATATTAGAAGATAAGAATATTAAAAGCAGCTTTATTGTGCAGAATGAAAGCAGATAAGTGATTTCTGCTTTATCTGAACTTAACACATTCTAGAAACAGATGCCCTTTCAAATCAATAAAAAAAAAATGCCTGAATATTAAATTTTCAAACAATAACAGCTGTCAGAAATCAATCTGTCTTGATTAACTGCTCTTGGAATAAACCAGATTTACCTCAAAATTAAACATTGTCATAGAGTTTCTAAAGTCGATGCACTGTTTTTATACTTAGTCCAAGGGATTCGAGTTGATACAGAATTTGTTGTATGTTTATTGCATATTTCGTAATATGGGAAGTCTTTCATAACTGAAGTTAAGTTACACCCTTGCCCTTGCTCACAGAGTGAGGAACATTTATCCCAGCTTATCTATCTGTGGTTTTGTTTTTTCCTGCTTATTTTAATCTACTGACATGAATGACAGTAAGCTGTAAGTTGAGACTAGTGTGGATTCAGTTGATTGTATTGCTTGCTGGGATAAATTATTTCAGGATCTTTTGAAAGAGATGAGTCCATTTGGAAGCTTGACTTTGTTTTGTTTCAGAATTGCTTTTTTTTTCCTTTAATTAAATATTTTGAGAGCCTCAAACTGTAGGAGAATGCCTGGTGTCTTAGAGCTGAGCTCTTTCTAGACCCTTCACCACATGCTTACCATTCACATGCAGTTCCCTGCCTGCCTGCACCTGTTCAAGTTTTTTGCTATTCTGAGAGTACATCTGTGTGTGTGGCACCCAAACTGTTCTTTAAATGGAGATTTCTAGTGCCTTCTGGGCATCAGTGACCAATGTATTCAGAGACAGGGATAGGGCGTGATTTTAAATAGTCAAAAGCTCATATGATTTCTTATTCATAATTCTAATCTTAGCCATTCATTTCTATTAATTAAAAACATATGGCTAACATAAATACATCAGAAACATAATTAATAATATATGACTATTTACATGTATGGTATAATGGACACGTAGGTGAACATGGTATAACATACATAGATGAAAGGAGATGTCT
Source organism: Odontophorus gujanensis (assembly GCA_013399175.1). Classification (NCBI taxonomy): domain Eukaryota; kingdom Metazoa; phylum Chordata; class Aves; order Galliformes; family Odontophoridae; genus Odontophorus; species Odontophorus gujanensis. The sequence goes on from VXAB01011895.1 coordinate 190,264, forward strand.
TTACTACTCCTTTTCTCTGGTAGGTAAATGAACTGTGTAAAGGACCTCACAAAAACTGAGTAATAAGTATCTCAACTGTATATGAACGTTTGTGTTCTAAAAGCTTTTATGAATATTATCAGCTGCTGAGCATACTGCAGCTGCTTTCAGTCTGTTGTTTTACTCTGATGTCTGGAATTGCTGTGAAGTCATTTAGAAGAAACTTAGGAAGCTGCTGTCTCTGTACTGATGCTGGCATTTGGTAAAACCATTTTCTAATGCTGCTGTTTTAAAATTTGTATCCAACTGAAAGTAGAGATCAAATGAAGGAGTCCTGTTTTCTTGTTAGGGAATTGTGCTGTCCCTGCTGATAACTGCGCTAATTAAGCTGCTAATTGTCACAGCCATAGATGCTGTTGTTTACAAGACTGTAAATCTTTGCTGGTTAAGTTCATCACAGTTTTTTTCCTTTACTTGGACACTGAACACAAATATGATCGATATTTTATTGAAGTACCTAACACTTTTCAACCACAAGAGCCAGTAATACTGATGCAGATGTATGTGTTATTTTTGTTCAAGTACTGATGTGTATATTCAAAAATGAGTTGCATGGGAATTAAAGTATTAGGGCCGAATTTGCATCCTTCAGGAACGTGGTGTACCCTTCCAGTGATTTTTATGTATTTATATCAAAATCTCAGAAAAATCTACACTGCCAGTTCTTGTTCCATTTTAGAAAAATTGGGGAACATATTAAAGTGCTTATCAGATCCTCATCAACTGATAGCTGTATTCAAAATTAGTGTAATAATTAGAACCAGAGTCTTAGCTTCTTCTTTCTAAGCTTCCAATAGACTCAGAGTAAAAAGGCCTTGGAGTATTTTGTTGTTTACTGGGGACAGAGACGGGGGAGGGAGCATTCTGAACTCCTAAAGGCTCTTGGAAATGTTTTCTTCCAGCCAAGTGTATCTTGAAATCTGAATAGCAGTAATGGAGAACAGAGTATTTGTGCCTATGTTGGTGTGGTGGTGGTGGTGGGTGGGTTTTGCATGCATCTATTAATCTGTATAACAGATATCACCATCCATTGCCCAAGAGTTTGCAACCCTCAGCTTTTTTCTGCCAATACTCTTGCTGTTGTAAGTCATAACTACACGCAGTATTTAATCAGAAGGCAAAGTGTACACATACATCCATATTTTCAATTCTTCCACACACACGTGTGATATGAAAGATTTCCTTACCTAGATGTGCAATGAAAATGTTTTTTTAGGAATGTATAAATGTTTAAAGTAGAGAACAGGTGCAATACATGATGTATTCTGTAATTTCAGTGTAGTTGAATTCTTTGGTGGTAAATAAAAAGAAGAAAGAGAACAAATATATTTTCACTGTGGGCTTAGCCAGTTTCTGGTACCTAAAATGCACTGCTCAAGTCTGTTGATGTATTTTGCTAGCAACTCCATTGCTGAAAATAAAGGGTTTTTTTCTTCCAGCGTGCAGACAGACCGGTTCTGGAAGCATTCATCAGCTGTGTGAACTCTGACAGTGCGCACACTTCTAGGGGAATTTCCTAGATCCACATGCCTCATCTCATATAAAAGTTGGGGAGGGGAGGACACTGAAATAGTTGTTTGTGGGTTTTGTGGCTTTTTTTTTCTTGACAGTTAACTATAGATACAGCCTCACTTTCAATTCTTCCTTTCTTACTTTCATTTGTAGGTACTCCATGATGTGCTCTGATAACTAATGATGATGTAGGTGCTCTATTTTCTTTATCAAAATGATCAAAAACATTTTTTGTGGTTAAATGCTTTTATTTAAGCTGAAAACAACAGCAGAGTAAAAATTTACATAAAGCAATTTTAGTGCATGGTATCAGAGCAGGGCCAGAGTTTGTTCTGAGTTTCTGCATGCTAAGTTTCTACGAAAATCAACAGAAACTGCACATGAAGAGGTATTGCAGAGCCCCTTCACAGCTTAAAGATTATTAAATAAATGACATCATCTGACTTTATTTTAATTGAGAAAAAAATTGGATTTTAAGTTTAGGACAAAATTGTACCTGGATTTCCATATGACTCTGTAAGATGTCAATTTACTTCCAATTATGTGCTATGTAACCTGATTAGGTAATCATCTCGAGCAGTTTGCTCAAGCGTGGCTGTTCCTCTACACACTGTTGATTTATAAGGCTGTTTCCTGATCTGGCTCTACCAGATCTGAGATATTTTCAACAAAGTCTTCTGAAAATTTATTATAGCTAATGTGATATTGTTTCCAGCTGTTTCTACCCTGTACTGTTATTAAATACTGGAAGATAAAGCAAGCAGATCACTTTCTCTATCTGACTTTGACACTAGGTCATGGGAATTAATAATGTTCAAAACGTATCTCAGTTGGAAAAGCCCGTCAGAAATCTCAAACCAGCAGCAGATGTTAAAGCCAAACTGATCAAATTATTACCTTGCACTGCAAAAGAGGAGAAATATTCTGGAGGCCAGTTGTGATATTTGGTCTTTCTGGGTGGCCTGCTTGTCTCCTCTCAACCGATATATTCTAAATCCTATTCGAGACACTTTCAGGTCATTGAGCTAGCAGCAGCGGATGCCATTCCTTCCCACCACACATTAAGACACTGGTGAGGTAAGATATTGAGGATGATTGTATCTGAGCTGATACAATCAGACTTTTAAAATTCTTGTTACTGCTCTGTTTTGTAAGGACTTAATATAGTTAATATGGCTATCTGGAAAATGTCTGTGTGGCCTCCTAATTGCAGTTCCTAATCACCTTCAAGCTAACACTTGGTGAAGGTGATATGCAAGAAATAATACTGAACAACTATTTTAATAGTTTGTACATGTAAAATGACAAAAAACCTCAACATATTTGTGTTACATTTTTTTATGCTGAGATGTTCTGTTGATGTGCAAGTGCACAGGAAGGTTCAAATGAGCTCCGCTTTTTTTGCATATACTTGCACAAGTTGATGAGGGCTGATGGAGGCTCGTGCCCTGCCATCAGCACAAGGATACTATCTAAATATACTTCTGAAGATGCTAACGCTGATCATGGAAACTAAACTTCTTAAGTGCTGAAATGATATTCACAAACTCTTCAATGTTGTTACGTTGCTCTGCTATTCTGATAGAATTTATTTGCTTTTTCTGCCTCTTCCTCCTCCTAGGGCTGAATTCTACTGGGAGAATTTCAGTAGCTGCATGTTGATGTTGTCTGAATGCTTTGCTACTGAAAAAATTTGTTTACTTTAACCTTTAAGATATCCATTTTGCTTAAAGACTGAGTTAAGTGAGGTGTGCTGGTTTTATTTAAGGACTGAGATGTGAAGTGCGCTCTACTGAACATCTCAGTATCTTGGTCTCCAAATAAGCCCATTTTCCCAAAGATTTTTTTCCCTTTTTTGAGAAAAGGGGGTGAGGGGGAGAACAACTGATCTTCATCTGGTTAAGCTGTGTTGTAAGATCATCTCTCAAAATGTTATAGTGTAATAGAAAATGTTTTACAAAACTCTAATATAAGTTTTAGTTATAGCGTACGGACTTGAAGATATTGAATCCAGAAAATATAAATTGTTATCCAGTAGTGTGGGAATATTAAATGAGCAGAACTGGGAAAAGGAGCCTCAGTTCCTTCTCCCAGAATGTCATATGAGCTTTCTGCTTGCAAGATGTTTTAATATGCGAAAGCCTTCAGCTATCTATTGTAAGATGTTATATGTTATAAGTTCTGATTACTTTCTAATTTTAAAACAAGTGAGACTAGCAGAACATCAGATTAAACTTTTTAAAAAAGGAAAACTAAATAGAAATGTCTCTTCATACAGTTTTCTTAAGCACCAAAGAACGCTGCTAAATACCAAATTTTTAAGACTTCAAAGCCTCAGAGTTGGTTAGTAGAAAATGTCATAGAGAGCTCTAAAATACAGCCACCACCTCTGTGGTTCCTGAGCCACAAAATGCTTGTGGCCCGGGGAGATTTCTGTGGAAATATTGCTGTGCTTGCCATGCTCTTACAGTCATCTTCAGGCATCTCATATTGGTCAGAGTTGGAAGGAGGATACTGCACTGCATGTACCTTTGGTTTGACGGAGTAGAGCTGTTCTTACATTCTGTTATACAAAGAAACAATCCAGAGATGCTTTTTTTTTTTTTTTCTTGTTAAGGGAAGATTAAAGATTAAGATCAGATTTTAAAGCATTATGCATATATCAGTTGCAGCAGTTATTTCTCTGATAATCTTACAAGCTCTCAATATGTTCATTTTGTCTTTCAAAATTTTCTTGTGAGAGCAGAAAGCCTAATCCATAGATTTTATATTTAAATAAGAAAGAATCAATAGCAAACTTCTTGTTTGTTTTTTTCTTAATTCTCCAATTCCATTCTTACTCACTGCCCATATTTTTTAGCTCCACAGGCTTGCCTAGAAAGGCATCGTTTTCTCGTGTTCTCAAGTTTTTGAGAAGTTTCAGTGGGAATAAATGGTATCTGATTTTTCAAAGCTGGTCTTAATTTCTATGTTAGAATGACATTTAGATAACAATTTGCAATGTCTTTCCTTCATTGACTTCTTTTTGAATGTCCAATTTTCCAATCTGCAGTCTCTGTCTGATGTCTTGTTTTGTGGTCTGCTTGTCCTGTGCTTAGTCTCTTTAGTACTGAGTATCTTTCCCTGTAATCTTCCTTGGGTCACCAAGGCCTTCTTTAACAAATCCATTTTCCTCCATAGCTCACAGAACCAGTAATGTAGAAAATGTCAGTTCACGGAAGCTGGTCCCTTTGTGCTTATACCATGTTTGATTTGGAGTTCCTGTTTTAATAAGGGATGTGATAAGTTGTACATCTTTCTTCAGTGACAAAATACAGGCTTATGAATCTCAGTGAGATAGAGCAGAATCTTCTCCTTAGAAACCCTTCTTCACACCTCTTGGCCAGGTTGGCAGGAGCACCACTTCTCTAAGGATCTCCTGTTTCCTTCTTTTTAAACTGAAGTCAGATTTTGAAAAACATTATTTGTAATTCATTCACATCTGGAAAAGAAAACTTCAAAAGTTAGAAATTACCATGCTTTATCTGAGTGAAGAACAGCACTGCTGTCTAACCAGAGGCAGCGTTTCTCATTTTAATGACAAAGGTTGGACTGACTTTTCCCATGCTGCTTTAGTGTTCCAGAACTTGTACAAATCTGATACGCTGAATTCATTGCAAGAGTTAACAGTACAATTAAAAAGCCTACTAGTGATCCTGTTTTCAAATGGTTACTTTGGGAAACAAGGAGTGAAAAGTGGTGCACCTCTGAGCCTGTTAGGATATTAGTGTGGAGCTCAGAAAGTGTTGCCAGTCGTGATACAGAAAAACAGATTACAACTGAGTTTACGAGGTTGTGGTGCCAAATAAAGTAGCTGCTTTGGAGCACCAAAAGGATACAGGTGTTTCATGGAACAAGAATAGTGAAAAAACTCCCATTATAGGTTTTTAAATATTGCTTTAAAGTCTTCTTCTTTAATTTCTTAAGAAGTAACAGCTTGTCTCTCTGCTTATCACCAAGCCTCTTAGATAATGGTTTAGCTGCTTTAGATATTGGTTTGTGACTGACTGTAGCTGCACTCTTCAAAGATGACCTGCTATATTTTTTCACTTGCTTTTCAGAATGAATTTTGTAATCTTGCAGAGAGTTTAGTGGCATATTTCAGTAAGCAAACTAACTTTCATTTACAAGCGGAGTCCATTTAGCATGGATGTGTTGGCAGATAGTTTTGAGCCATACAGAAAACGTTAACCTCTCCACTGCTCTAAGTGGAGATGCGTTCTGCTTCTCCTCGATCTCAAAAACATTGTTAATGAGAAGCTGCCTGAAGTCCTTATTTTCATACTAAGCTGCAAATAGATCTGTCTGTCAAAATGTCATAGTATGATTGTTTCAATTCTCTACTTTGCATACACTTCTGTACAAATATACATGCACAAACTTTACTGACTTTCAAAACAGTATTAGTCGACACTTTAATGAGAATCTTTTTGAAATATGTCCAAGAGATGGCTCACAATATGGTGTTTGGTTTCATTCCGAATCACAAACAAGTTTAGAGACCTTTTGAGAGGCATCAGGATGCTCCAAAAACTGTAGAACTTCTATAATTAGTGCCATCAGTGTAATCTTTATGTCTAGTTTAAAAAGACAACATGAACGTATTTTAGCTTTGTTTTGAAAGGTTAATTTGAAAAGCAATAGTTACAGAGGCACGTATAGCAAAGCAAAAGGTGAGTATGGTGTTATATTCATAAAGAAGGATAGCTACACTAGTTCTACATACTACATTTAAAATATGACTCTGTTTGCATCTTGATGACTGGAAACAAAGTACTTTCCAAAAAAGAATGATGGCTGTGCTCACAAAAACCGGAAAGGACTGGAAGACTGGAGAGAAGTTGTGTGCTTTTCACAGCTGCTGATAGCTGTGCTTGTAAGCCTTAACTTGGGCAATTGCTAACAATTCACTGGTGTTGAAGACAATGGTAAAACAATTAATTTTTAGGTTTGAAAGATTTCAGTGGTGGTTTGCAAAACACCTGAGCACAAATTGTAACAAAAGAGCAATGACTCTGTTCAGACAAAGCACTATTTGATGGCTGTGGGAGTTTCATCTGTGTAAGGTCTTCATTATCCAGACCTCTGGAAGAAGGGCTAAAAAAAAAGCCATAAAAAAGTAACTGTAATAATCTTAACAGCTAGATGTTAATGAAAATGTCAAGACTTAATACGTTTCAGCTGATTCAAAATTTAAAATATGATTCTGATTTTCTTTCTAAACAGATAATAGTTCTGTGTCTTTTGCTGTTGTGTTATAGTCACACATCTGTAAGTGCAACGTGGCAGACTGAAAGCCTCTTGTGCGTTAGATACATCTGCCACCATTACCATTATCTCTATGAACTGTAAGGATTTAGCATATGCAGCATATGAAACAAAACCAGTCACCACGGAGTCACTATCACACTAAATGCATCCAACGTGTTCAATCGCTTACGCCCAAAGACCTGTCAGAACGAAGAACCAGTGTGAGAGTTTTGCAAAGATGTAACTTACTCCTGAATGTTTCTTACTTCTTTTCCAACTTCCTTCTCCTTTCACTCCGTTTCGTTTTCCTTGCCAGGAACTGAGTCCTGCTGTAGAGAATGCACTAATTCCTTAGCGGTAAGGGAGAAATCAGATAAAATAAATGTCTGTGGGGCTCTTCTCTGTAGGATGACATGTTGTAAAAATACAACTGTATTCTGAAAAGTGACTCTTGAGATGGCATCTTGGGAGTGAGTGGGGGAAGGTTATGTTTATTATCTGTTAATGACTTCCAGATCGAGTTTGCTCAGTGTGCAAGTTTAAAAAAAAAGAAAAAACAACCAAAAAAACCCCGCCAACAAACAGCCCCTTTTTAACTGCCTTCTCTGCTGTCTCAGTTTGAGATTTTAAAACCATGCTGTGCTAATTCTAACCCAAGTATTACAGTCAGCAATAAAAAGGTGCTTAAGGGTATATTGTGTCTTTTAGTTATACTGTCCATCAGTGGACTGTAAATGAATTTTAATTCTGTTGTTGAGAAGCCTGTCAAAATCAGAGTTTGTCTAATTATTGGTGATTAATTTCTTCTTACTACCTCTGTCAAAATGGCTTTTGGACCTCTACTTACTGTGGAGGAATGTCGAAGGAAGAGGAATAACCTGCTGTGCTTATTAATTTCATGCTGTTGTTAAGGATTCACGAGTGAGGTGACAGGAGTTTCAGAAGCCCTGCTGCCTTACTGACCACTGTGTGAGCACAAATTTCTCATAGGTTTAAGTATCTAGTATTTGTGTGTAACACAAACAGGAAAAGGTTGTGGGAAGAAGCTGTATTTTAATTAAATGATATAGTTTAGAATGCATCAGGTTTCAGATGTGCAGGTCATTTGGATCCAGCTGTAATAAGATGTTATCAGAGCTAGTGATTCAACAAACACTGAGATTAATTTAAGCGTGGCCTCTGACAGTGTTTGTATGACAGTGCTGCTGACCTGGGTTGTTACAGTAAAGGACTAAGTGTTATCAGGAGTAGCACTTCACTCCTTTCTCTTTCTGACAGATACACAGTCATTCAGCTTGTACGAAAATCTTGTCAACAAAGACCTACAGCTGTCATCTCAGGCTGCAGGGCTCAGCCGTGCTCTGAGATGTGGCTGTTCCATGTTCTCAGTGGGCTAGCAAGCTGGATGCACAGTCTGTTTCTATCTCACTTGTACAGTGGGATCCTTTGGGATCAAGGTAGGAGGAGAAAGTCTTTGTGGTGTTTGGCATCATTTTTCTCTTGTTTTCCTCCTGTCCAGTCTTTTGGTGTTGTATTTTACAGCAGCAATTCTTTTACCCTGTGGCAGGAGATCAGGGAGGGATTTGAAATCCCTGCTGATTTTGATAAGCAGTGTAACTTCTGTCCTTGGAACACCTTGAGAGGAGCTCCCAGACTTCCCTGCTCCCAGTGTGAGGGTTTGTTCCTCATAGATGCTCCACACCAGTAAAATCTGATTTCAGTGTCAGCTGAATTCTTGGGGTCAGCCTTTGAGGCCCTTGTCCACCTGTTTGTTGCTGCAAAGCTCCATTATAGTATTTTTGCTTGTGCTTGTCACTTCTGCAAGCAATGGGAGGTTTCTTATGGTGCACAGATGTTATTCTCAGATAGCATGTGTCTGCCACCTTTTTGTGAGCAGGGTTTAGATTATACTCACTTTGAGTCTGGAGACTAACTTCTAACTTCTTCATTTTCTTTCCTAAATTCATATCTGAGGGCTGAAATGTTGCTGTGCTTATTGGTTTTGGAAAGTCCTGAGCTGCATCTGTAAAAGCAAGACTTTTCAATTATGTTCTCATTTGATTTTAAAGCCGAGACATAAAGAGTGCACACATCCCTGCAGGAGAAATGTGGACTTAACAGGTGGGCCATAGAAAGAATTGCTGAGGAAGTCAAAGTGATTTCCTTCATTGGTGATCAGACCTACTCCAGGAAGAGTTTAAGCTAAGCAAGGATGTGGCTGGGTAATGGTTCCAACTCAGGCCTCTGCAGTGCAGTTAGCTAGAGCTCCATGCACATCCCCTTGAAGCTCTGCACTTGAATACAATGTCTTATTCACAGTCCCCGAATCCTCGCTTTTCTAAGACAACTCAGACATCCTTTGAAATTATTATTGAGCTTCTGCAGTGGAGTAGTGCAATCTGCAGTGACAATGTAGAAAAGGACAAGTTAAAATAAAGAAATAAAACATACTTTCCAGTAACTGCAGATTTGAGAGATGCTGCACAAGTGTACATTCACTATTCACAGTCCTTTCTCACTTTTTCTACCAGTCTCTCTTGCTAGCCCTGCTATGCACAGAAGGATTTAAGAGGTGGATGACTCTGTAATCCCTTTGTACCACTAAGGCAGAAGGAAAAGTCCTGCTATGCAACGTCCTGCCGTGGATGTTTGAGCAGATGCCCATAGAGCAGTACCTCTAGGTGTTAAGTAACCTTTCTTCCTGTCAGTATTGCACTGTCTTTCTCAGAATTGAGATTAGCTGATATGGATGTGCTTGGTACGTCCTTCTCCTCTTGCTAATTTTCAGGATTTTGGAACCTCTTTCTTGCACATCTGCTTGCAAGTAGTTGAGTTGTTCTGAAGGCCTGTGGCATAATTGTCATTGCAGGAAAGCATTTTTGAATGGCATTTGTCTGCTAACATCAGAACTCAAGGAGATAATTTTGTTTCAGTTCTTGCTTGGCAGTTCTTTGTCTTCCTCTCCATCATCTTTTCTGTGCACTGAGTAGCTGCGTTCAAAGAGAAATTGGTGGGTATGTGTTTTGTTTTCATTTTTAAAGAAAATTCTTCACTATGTGGTTCTTTTCATTCGGTGATTTTATTTCTCATTTTAGGAGCTTTTGTATTTCTTTAAGGCAAATGAGGCATGTTAGTGGTTATTTGTACGTCTTTTTTTGTTCAGTGGATTTCCTGTTATGCAAAAATGTAAAGCTTTTCTCACTGTTCTTCCAAACTTTTGTTTTCCTGTCTTGATAGTTTTATACATCTGTGTCTGCTTTATAACCTGTGGCTAAGGCGTACTTGCCCAGTTAGGATCTGGCTTTGTCTTCATGGATGCCTGACTATTTACTGTAAAACTGCAAGTTGGTTTAGAGACCTTCAAGAAACATACGACTTCTTTTCCTTAACAGCTTTCCTAAATGGATGGAGGGCACTGAAGTTCTATCTAAAAAATTTGTGTCATTCTTATGTACTCAATTTTTCCAATAGTTGTCACACTTATTTCTGAATACTCACACAGCTGTGTTTCACAGCCTGAGCAGGCAGAAGGGCATCAGCCTTGTGAGACTGGATATTTACTGTCCACCTTGCACCACCTTAGCTTAGCACTCTAGGGCTATTATCATACTTGTTGAAAACGTGTGAGAGAGCTGGGGATCCATGTTGCACTGGCAGCATTGCTTGTTTCCAGTGAACTGACAGATCAGAATGTTTCCAGTAAAGCAGTGCCTGGATTAAACAGCCTTAGCACCATTTTGCATTGACTGATTCATTATCTGCAGTGAAATCTCTTTGGTGTAGCATTTTTTATGGGGAAAAAATATGGAAAATGCATTTTGGCATCTTAAGTGAATGGATTTACTAACCATTTCACTGAGAGTGTGATGTGGATCCTATAGTACCAAAAAATGCTGCATGTTGGAAAAGGATGTCGGAATAGGAAGACAGCACTACTACGTATGGCCAGTAAATGAAACAGTATGTTCTTTCTATTTCTGTTAGCAGAGGACATAATTTGCACAGATCTACTTGAAGATAGGAAATATATGACAGATGAAGAAATAAGTGAGGATTGTGAACATACAAATGATATGCTAAAGGAGTCTGAAACCATAGCAGAGGTTTGCTTTATTTACTTCTGATGTTAAAAGATGCATACTGAGGGTAGTTCATTAACAAGAGCCATGTTGCTGTTAATATTTATGAGCTACATTATTATTAAAATAGTCCACACAACTGTGATGTACATAGTGACAACACCAGAATATAGAGGATTATAGAGAGAAAACACGTACAGTTGGAGGAAATGAGCTGAAATAGAAGAGGATTTTTCTCTGCCAATCTTAGCTGCAGTCATTTTAGCCATGATTTTGTTTTAAAAAAGACAAAGTCAGACAGATGTAATCTTTAGGTTGTATAGATGATACTATCAGTGGCTTTGAATACTACTGCTTTGAATACTATTTATGTTTGACTTCCCTTTTATTAAATGTATTTATTTTGGGTTGTTTCTTACATTATTTAATTCAGCTCTCCTTTTAACTGTATTGTAAGGCTTTCAAGTGTTCATGAAAGGAAAACATTTTAGCTTTTTGTGAGAGTTAATGAGTCAGGTAATGGGGCATCATTAATGTGGTAAACTGTAGTTTAAAATGAGGGTTACTGGGCATGTTCTCAATACAACTATCACACACCTTGATTTTCATTTAATTTTTAAAATTGCTTTGTGCAAAATGCTTCATTGATTGCAGTCAGATGACTTGCAGGTGGTTCTGTTCCATGCAGAAGATTTGGTCTTACACCTGCTGTAATCTGCAGTTTTCCTGCTTAAAATTAAGAGAGAAAATCTCAGAGATAAGAACAACACCAGCTTTTGTCAGTTTCTGATCCCTATTTGTGTGGGTAGCTCCAGCATATAGTGTACTCCTTTAAAGTAGAGTTCCTTTCAGCAGCACATTTTCAGCAGAAATATTAGGTAATATCTCTGTAGAAGTTTCTGTTCTGCTATTATTTGCAGATAGTTTGATAATAAGCTTTACTGACTTTTCTCTCATTTTCACATACTTTTTGTGTTGGTTCAGAATGCAAACTCTTCAGACTTTGTGGCCAAAGTCCTTTGGTCTCCTGCTATCTGAAAAAGCATAAACTAGATAATGCTGGTTCACAATGTGTGACTGGCAGAACTGATTGCACTAAAGCTTACAAACTACCATATCCTTTTTGACTTTTGTTGCATTTTAAGACATTTTTTCAAAACTTTTTGCCAAATTGGCTTAAACCAGCTGGGGCAACGAGGAGAAGAATGCGTTACTAAAATCTCACCCTTTTATTTCGTTTCTTTTTCTGGTATGCTCACAACAGCTGAGATGGTTTTCTCTTTTCTAGACGGAGGCAGACCACAGTAATGCAGACGGTCTCAGCAAGTGTTTTGCCTGAAAGAGAGAACCTTAGAAATGCAACAAAAAGATCTGATTGGTTCTTCATCTTATTCCTTTAACCTAAAATATGAATTCAAGTGTTTTCAGTAACGCTGCAGTTCAACTTAGTTAGTGTTAGTTTTTTGGGGGGAGAATGAGGCTGAAGGAGAAACATAAATTAAAGCTCAGAAAATGTAATGGAGCTCCTATCATATCTGGATTCAGGTTCATATAGTGACTGGGTTCTATTGCCACACTGAACTGTCCTCTTTGGATCTAAGCATGTATGAATCTTGTGGAAGTTTAGAGTCTATTCAGAATTTGGACATATTTCTGCCTGACATTTATCTTTCCTAACATACAGGGGGTTTCTTTGTTGTGTAGGACAGATATTCAGAGCCTTTCAGAATCAGAGATTTCCTCATTAATTCTGTTTTTTTTTTTTTCAGGATATATATGTAGTTGTTCTACCTGGACTGTTTCCGGTGCATGTAGTTAAAATTTACTTGAGTTCCCACCAGATATTTTCTGTTGAGAATTCTCAGGATTTTTATTCCCTGTGTTCAGAAGTGTTTGCACACAATGTGTGCCTCTGCTTTGCCACTGCCTCTCACTACAGGGAAATCTCTGCTTAAAGGACGCTCTGTTAGAGGAGGATGAGTCCCATGGCTTCCATGTATTTAGGTGTCAGCTTCTCCATTACAGTAGTTTAACTTCATGGCCTTTAACAAATCATCGTATGGGAGACTGGAAAACTTTTCAAGTTCTCAGTGTGTTATTTTTATATTTGTCAAATTCTTTTTACAAACTTTACAAGGAAAAAATTGTAAGACTTGTTATTAGGCTGAGTAATGGGATAAAAAGAGACGTTTAGACATCTTGTGAAACAGACTGTTTTTCTCAGCAGATTTTAGGTGACTGTTCACAGAAAAATTATGTCTAAAAATAAGTTGTGTCCCCTTCTTTATGGGTTGATTGAGAATAGAAATTTCCACACCATTCTCCCTTTAATGTGACCACAATGGGCAGTTATAATTTGGCCATTTATGTAAAAAGAATAAATTAGCAAGCTAGCCACCATGAACTGTTAGTATATCCACAATTGCTGACATGTTTATTGTAATTTGCAATACGCATGATGCTGATTTTCAAAAATGTTCCATTTTCTTTTTTGAAGTATGAATTATAAATTCATGAATCACAGAGAGCAAAACTGTAATAAAACTTAAAAGTTGGAAACTCTCATCTATGTCACTCTTAAAAGAAAGGAAACAACACCAAAAAACACAGGAGACTGAAATTTTTCACTTTGATTAGAGGTTTGAAACCTTGTATTCATTTTAGAGCTAAAGAGAAGGTTTTTCAGTGCCTCTACATGACGAGCTAAAGGCAGCTAATGAACATGTCATCAAGTGTCTAGAGAAAATCTAAATATGGGCAAATACTCAGACTTCAGTGCACCACTCAGAACACTATGGAGCATCGAGTCACATAATGCACTAATGGAAAGAAGTCCATTATTTTGTCTGAAGACGTATTTATAACAGTTTGTTTTAGTGGTACGAATTTCAAAGGAAAGGAACTTACCTCCAAAAAACACATCTAGGAATTAAAAGTGGTCCCTAATGAACAAACAAAAGAAGTAAAAAAAGAAAAAAACCAAACAACAACAAAAAAAGGCCTTTGCAGCCATAAAAGTAGAGTTCCAAATATCATTCCTCTTACAACATGTTTCCTGAAAATAGGCTGTGGAGCACAAAAGTCAGTTCTGGAAACATTATAACTATGAAACTAAGTCCAGTAGTCGGCACTTTCAAAAATAAATAAAAACATCAGGCAACAACTGTATGCTAATTGCATTTAAGAAATGAAAGACCACCTACATGGGGGAAAAAAAGATCTCATTAGGGGAGTTAAAGCAGATAGTTGAGATTCAGATTCTGTTAACACAGCCCCTTAGGCTTGCTTGAAAACGCTTACGAAATCACTGCCATTTCTTAGCGATGGAGCTGAAGTACAGGATGTGTACGGGCAGCTCACATCCACCAGCTCAAGTGCACTGTAGTGAAGTTCGTGTGCATATCTTGGCAATGCCCTCACAATTTCGTTTTGCCCTGTTCAGAGGATCTGAACGAGGTTTTCTTGTTGGGTGTACTCATTCAACGCAGGGAGAAAGGAGGCCACCAAGAGCTGGTTGTGCAAGGCTGCTTGTGCACTAGTTTAGTGTAACACTAATAAATCCCACAAATTATTCTGTTTTCCTGTCTGTAAAATTGTGTTTAACCAGCTGAGTGGGTCGTGAGTTCATCTTCAGGCATGAAATCTTTAAACTGTTGCATAGTTAGCAGTAATAATTTCATAGTATGGAGAGTTTGGTGGTGGAGAAGAATTTCCTATAGAGTATTCAGACAGCCTGTGGGTCAGAGAAGCAGCTTCAGAACTGCTTTTCCAATGGCTCCCAGGAAGTCCTGGGCCTGCCCATCCCACCATGTGGGGCTGCTGGCTCCATGGTGCTCGTCTTCCTTTCTCAGCCTTTGAGACTGAGCTCGACTGCTCAATCTTCACCCCTAACAAGGGCTTACCAGAAAGCAGCTTTGGAGGGCAGCACCCTGAAATCTCATAGGCAAGGAAGTTAAATATTTTATGGATTTCAGGCAAGACAATAAATTCTGGAATTTTTCAGCAACAATAGCGAGAGGCCTGCAAGTTTGACTGCTGAAGCTGCTTGCACTGGCTGTCATATTCCCTCTAGAGGAAGTATTGAAAATCAGTTCCAACAGTGCCCCGCTCTCTCCCCACTGGCCATCATCAGGTTATAGATCTTCAGAAACAAAAGGCCTAGGCTTCCTCTTGTTCTCTCAGAAGATCTTCTGAAATGGAAAAAAAATAATAGGAAAGGTCTTGTGAAAGCTCATCATCTGTTCTGCTGCTACACTTCGATGTGCTCTACACAGAATTACACAGGAATGTAACTGAATATATCTTTACAGGGTCCAGCCCTGCCTAAGGCAGACTTAAAGCAGCTCAGTAGATATTTCTCCATTGATCATTAACTCTTTGTCCCCCGGGATTTCCATTCGTAGTACTTGGCTCTGATTAAGTTAATAATTCAAATGTGGAGCCTTAACTTTTTCAGGCAGAAGTTCTGTAAAAGCCTTGCTAGATGTTTTTGGTTCTGATTTTAGCTTCTGTTTCCTGTTTGACTTTGTTAGTCAGCTCTGAAAGTCAGAGTTGAATGTTTCTAATATCATAACATGAGGTTTAGACCTTCATTAAAATAATATAATTTATGCAGCTGCTCTTGCTGCTTAAAAGCGTCCCTCTGAATTCTTCAACAGGGAGAGGGTCTTGTAAGACATTTGTAGAGAGAATTAAGACAGATACCTGGACAAGAAGGGAGCAATTACAAGTGAGGATGGAAGTTCCCTGGGACAACTCTTCAGCATTTAATCACAATGATTTAATTGTATTGCTATTGCTATTTAATGAGTGGAAATGCACACAAAATATTCCTTTTGAACTCAGAGCAGCTCAGCTAACATTAGATATGTAAGGGACAGATAAGGAGCTGGAAAATGGAAAAAAATAAATAAAAAAACCCTTTTGTTACATGCAGTCCTGCGACAAGAAGGCCTTCAGTGATTATCAGGTACTGCAGTAAGGGTTTCGTACAAACCTGCTTCAGTGTCACTTGAAAAATGAATTTGGATTTAAAAAAACAATCGTTTTTGAGTTGGTCATTGGCTAACAGAGCATATTCTTACTCCCATCCCAAATCACACACAGCTTGGCTGGAAAGAAGACAGCTGCTTGGGCACTAGTGTGCTTCAGTTTGAAGTACATCTAATCTTTATTGAGTTATTTGAGCCTCGTGTGCCAAGTGCAGAAAGGCATGCTTTTGTGGGGAGAGAATTTCTTTCTTCTTTTAATATTAATGTGTGATTTTGGCCAACAAAGTAGAGCTTATGAGACAATAGCAATTCTCTAAATGCATTGGACTCAAAATCCAATAAATATACCAAATGCTTTAGTATAAATCCTCATCTAGTTTGTTGCTTCTGCAGGAACCACTGCCACTGGAAATGGATCTCAAACACTGTGTTTGTCTCTTAATTCTGAAGCTTCTTAGTGTCTTCTCCCTTACCCTTTCATTTGTCTTTGATCCCGCTCCTTTGCAGGTTCTCCATTAGTAAGTCTTCCACGTGCCATAAATTTGGAACGTGTTCTGTAACTGCATGTAGGATTCTGGGCAAGGCAGTCTCACATGCAAACTCATGCTCCATGTTACCCTACAGAATGAACTGGTTGCTAGGGCGCATGCTGGGCTCAAAGCCAGGCTCTGCCGAACTCCGCGTTGCAGAGACCGAAGTGGTTCCAGGAAACGTTTCTTTCCAGGCCTTCCTGGTACAACAGGAGCAGACAACCCAAGGAGAGAAATCTGCCCAGAAAGCAGTGATTCCCAAGGTGTCGGTCACCGCGTGGTCCTCCCGCGCACAGTGAGCAGCGCAGTGGCACTGAAGCAGCGCGTGCAGCGGAGGTGTGAGCTGCTGCTGACAGAGCAGTGCCTGCTTCCTTTCCTTGGTGAATGCGGCGCTGTTATCGCAGGCTGCCATGTGGTGTCCAGCCTAATCCTGTTAACTACTTTTGGTACAAGTCCTAAACCAGAGGGCAAATTATAAGACAGACAATCGAGAATGCCATTCAACTTTTGTCTTTCTTTTAAGCGATACTGAATCTCCAGTCATGCAGCAAAAAGCCTGCCAAGGCTGGAAGGGCTGCACTAGTGCAGATGTGGCAGCAGTACTGCTTAGCAGTGCTTCCCAGGGAGCGATTCTCAGCGAGTTTCATATCCCCTTGTCCCACTTTCTGCACTTCAGCTGCAGTGTCAACTAGTGACTTAGCCACTCTGAGGCTTCCCTCTCAAAATGAGCATTGGAAGTGTTATATAATACGCTGTAAGATTCACAAGTTTAGCGATGTTCAGCTTTCCTAGTCTGGCTTTCACACTGTTGCTGCAGCATTAAGTCCTTTCATAGAGCACTTTCTTCTTGCTGAAGCATACAGTCCCAAGAATCAGGAAGCACTACTTCAGTCCTATCCACAACAGGAATGATTTGCATGGCATCTCCTTTCAGAACAGGATCATGTGAATGAATGCTGCTGTGTGTGTGTTTGGCACTGAGCACACAAACATGCTCTGAGTTAGCTGAAAACACAGACCTTTCTTTTGACTGGAACTGTAGCACAGGAGTTGCTCTGACCTATCAAGATGTTATGAAAGGGGCACATGGGCTCAGAGAGGAATTTCAGAAGGATTATGCTGAGTTAGTGCACAGCAGTTACTAAAACAAAAACTCATGTTCAGATCGTGTTAATTTAGAAAGCAGTGTTCCTGAAGGTGTTATGCAAGTAATTGCTATATGTTATGTTTTAAGCAAGTAGTTAGTATATGTTGTGTGTACAGCAAGCCTAGGAAGCAAATGTCAAATAGTCGTGATCCACTGGCATCCAGAGAATGGTGAAGTTACTCTTCTACTTGAGAGCATGAGCATATCTCTACATACAAGATAATGGAGTCAGCAGATACTGTGATGAGGAAGTACATGTCAGCAGGAATGAGATTAAATAGAGAGTATTGATATGGCACCAGGCAATGTTGCTGCACTTGGATGCTTGACAGTGTCTCTATTCCAAATCCTTTTTGGAAAGGTTTAGGACCCATTTACTGCACAGTAAGATTACACTCACGATTGAATGAATTACAGTCAGACGTAGCAATAAAAGAAATTCACACTCCACTGATAATCATGGCTTGTGCTAATAGTATGAGTCACCTCTCCGAATATTCTCTGACACTGGATTTTGTTTCCAAGTGTGTGTGTGTGTACTGAATGGCATTATTTTTAAAAGAGATATTAAAAATACAGATAGGAAAAGTTATTTAAAATACAGATCTGGAAAAACATTTAGATTTTGCTGCTTTATGTGCAAAAATGGTTTTCCTTTGCTCTTAGAAACACTGCTGAGGTGTTTGCTGCTTACTTTACACACTGTTGGTGTATTATTCTTATGCTCTTTTTCTCTTGTAAAACAATTATATAAAAAGTCTTTAAAGGTTTAAAAAGCAAATAGCAGTAAAACAGACATGGATTCATTCATTTTTTTGTTCAAAAATTGTTTTTATTAATTGCAAGTTACAGCAAAATTATGGTAAAAACATTGAAGCAATTAAAAGAGAAAGGAAAGAAATGAATTAGAAGCTTAGAAGGTTCGTTTTTTGCTCTTCTACAGTGTGCCAGTTTTCTGCTTTCCTCCTCTTAGTTTATGAGAATATCATTTCTACGATTCACAGAAATGCACATAAAGTTGCCCACATGTTTTTGGGAAGCTTCCATGACAGTGTGTGACATTCTCAGGAAATAAGAAAGAGTCAAAAATATCTTTATTCTTCTCATGCAGTGGTCAGAGCCCCCATTAGTGCAGCTGAAGTTCAGTTCAGATGTATTAGTGAATGAACTGGTACACACTGCACTGCGCTGTGCACCGTTTCTGTGGGAGGATAATAAGGAGGAGTCCACTCAAACTAAGGATGGTATTTATTAAGACAGGTGGCAGTAAATCCATGGCATTATTTTTCCTTAAAATCTCTCGGTTAACTTGGAGCTTCTTGAAGATGTTTACCAATTGTTATTTGATTTTTGGGGTCTTATGTTTACAGCTTTGGTTGCAAACACAGCACATCTGCTGTACGTTACAAATGGACTACAAGATGTTACATTTCCATTGATAGTCAATGCTTAGAGAGTAACCCTTTCTGTAATTCTAGCTCCTGTTCTTTACTGTTTCCCTTATCCCTTGCTTTCCTCTTCTCAGCTGTATCCTTTTAACTGTCTTCCCTCCAAATCCCATATCTGCATTTCTCTTCCTTGTGCCCAGACCCTGTCCTTCCCTCTCGAGCGCTTTATTTGCTTCATCTACAGCATTGTGTGTTCCACTCTTCCTGGTTGTCAGAATACAACAATCTTCTTTAGTGATACTGTTACCATTACACATCCCCTCTGAGGTTCCTGAAAAGGTCTGGCGGTCTGCACTGGCTCTTGTTCATCTGCTGTGTTCAGATTTGGCAGAGTCCTCCCACAGAATTAGTAGCCTCTAAGAATTCACTTCTGGCCGGACTTAGCGTGGGTAATGTACAGATGATCTCTTCTGAGAAATCTCTAATTTGATGCAGACCTCTGGATGTTCACATGTGCTTAGCATCATAAAAATATGCACGTGTTATGTCTTTTATGGCAGAGAGGGTTAAGACATGAGCAGAACTTGTGCGTTTTCATTGTAGATAGCAGAGAAGTGCCAGTTAGTGTGCTGTGAAACAGGGCACAGGGAGCTCATCTTCTGTTTGGAAGCAGAGGTAGGCCTTAATGTACAGTCACCTCTTAGTGTGACCATTACCATTTCTGCTCACCTATTTACTTTTGTTTATGGCAGTTGAGTGAAATCTATCCTTCACAATTCCTTTGTACATTTTATGTTTTGTTTTTAATAAGATCAGTGGTCTATACTTAATCCTCTGTAGCAGTTTTGCTTGAAAATCCAAATTCATCTGCCTTGTAAATACACAGCTAGGACTGAACCATTAGTTTATGCTACTTGGACAATGCAAAGCCAAACTTTACTTCGTTCTCTGTTCATTAATTTGGCGAGGTGAGCGTGTTGTCATGTTGTGCATTAATTCATCAGGTTGATCTGCTGTTTTCACACGATTCCAGAAACAACACGTGGCTGCTGATGTAAACCCTGAGCAGCCCTGCACACACTGCGAGGTTCCTACACTTCAGGAGAGCAGCTCGGTGCTCTACTTGGTCTTACTTTTATGACAGAAAAAGGATAAGAAAAGATCTGTTGTAATAAGCAATCATCGCTTTTTCAATTTCTGTGTGTCGATAGATTTCGGTAAATTAGCATTTATGCTGAAAATGTTTTAATATTGGGACAAATAGATTTTGTAATCTGTGTTCTTTTAATGCCATCTTCAGAAATATATTTTGATAATAGCAGCTACTCATAATAAAACCCAGAAAAGGCTTTCATTTACTGTGGCATGGGAAGTCCTGCCAGTTACAAATGCTCTACATAGTTTCTTTACAATTTTTATGTTCTTTAGGCCTCAACAAAAACCAAAGCTCCTCTTCCAGGTTTGGTAGCAAAGATACCACTATTCTCCAGTGCTAACCTTTGGCCATCATTTTGGTAATAAGCTTTTTTAACATTTTTTAGGAAAGTATTCAGCTTGTCAGTAGGCACCATTGACACAGTGCAGCCGCCCCATCCAGCTCCAGTCAGACGTGACCCGACGGCCCCAAATTGCCTACAACAAAATCATAGAAAAAATAATGAAAAATAAACCAGAAGGGGGTAATTTGTCATGTATAAAATTCCTATAGAAAATTAGTGAATACTGGACTCAGAATACACCTATGTCATCTGGCTTGCTCAAGTTCACTTGGCTGTGTGATAGTCCAGCAAACTGTAGTTGTCATTCTGGACAAAAAAATTCCAACCACTTAAACTGCACTGTAGTCATTTCTGTCAATTCTGAATCATTTACATCCTCTGACATCAGCTGTTCTACGGATCACAGCACAGCTACGATGAAGAAAGCAGGGGAAGAAGGGATTTTGTTAGCAACATTCATGAGGCATCAGAAGTGAAAACAGACAAAAATAACAAAAGAGGGTTTGTAAACTAATTGCACAGGATGTAGGCATGCAAGCCATTTTCTAATGTGGCAAAGACAAATAGCTCTGTTCTTCCAGGACAGATCTAAAACATGCTGAAGATTCACAGGCTTCTTCCGCAGGACTACTGAGTGGGTCAGTCATGAAAAGGAGGGTTCAGAAACTCCTAAGTTACACACAGAGTCAAACATCTGTTACTGCTGAGAGGACTGGAATAGGTATCCCTTGTTAGAGGAGCCACATGAACTTAACACATTTACAGCAGTGAAGGTAAAACAAGAATATATTCTCAAAAGGGAAAAAAAAATGCCCTTAATAAGGAGGGTGAAGAGGGAGAACAATGACAAATAAAACATTGGAAATATAAACCATTCCCAGTCTCAAGATATGAGCCTGCTAGAAATGTCCTACAGCAAATCCCATGCCATTACTGTGCAACATTCAGATGCCACCTCATTAGAATTTAGATGAATTACTTTCATTAGTTTGCTGACCTGTGCTGCTTATCTTTAGTTAGATTCCAAAAGAGCAGGAAAATACCATGTGGTATGCAGCCAGTTTCTTTGGGACACTTCTAATGCAGTTAGAACAGGATGGTTTAAAAAACTCATTTGAAATCTTGTCATGGGAAGTCTAAGCTGATCTGCAAACAAGTACTTTTGATATGATTCAAAGATCCATACTTTGGTGGGACTTGCTGAGCCTAGAATTGGTTGAGGACAGTGAGCATCACGTGAGTAATACATTCGAAAATGACAACTCGTTCCAAGAAGGCTGTAGTGATTTTTTGTATGTGCATTTTATGCTAAATGAATCTGGTATACTGCTGGGTTAGTAGAAGTTTAGGTCATATTTCAAGCAAGTACTTACACATGTGTTTCATTCTAAACATGCTTACATATCTTCTTGAATAGAAACACTTTCTTCAGTGTGTCTGTGTGGTGCCACCCTGCATATTGACTCGATTTTATGTTCCTTCTTTATTTCCTGTTGGTGTTTTATTTTACTTATTATTCCTGTAAGCCACTCATTCTCTGATGCAATTTTCTGTAGTTTATGGTCCATGGAGCAACCTCCTAAAATGAGCAGGATCTAATCCAGTCTCAATTGCAATCAATAGGGAAATTCCCATTGACTTTGTGAAGCCCAATCCACTTTTCAGAGCGGTAAATCAACTGTCTGTATTCATTGGGTCTGTTACCTCAGTCAGAACGTTGCATTTCAGATGGTGTCTGGCTTTTATTTTGGTGGGCAACTGAAATCCCTTCAGAATTGTTCTGAACCTTTCATTGATTTCATAATTCTCTGTGGTCATGCTCATGCCTCATTTTTACTGAGTCATTTTAAAATACTTAGTTGAAATAAAGCATAATGTAGGCAGAAAATATGCCTGTTTCAGAGCTGAAGTCACTGTGTTTCAAAATACTGTGGCTACCAGTTTCAAATGTGGTGATGTGATCTAATGCTGGGGGGCTTGGCACCCTGACAGGCAGTGCTGTGACACCTGGATGTTGGGCTCCTGCTCCCAGGAGCGGTCTGAAGCGAGCACCTAATCCTGCACGTGCTGGGGAGGTCGTGCATGGGAACTGACTATGCCAAACATGAGAAAGGGAACGCTGGGACAGGTCTGAAACTGCCTTTTTCATCAGGTCTCACGCAGCTCAGTCCTACGTTAGGCTCCTCTGGTAAAGCAGCATTCATAGCTGCACATTCTTTTCTTGTGCACCAGCATTTAAAGTATGCATTTATGAAGAAAGGAGCAGTGAGTGCAAACAGTGACTCCTTCAACAATCATCTTGTGGATGGAGCACTCACCAGCACAGAGGGTGATGTGGATTTAACATGTGGGAAAGTACCCAATGCACTTCCTGGGCTATAGGGTGGCCACCAGGACAGGTAATGGGGGTGAGAAGGAAAACATAAAGAAGGCCATGGCTGTCGGTCACCCAGCGCTGGGGGCACTCAGCTGAGTCCTCTGCTTCTTGAAGAGCTCATCTACCTTGTTCCAGTACTCACTGGTTGGAGAGAACTGTGTGTGTGTGTGAGTGAAAACATAAATGCTACAGCAAATGAAAGATGAATAAGAACGGAAGTCCCCAAGTTTGGGATATAGCAGTGCAAGGTAAGACACTGCAGTGCCACCTTGTAAAAACAGTTCTGCTGGGAGAGGTGAAAAAGTGCAGAGCAATATTGTTAATCCAAAATACTCACATTTGTGAACCAGCTATTCAGAAAGCGTGGAGTTAACAGAGATAAATTAAGGGGTGGTGTGCTGCGTATAAGTTTTGTATCTTAGTGTGCATTTGAATAACATCTTTATGTTTTGTTGTTTTTTTTGTCTCTGAGTAAACTCGTTGGGTATTTTTTTGCTAGCTGATCTTCCAAATTGTGTCATAACTCCAGGCTTAAGAAAACAATGCACCTGCACAGAAAATAAGAACTGTACCATTTAAAAAGCATCAGAGAGGATACAGCCATCCTCAACTGGAAGAGGCACAGCAGGCAGCAAAAGCTATCAGCATTTATACCTCCAAAAGATGGAGAATAGGAGAATGAAAGTTATTTGCAAGATTCAAAGAACTTGGGAGAAAGCACCTAAGGAATTCATGAGCTCGGTTTCAACTTTTTGTCCCTTAACTGTTTAGCAAACCACCTGTGTTTTAAAAGACCAACAGGTAGAACAGCTATTAATAGCATGAGAGAGGTTAGACAAAGTCCAAGTCTTCTGTCTTCACGAAAAATACAATACTGACCAACTGGCGGTTACGCTTTTCAGCACTACAAACCACAGCCAGTATGAGTCCCTTTCCTTCTTGGCAGATGTTGTGCAGTAAAACATAAAGATCTAGGCAAAACAGAAAACATCTGGATATGCAGATTATTCTTCACAGTTTAAACATTGTAAGGAGAGAGCAGCAGTAGATTTGGGCAATTCTGTGGAATGTATTTTTGGAAGGGCTTTTTAAAGTTACAGGGCAGCTGTATATCATTTGAAGTAAGGAATGTAATTTATGTACTTGCTGGCCATTTCTATAGTCACATCAGCCAAGGTTTCCTAGAGTGACTAGAGATTTTACATGCCTTCGCTTTTTAATGCACAACTTGAGAAAAATGGATTTTTTTTCCCAATAGTTCTGAAAGTTACATGCTGGCTTAAGCTGCATGCGTCTGCAATAGCAACACGCTTTTATAGCTCTAATCAGAAAGTCATTACTGAGACTGAGCTTCTAAGACAGGAGGTATTTCTTGAGAAATATTCATGATGGGATAAGACTGTAAAGAATAAACTAATAATTTATTTGGTTTTGGGTTTTTTTTTTGGTTTTGTTTTTTTTGCAATGAGTATAATAAAAAGCAGTTGCAAACATGTAGAAAATACCAGTTAGAAATCACTTTTTACAAATGGCACTCAACTGTGGCATGCAGCTATGCCCATCACACTGGCCATGGGCACTTCTGTTGCTAAGTCAGAAATCTGATGTAACGTGGGCACACACATCACTTCTTTTCCTAACTATTTGTATTTTGGTCCATGGAACTGAAATGCTCTGATTAATTTTAATTCAATTTTGTAAAATCCTGACTGTGTACTCCTTTCCTTTTGGTTCTGTGGCTATGTCAGTGCTGCTGCCTACAAGCTAGTGGCATGATACCCAAGCTAGGCTGCTGAGCTGTGAAAGCACAGAGCTCAGCACAAATGAGAAACAGAATTTCCATCCCTATACTGAGATTCATTCTGCTATACACTACTGTGAGCTGCACTAGCTTACTCGGTGTTGCACAGGTAGCTCCATGCTGCAGCATAGAACTTACTGGTTTATACCTCCCTTGAAATGGTACTTTTCTCTCAGCATTTCTGAGAACCTGTTCTATTAGAACACCCTAAGTGAAGGTACCTGACATGGCTGGTTATGTTTGCAGAGCTCAGCTATTCAGTACTACTGACTGAGATATCAATACTGGGAAGTTGCTGTAAATAACAATAACACAGAGGTTCACTTCTAAGGCTTTTCCCCTGCAGTGGGGTCACAGAACAGGCTGCCGATAGCTGGCACCAGATGTGCACTTTGCAGCCCATGCTTCTTCATAACTCCTCAGAGCACAATTCTTGTCTTCAGCTGACTGTAGAGATGGTCCTCCATGAGCAGCTGGGACAGCCATGCTGGAGTCAGCTCACTAACCGAGGGACTGTCGTAGCCTGTTCTGTTCTGTGACTGTTATGTGATGGACTGAACACGGCCTGCACAATGCCAACAGGAACGGCTCCCAGGAGAAGGAACAGAAATTAGATTGTTAAATTACTACTAGACTGTCCAATGGCTATCAGGATTGCTGTGTTTTATCAGAAAACAGCATGTGTATCCCACATGCAAAACAATCTGTGAATGTCCAAAAGCCTTGCATTTGGTTTTTAAGCTCGTAGTTTTTTGGCTTTCCGTCTTGTCTGCCAAATTAATGAGACTAACCTGGTGTATTAAATAATCATCAGTATCATACTGTATCAATTTAAAAACCTGGTAAATGGGTATTACAACTTAATAAATGTGTATGACTATAAAAGTAAGAATGCATATGGCATATTGCCTCTTAGTACAATTCCTGTTTTCACTACAAGCCAGACTAATGCATTAGTAAAAGATATATATTTTTAAAAAATCGATTGCTGGTGTAAGGAAGTGCTTTTGTAACCTTCATTTTTAAATGGTCCTTTTATTAATGTTAAACTGAAGCAGATTCTGTTTTCTCAAAGATTTAGAGATTTGGAGGAAAGATATGATACTTTTATAGTCTCTAATTCTGCACGACAGGGAAACAACATTCCGTGACCTCAGGCGTGCAAACACTTACAGCACACTACACTTCTCTTCTGGAGGGGCAGTAACCTCTTAATGCTCCGCCTTAGGGCAGAGTTTCCCAAACTATGTATGCCCTTCTCCATGGAGAACAGGAACTGTAGAAGGTGAGCAGAGGTATAAAGGTGGCATCTCCAGGGCCCATGATGAAATGAATGGGGGAAGCAGCTGGGAGAGGTGGCTGGCGCAGTGGCAGGGCTGAAGTAGTAGTGAGATGGCTTGGCTGGGCAGCTGTTTATTCTCCTGTGCCACTGTTAAAGTGATTATCAACCACTGATTTCTTTTCATGAGCACTGAATTTAGATCAGTTAGCATTAAGTTGTCTGTCCCGTGATTCAACATACCAGAAGAATAAAAAAGGAAATTAAGTGAAGTGTGTACATCCTTTCATGGTGTTGCTGTGCTGTGGATGAAATACCATATCAAATGTGAGTACTGAGTATTCATTTTTACTTTCTCTGTTAACACACAGTTTTACCAGATTTTATTATCCACTGTAGAAGAGTTATGAGAATAATGCTCCTTGGGGAAGAGTAAAGAGAGAAGAGCAGGGGCAAATGACAGCAAATGTATTTTGAAGTTGAAAGGTCTTGTTTTACTGTAGCCAAACTGAGTTAGGGAGTGCAGTAAATGAATGAGGCTGGGGCAGGGATGGAGGCTCAGGCACGTGGTGTGGCAAGCAAAGCCGTGTCAGCCACTGCATTGGTTAACATGCTCTTCATTTAAATGGCCAGCTGCTTTCCAATCTAACTGGTGCCGCAGACAAAATGCTTTTAAAGTAAAAGGGAAAAAATGCAGTAGCATTTAAGGATATACCACTATGATTTCAAAGCAACCTAACGATATATAGAACAGTTAACTTATGCCCTAGAAGTCCCATGGTGGCAGTTCATAAATGGTTAATACATGAAAAGTGAGAGGGTTCAAATAAAGCAACTAAGATGATGCTTAAAGAAAACCAGTTATGACTTCTACAACTCAAAAAAAAAAAAAAAAAAAANAAAAAAAAAAAAAAAAAAAAAGGTAACACATTCTAATATAACACTTGTGATGATGAATCAGTCCAAAAGCAAAGTCTGTAATAAAGCCATAAACTGTAGCTTTCATCTGAAAGCATTACACAGATGTCAGTAGGGAGACAATTGACCATGTAATGTCCCTGCAGGAGGTTAATTTTGTAATAAGAGACGAGAATACTTTCATTTTAAAATTGCAATAGCCAACAATGTCATCTTTTCTCATCATTTCAAACCATATTCTCAACAAGGGATTACTTTTCCTTGTGGTCAGAACTTACAGGCAGATGTCTACCAGCCGATCCAGTTCAGGACAGCTGCATTCATACATTTCCTTGCAGCTGATATAGCTCTGGTTCATTAATTCTCCCAGCAGCTGGATTGCATTGTCAGGTGCTTCACTGCATATCTTCTTAAATTCCAGCACTCTGGCAGCTTCGCTGTACACATGCTTTGCACGCTGGTATAACTTGAAGGTAGAAACTAAACAAAATGAAAATATTAAGTACTTATATTAAGCAGTTATCGATTTTTACTAGAAATGGATAATGAGATATAAAAACATAGTAAAATAATTATTTTTAGTCGTATTTCATATAAAAACTCTACACTGCAACTCTGCCAAAAACTTCTGCCGAAAACTCACATCTTTAAAAGCCCAAATAATGCAGTATTTATTTAATGCAAATATAATATGCACGTTTTTCCAGTTTTCAAATAGCAGCAAAATGGAGTCACAGCAGCACCAGAGAGCTGCCTGGTGCCCTGCAGGCTGCCTGCAGCTCCTGCACCTGCTGGTCTGGGGACTGCGTGCAACTGCTCCAGGCCCAACCAGTATCAATTGTTTAACAGTGCTGATACACCTCTTCTATTTTTCTTTTCCTTTTTTTTTTGATTTGAAGAGCTGTGTTGTCTTATGTTTGTTTACTTTTTGTTTCTTTTTTTAAACTGAGATTAATAAAAATGACGTTAATCATTCTTTCTGGTGCCTAGGTAAGAAAGCCCTCTCTAATTTCCACAGTGCAGGCTCACCTTGACTGCAAATAATGCTTCATTAATGGTATGCTGAAGGAAGCAGGCGCTTTCCGTTTGATTTTGAGGGTTTATTTTTGGGATGTTACCAGCCAGTGTCAGTGCTGCCTCTGCAGACATGGAGAAGCCCAAGTAGGTCCCTCTTGGCATTGACCTACTACTACTGGTACAAAGACTTTGGCTAAAATTTGCAGTCATGCCATGAAAAATGGAGCAGTTCCTCTGGGATGGGTGGGAAGGAGCTCAAACCTGTGTGGTCATCAGGACAGGGACCCCTGCCAAGCCTGGATGGTGGGGCATAGCAAAGGGAATGTCTGTGGTTAAAAGCCCAGTGAACCACTATGACTTGCAGGAGGGTTAGGCTGTTGTGAGTCAGTTTTTTTTTCTCGCCCCGTACACTGCTGTTTGTTTTAATACAATGGACTTGTCGCTGCTCTTGAGGAAGTATTAGAGAAGCATGGATGACAACTTAATTGATGAAAAAATTGGCTTACTTGATCTTTTTGGGTTATAAATACTAGAAAAGTGGACCTAAATCTTTACTTGGAGCACCTGCTGTAGTATGTTCCATCATCGCAGCTCAAGCACCTCACACTATCCCTGTCTGGTTCTACGAGTGAGTTCTCCTCCAGAACCAGGACCCTCTCCTGCTATCGGCTTCTGGTCCCTCCCATTTAAGATGGCTGATGAAACACTGCAAGAGAGGTAAAAGGGCAGGCGGGGACACACAAGCCCTAGATCTGGAACTTGCCATCTGACCCAGACACATGAGTTCCTGTTGGGCTGCTCTGTGGAGACAGTCGAGTTCTGGAACCACTTCAGTGATTTTGGCAATCAACAGTTGCAATTGTACATTCAAGTCTTCCTTGATAGACTGGAAATAAAATTCTGTCCAGTGTGAAGACTCTCATATGTGTTCTCCAGATTGCACCCCTTACTAAAACTTAACAGTGTCTGTATGATCTCTTTTTATCTTTCCAGAATAAGTGTAAATCACAACTGTAAATGCTGAAAATACAGTGCTGAGAGGGACATAAATAGCCTAAAATGGAGAAGATAGAGAAATACTGAACACAGAAGTTTTCTGCTACTGGTGATAATGCTTCCAGTGCTATGTATTCTGTAACTCAATACAGCCTGCTACTGAGACACGCTCTGGCACTGCCTTTTGAGCAGGCCTTCCGACTGCACTTCAAGTTAGAACAGAAATGACAAAGTTGGGTGCCCCACAGAAACATCTTCTTGTGGGTGTTCTCTTTTCCTGCTCAGAGGTGTGTTTCACCACACTATGTTTTGTTACTGCTGGTGTTGCTTGCACTGTGTTTTGTGGAGCAGAGCCTCGGTGGTTTTCATGTTAGAGAAAGCTGCTTGGCATTTTTTTAAGGATGGTGTCTCTTTAAATATGCTTTTCTTATAAGCCATTGTTTTAGAGCAAGGAGATTTCTAAATGTGCATTCGTTTAGGGAATATCTAAAGTTGCGTGAGAGATTGCCATAGCTCACACTCTCTTGTAAATCACCATTGAACAGTAGTAACCCAAAGAATGAACTGAAAACATGTCTGTTTCCAATTGTAAGGCAAGAGACTTGCCAAAGGCTGTGATTGATTCAGAGACCACCCTTTGGTAGAGCAATGTTCTACTGGCCAGATTACCTTTAAAATCCCTGGGGTTGTGTTCTGCTCATCGTGTTACGAACTGGAACTGCACTGGGCACTGTGGTGCTGGCTGTGTGCCGCGGGCTGAGCTGCACCCTGGGCAGCACTCACTTGGTGGAGAGTCAGTGTGTGCAGGGGAGAACTTGCTGCCTCCACGCTGGCTTTTCCTCAGTGCGAATGCAATCCTGGCAAGCGGTTCTCAAGTGAGAAAGAGTGGCTGTGTGCTATTTTCAGACTTGTCCTTTGCAGATATTTACAGAAATAGAATTGGGTAAAGTCTGCTATCGTTCTGTTAGCTGTTGGTTGTTGTTTACAGACAGCACTTGATTTCAGAAAACTGTCTGTGTATAGAGCAGGTTTAATGCAGTTTGCTTTTCCCTCTGGCAGCATAGTTGCTGTTCAGGTAGAATTTTCTTCAGGACAGCAAACACCTCTATTCTCTGCACGTCCTGTCCTAAAGCAATGAAACAATTCCTATACTTTCATCTATCAACACCAAATGCTTCTGGTAATAGAGAAACTCTGGATCTCTTCTGTTTGGATGGGCAGTCCAACAAACCATCTCCATATAATAAAAGATAGCAGAGCACACATTATTTCCAAAAATTACATCTATATTTGAACCTTCTTGCTTACATCACTGCCTGTGTGTCAGATCCACCTAAGTGAGATCTGAATTAACAGGCCATGCCAAAGAGCTGTGGAGCCCACGATTTCAGAAGATTTTAGATCAAAATCTGCGTGCTTCATGGGAAAACAACCACATTTTTTACAATTAAAAGAAAGAGATATCCTAAGCCATATTTTGTCACGGTTAAAAGAAAACTTAAGTGTGCACAACTGATTAGTTTATATCTGAGCTAGGGCTGGAGGGCTCTGAAAGAGGAGAAACTGAAGCCCCAGAAGCAAAGCACGCAGTGCTACACAGGACTGAGTTTTAAGGTCTTGTCCTCTTGGGCTCCATAGGACAGCAAAAAGCAGGGTTTAGGGAACTGGTGCTAGATTCTTCAAAGCATTTGGGTCCTTAAATCTGTGATTGTTTACTAAATCAGGTACTTAACATAATTGAAAATGTACATATGTTTTTCTAATCCAGCAAAGTACAATGGCCTGGTTTCTCACTTAAATTTCCAAATGAGGGAGGCAGACATCAGCTCACTCTCCTAACAGTGGAAGGGCAGCCTGCAGAACTGTTCGTCCCACCTGAGGCTTTAAGTTCCCTCTGAAACCCATTTATCTGGTGACTAGAAAGTAAAACCCCTGCTGCAATGACACTATTCCACGCCTGGAGTAATGCTTCTCCCATAAAAGGATCTGTGCAATATCCAGTACTGATGTTCTGCTTGTTTAAAATGATGCAGCACCATTTGCACTGATGGGGATTTGTATCAGCTAAGGATCCAGGCTCTGGCCAGAAACATGCTGTCAAAAGCCGTCTGTTGAAAATCACCATGCATTTTCTCTGCCGCTTTCTGTGTCACTCACTGGCCATGCAGGAGGGACCTGTTTGATTTTAGACCTAGGCATGCTGGCACGATCAGAATCTTGGGGTCTTTTCTGTCTCTTTCAAAAGAGTCAATATGGAGACTGTGATTTATTTTGTATGGTATCAGCTGCACACGTAAAAAATGTTTCTTGTGGAATGAAGTGAAGGTGAACTATGCCTTTTATGGATTGATACAGATCAGAAAAAAATAAACTCGTGAAGTCCAAAGGAGACCAAAGAAAAAGTTTTTAGCACACTTCACCTGCAATCACTGTCACTATCCCACCTTTCAGGTTATCACCCACTGTTTGCATTTCTAAAGGTTCAAAGGGGACACGGTTCTCAAGGAATCTCAGCCACTGTTAGCTGCTTTGTGTTACCACTCTACTTCTTTTTCAGAGAATGTCAGCAACTCTTGCTGACCCTCTGTGCACTCTCTGCACCCTCACTTTGCTCCTCGGCAGAGGACTTTTGTAATACCACCGATGGGCAGCTAGATGCAGTTCACTTACAGCCACTAAATGCCCTTGAAAGCAGCAGTGACATTTTCCAGCGCACTCATGTTTCGCACTGCAGCAAGAACCTCAACATTTGTTGAGACCAGACTGACTAACGTTAATGGAAGTTTGTCCAAAATCCATATAAAGTCTCTTAAAACAAATAGAAATCCTGGGCTATTTGTCCCAAACAAATGGGAGTTAGTTAAATGTAAGAGAACAGTTTGCTTCATGTTTGCAACTGTATGGTCATATTTTTTGTTTTAACTTTATGAAAGCTGTGTAAACCTGTACTCTCCAATTAGATGGATTTTTTTTCTTTATAATTAAACACTGTGGCTTCCCAGCAACTCATATTATTTGCTGTAACTTCAACTTCAGCAGATTCCTTTCTTTAGGGGCTTCCTGTACAATTCTATCTGACCTTTAGCAACAGACCAGCCTCTTCAGGCTGTGTATTTTTTTCTGGCTGCGTTGGCAGCTTCTTACGATCTGCTTCACTGTAGATTAATGAGCTACACATGGCTGATGGAACTGTTAGAAATTTACAACAGGAAAAATTCACCAGTGCAAAATCATGTAGGGGACAGTTTCTACCAGCCTTACTCACGTGGAATAGTACCTTTCTCTGTTAGGCATCCTGCTGATTGAACATGAAGAGGGTGAAGGTTTCTGGCTCATAATGTATATAAGAAAACACTGCCAGATGGCTTTAATTTGAGCCAGATTGTGAACCCCCTCCTCAAAGTGGGGAACAGTTATTCTGCTGGGACTGCTCAAATAACTGTAATCTGGCTCTCTGAAAATAAACCGAAGGAGCAGTCATTGCTGGATTCAGTGACCCATTTAGCAGACACCTGCTCTGAGACTACGGTAACTACCAGCTTAAAGTAATTCTCCAGGGAAATGTGAGCCTCAGCAAAACTGTGGCAGCTAACCTAGAACATTGAGTGCCTATGCCTAACCTGTGGCCCGCCTGAAATGTCTGCCTCTACCTGTACCTGTATGGGATCTGCCTGGAGCAGCCACATGCTGGGGCTCATCCTTTGCAACCCTCGTCTTTCTGGAAGGAGATGGTATGTACTCAATTTCCTCCGTGACACGGATCAGGATGAGGCTGTCACCTCAACCCCCAAGCCAGGAAGTGCTCTCATGTTCACCAGCGTGGAGGTAACTTCTGTTCTTGTAAGACAAGGGCACTCCACTGATGCACACGACAAAGCTTTACATATCGCTGAGCAGCACATCTGTGTCCACCTTCACATACAGCCGTGTGTTATTTTCTGCACAAATAAAGTAAAAATTGTTCTTGCACTGAGATCACCATTAATACAGATGACTTGGCAGTGGGAATGAAATGCTATTCAAACACCACTCATTGCAAATACAGTAAGGTTTTAGATTCATTGTCTTCCCAGGGGACAAACAGGAGGGCAGTTACACAGCCAAATCTTGATGGTAAACAGATACCTGTTATTCCAATGATGATTTCATTCCCAGGTCTAAATATCAAAATTAGATTATAATTTTATATGTGAAAAGGAAAAAAAATTTTTGAAATAACTCATCTAAGAAGAAAAAAACATTTTATAGTTAAAGGAATACATTACTATACAGGCAAGTATACTTTTGTGGTGAGGCTTAGAAATACTTCACATCCCACAATAACCACCCACTGAATGTTCTGTGAAGCCTTCAGCTTCAAGACAAAATTATGGTATACCTTCGAATGTAAGAAATATTATTTGCTCTAGAGAAGTTCAGAAGCCACAAGTACAATCCACGTGTAAACATTTGGAAGGGGGATTTAAACTCAGGATTGTGAGTTGGCCAAGGAACAGCTGCATGAGGCTTTATAGAGGCTTTAGGCACCACCTGTGTCTCTCCAAACCCAGGGAACAAGTGGGCTGTGCAGTGAGACACTGCAGGAATCCTTGAGTACCTTCCTGTAAAAGGGATTAGAAGTTGCCCTGCATCCAGCCGCAGCACCAGACTTGCCTGATGCCTGTCCATATGATTTTTCTTTGTCCATGCAGGTTTTTTTGGTCAGCCTTACATACACACAGAACTTTGGGCAAGAACACAGTGTCATCACTGGAGGAGCAGATGAGGGAAAGCTGACTTCAGGCTAAAATAGTAGACACAGCACTTTCATATCCTTAAGCATGAGATGCAGTGTCAGTACAAAACATTATCTCTGGGCTTTGAATAATACAAAGGAATTAAAACTACTGACAGTTTATGTTCAGCCAGAGAAAACTTAGAATCCAGTGACTGATCTACCTAGTGTTCCTCATGCAAATATTTTACACTTAACATTGTAATATTGTAACAGGAAAGCTAGTGCAACCTGTACAAAGGAAGATAGGTACCTTTAAGTGTTATGGCTCTTTGTTCACATTGAGCAAAAGCTCAGCAACATTCTGAAATTCTCTGCAGAGATAACTTACTGTATTGGTGGGTTTCCTCACATGAAGAAGCAAGGCTTTGTTGTTAAAGTACAGTGGGAAAGTAGAGGGGAAATAAGAAAAATATTTTTGTCAAACACCCTCTCGTTTTCCAAAGCCAACACAAAATGCAATTTGTCTAGCGTGTTAACAAAAAAAAAAAATGGCAGTGGATTTAGATTATTTCTTTCCGTGTCTGTCTTGTTTCTTTTTTTGTATATAGTTCTACAGAAATCTCTTATTTAATTTTATATTGTACATGCAAAGAGTCTTGCAGCATAACCCATTGTAATTGGCCTTATCAAATGAAATCATGGCCATACAAGTTTAAGAGGTTCCATTCAGCAAACATCTGCAAACACTATTCAGAGCCCCAGTATAACATTTCCTTGAGTTTCTTCTGTAGCTTTTGTGTTTAAACGTTTTATCCAGACTGTTTTTTTCCAAAGAGGTGGGGAAAAACACATTCTGCAAAAAACAACTGAACTCAACAGAACTGTAGAATTGTGTTTTATAAGCCAGGTATGTGGATTATGCACATCTTTTAAGTCTTGAACCCCTCATAAAAGAGAGAGAGAGTACAGAATAATTCTGTGGTTCTGTGTAGAACTGTGTAGATCACTCTGTTCTTGTACGTACAGCACAGAGTTAACATAGCTCTTCCTGTGAAGGTAACGAGCAGGGTTAAGATACCGTATTCCATGCTGGTACCCCTCTGGCAATGTAATTAGACACTAAGATAATTTTATGCTCTCTGATATCACTCGCTTGTGAAAAAGGTTATAGGTTCAGGACCTGGTTCCTGGTCAATGTAAAACATTTACAATTGTTCCAGATGTGCATATTATTTAAATATATGCATCAGTATGTATATATATGTTACTGATTTACATGCAACAAATATATACCTCCCTGAAACCAGTCTTGGCAAGATGTAATTTGGCTGTGGAAAACAGTAGAGGCATTAAAGCCACAGAGTGGAAACAAAGAAGTGTGGGTTATTTAAAATTCATAAAGCAAGATTCTAATCTAAATTGGAAATGATTATGAATGCAAATTAATTATTTCATAAATTGTGTATTATTTAATACTATTAGCAACCCTACTATACTAGATGTCTAAGACAGTTCTTTCAGAAGCCAGTTAATCTTTCAGAAGTCATTGGTGCCAGTATTCAAGACTACATGGTATAATCTTAAGCAAGAATGAATGGGAAATACTTTTAAATTGTTTACCTGCACCATTTTTTTTCCTAAAAATATGTACGTGTATATATATGTATATACAGTAACAGGAACTTCCTTCTCAGGAAAGAGTGACCTAGAAGACTTGCATCCTCACGCAGGTTTTATGAAGTGATAATGTTTTTGTCCATCCATAAATAGGAACACGATCTCTACCTATGCTAGCCCTGAACACCAGTTCAGAGAGAGCAAACAGGACATCTGGTTGATGCTGTAACCAACCAAAATGTCTGGTTTTGTGAGAGCTTCAGCTTTAAAAGGAGCCTAATTTAAGACTTTTGGATCTACCTAGAGATGACTCTAAACTAGCACAGACTAATCTAAAATCTAATCTGCTGCTTCTTCCACTGTATACCCCATTCCACTATTTAGACTCTCAAGATTCTGGAGAAGCATTCTGGCACGACTTGCACACCACTTACTAACAAAGAGCTATTTTATATAACACAAACACTGTAAAGTAAAAAACACTATTTCATATATACTTACCATTTTGCGTGTTTTGACTCAGGATCTGAGAGCGGAGGTCCTCCAGGCTAATTCCCAGGCATTTACAAATTTCCTCTGTGCTGTAAGGCTCAGGATGTAATACCTCCTCGACAATGGTCAGCATTTCCTCTAGGCTAACTCCTAGGTTGGCCTGCACATCTTGGAGTCTCAATGTTTTTCTCCAGTCCAAATTTTTTGACTTTGAGAGAAGCTGAAATTTGAAACATAAAACACGGTCTGCTTTCCAGGTTAAAACTAACACTAAGTTGTCCACTAGCAGCTTTAAGACCCATTTGCTCTTTTCACTTATTAACTGGGAATTATCAATAGCCACTGTCTATCTGTGCACAGCAGATAACATTTATTTATAAAAGGTCTGTGAATGAGACATTGAATGATATCAAATCAGTGATTCCTCTTTTTCTATGGATGTCATTACTTCAAATAATTGTTAATATTTCAAAGTCACATTCAGACTATTGCTTATACAAATGTTACAGTACTGTAACACTGCAGGTCCCCAAGGAGTCTGTTTCTATACTGTTATAATTTGTTCTAACATTGAAAACTAAGATGCTCCTGGAGTGGAACTTGAGGAAGACACTACAAACTGTTCTCATAACCACCCTAAAAATATAAAATATACATTTCTACCAAAGAATTAACAATAGCCTTTCACAAATGGCATCATTCAAAGTAAATTTAACTAAATACATTGTTGAAACCCCACAAGAAGATTGCGAAGTGTTAGTTGGAATCTGTGCCATTCCTGTATGATTTCCATTGTGCTAACTAGTCCTAGGTACACCTGTTTTTCCCACTCCAGATGAGGTCATGTGTTAAGTATCTTTCTGGCTTTTTGGCAGTTGATGGCAGTTACTTTAACACACTAGAATCCTAAAAGGAAATACGTCAAAGAGGATTTCCTTTAGAAAGTTGGGGCGTGTGGTGATGTTCCCCTGTGCCTGATGAAAAAAAAGTTGAGTAAAACAAATTGCCTCATATTTTCATGAGGTGGAACATTCTTAACATTATTAATGACAGAATCACGTTGAGTGGTCGCTGTGGGAGTCTGCTGATACACCACCCTACTTTCAACAGATCAGTACTGAGTCAGATTAGCAGGAACGTGCCAATATCATATTACTGCAATCACTGCCTCCAATTCTTCACCATTTTAATAGAGATTTAGGCTTCTGTGTGTACCAGATCAGGCTGAATGTTTGCAGAGAGTTTAAAGCATTGCAGCAAAATCAGAGGATGGAATCCTTTTCCCACTCAAATCCATGTTAAAACTCTTATTGACAGAGCCGAAACTTCACCCAGCGTGTCTTGTTATTCTTTTCAATAAACAGTGGGTTTGAGTAAGATTGGTTTGAAATCATTTAGGTTTCGGTCCAGCAAAGCAATTTAGCTCATGTGTAACTTCCTGTATTAAAAATATCAGGGGATTCACATACATGCCTGAAAAGTATCTGCATTGCTTTGTGTACAGTTGGAGCATGAGGTGGTTGTTTAAGCAGATCTACTGCCCTGCTATCTGCTACAGATTCTCACCCTCCTGCTCTCCTCCAACAGTGCTGTTGCAGGAGCTTTTCCAGTTTTGCTTTATTATGGTACATAAAAGTTAACTACTTTTGGTGCCATCTAGTGACTTGCTAAGATTTATGTGAAGCTTAATAGGGCAGGACAAAGTCCAATCAAAATCCTACTCATATGACTCTGACACCATTTAAAACAGTTTTGTGTTTAGTGGCAGTGAAAGAAGCAGCAGTGTTTAGTGACAAATGCAGAAACCAAGGTGTGACCAGTATCTTCTCCAAGACTGACAGTTGTTTCAGGCCTACTTTTCAAAGACCCTGAGCATCTAGAACTCTTCAGCCTCAACGTAATGGTATTTTAGTTTACTTATGGGTCAGTTACAATAACAATCATTGCTTCAGTTATTTTACTTAAATATCTGGTAACTCTTTTGTTGGTGTGTGTTTATTATATGAATTTAAAAGGATTTCAAGACGCTAAATGAATGGATTTTTTCCCTAATAATTGTAATCCTAATGTTCAGTATCCCCTGGACTTTATTATCAGAAGTTAAACAGAAATAAGAATTTAGAAAAAATAATATAATGCTCTACAAAGCAACAAAAATCTTTCTACTTGTAAAATAAATAATCCAGTTAAAGTATCTGTCACACATTCTGTCACATCTACTGTCATTTCTGTTCTTCAGCGGAGATGCTGTAGTTTAGAAGAGCTAGCTACACTGAGTTTTACAGGTGAAATGTTCCAAATGGAAACTGACCCCTTCAGCTCCATGAGAAGGGCTTGCTGGGAAAAGTTTCATGTTGCTTCTAACAAAGTTTGAACTATGACAGCATTGGAAAAAATGTTATGGGCTAAGGAATGTGGTTTTTTGGTTGGTTTTTTTGTTTGTTTGTTTTTTTGTTTTTTTTTAAACAAATACCTAGCTGCAGCAGCTCAAATTGTAATAGACACAGAACAGAAATGGGAAAAGTCCCATCTATTCTATGTACAAAAGTAAACCCAATACCGATCCCACAATTGGTTATTTTCTTGCTGGTCTCAGACTAGGTGGATTAAAGATGTGGACAGAGCTGGCTCTTAACTGTCAGGATATAGCATCTGTAGTCGTTATTGTCTTTTATTGTTCGACACAGGCACACTGGAGCACTGTACTAAGAGAGTGATGGGACAAATATAAATAAAAGAAAATCTGAGTAGAATAAGTATAGGAATGCTTCGCCCTTATATAGCAACATCCCTTTCTTATACTTTACATTTCTGTAATACCATCTGAGTGTTTTTCCACGTTTAACAAACATTAGCTGATTAAGTACATGGCATCCTAGCTGCAGAAATTCTTGGCTCCAGTCTAGCTGAAACTGAAGTGAACCACACACTACGAAGTATGGGGATTGCAGAGCATGCTCTAATGCTCAGTCATCCTACAATACCCACTACACAAGTGCTCTGATACATAAAGTACAAGTTAATTTCCTGTAGAATGGAGACTGTTCTGAGGAACAAACTGACATTAAACATACTATTCAATGGTGCACAGGAAAGTGCTGAGAGACTAGAGCAAAAATAGAGAAAGAAGTCGCTTCCCAGAACAAATGAAGAAAGCAAGTGAATGACTCTCTAGAAGGGAAGGGTGCAGAACCTGAGGAGGACAGGTTAGGATGCTCAAGAGCTTACTGTAAGACAGACTGATATTAAAGTGTTCTGCACTAGTGCCAGTAGAAATACATGGTATTGGCATCTTTACTTAGAGCTTTCTGCAAACAAGAAAGAAATATTAGAATGGCCTAAAGTGAAAGAGGAAATAAAAAAGCCCATCCTAAATAAAAAAAAAAGAGAATTTATTGTAAAGCACAATTGTGAAGCCCAGAATGTTATTTCATATTTCCGTTAGCTTAATGGTGCATAAAAGACTTCCCTGCTTCCACTTACATACCTGCCCTCCTTCACCCCACTGTGACCTCTTCCTAAAGACAGCCTTTTCCTGACTCAAAATATTTTTGTAGTGTGTGCAACTTTCCATCTGGGCAGCATATGTTTTAAAATAGACAGGTGTATGCTGTTAGTCTACTTAAAATCATGGATCTGCTCAAGGTAGCTATTTAAAGACTGCATCGTGGCTAGCAGTGGTGTAAAATAAAATCATCCTTCCTTGCCATCATTTTATTAAACAGATTCAGTAATTTAAAGTGATTTGGAAAACTGTGATTCATTTTGCAAAAAATGGTATACAGAACAATACCTTAAAAGGTCTTCCAACTTAATGCATTTACTGTTACAGTTTGCCTTTCAAAACATATCATCTCCAAAGGCTCTTTGC
Source organism: Odontophorus gujanensis (assembly GCA_013399175.1). NCBI lineage: Eukaryota > Metazoa > Chordata > Aves > Galliformes > Odontophoridae > Odontophorus > Odontophorus gujanensis. Next base: position 229,823 of record VXAB01011895.1, read on the forward strand.
ATCTTTATGCATAATAATTTCCAAAATAAACTCTTCCTAAAATATCTAGTCAATCAGTTATTCCAAATTCAACGTTTTATCAGTTATGCAAGACCTAGCACATAGAGAGGTCCTTATCTTAATTTTTCTTAAGGGATAGGAGTCTTTTTATTTAAACTTCAGTGACAACATCTTTAACTGTGCTCACTGGTGCTATTATTTTTACCATATCTAACATACACCTAAACTGTAGCTGTATTTCATACTTGAGTTGAAATCCCATTTGAAAGCCTCCTGTTTTACTTTCCTCCTGTAAAAATATCCCAACAATGTTTTACATTACATTTTGTCAGTATCTGATAATCTGTTCAACAGTTTCTTATTTTATTATTTAACATTAACTACGGTGTTTTCTTTCATAGAATGATTCTGCCAACATGTGCTCAAAGTACCTGTTTGTTTAGATTGAGTCCTAGAGTCTAATTGATATTGTGGTCAAATATTTTGTGGCAAGGAATTCCACACTGCGCTTTTAAAACTTTCATCAACACTTTGTGACCCAAATTTGTTTCTTTACCACAGGACTCTATGTGGGTTATAATTGCAGTGAATCTTTATGCTTACTCCTCATTTAACTTAATAAAAAATCCACCGTGTTTTTATGCCATTCTCAAATGAAACCCTACGTCCTCATATTCCCAAATGTATGGTCTAGAAAATCCACAATTAAAGTAGAACTTAGATTTGTCATGTTCAGATTCCGTATACTTCAGAGCTAATTGCAAACTGTAAACAGGCAGTGCAACCTAAGTGCTGGGTTTTCATTCAAGCCTGTTTTCAAATTTTACACTAATGTGCATTCTGCTATTCCAGTATTTCCAGTATTACTTCCAGGCCTCCAACGAGTAGCTTTGATGTCTTCTAAATCCTCGAAAATACACATCTATTGCCATATATACATGTAAACATGTGACCACACTGGTTGCTTTCCATTATTTGTCATTATTCAGCTTTAATTAGAAACAGTCTATCTCATTAACTCAGAGTATTTTTTGCTGAAAAATAGACATATTTCCCCCATTCAAATATAACACAAAATAAATTAAGTAGAATTAAAATCACATAATTTTCTATATAAGGGCACAGTCCTTGCACTTCCATTAAACTCAGCAGGAGTTGTTTCTGCAGAGATGGAAGTGTCTGGTGCTGGAAAGAAAAGTGCTACTTAACATAGCACCTAGCCAGGTGTTAAAGTAAAGATATGATTGGTCAGAAGTGGAGAAAAGCACATACTTAGATGAAGGTTTCATTAGAGTTTGACATAAGCCATACGTTACCTTTGTAGCCAGACGACACTCCATTACCCTAATATTGTAATGAGAAGTTGCTGCTTTATTCATTTCAACACAACTGTTAGCAATAACAAACGCTGCTCCGCTTGGAAGTCTAACATCAGTTGCCCTCAGAGGACTGAACTCTATCAACTTGGCCTATCGAAAGAAAAATGAATGGTTACTTTTAATTTACTACTAGCTAACAGTGCACTTAGTTCTATAAATCAAATGCAAATTTGCATGCTTTTTCTCTTGGACATCCAGGGACAGTTAATGAAGGAAACTGACATGAAACAGCAAGAAAAGAGATTTAACCTCACTGGCCGAGTTGCACATAACATTTCAACCCCTTCCCTTGTAGTTGGTTTTTAAAATGTTTCCATTAAGTCTTTGGGTTTTTTCAGCATTTCACAGAACCCCACCCAACCTATTTTTCTTGCCTGTTTAAGACCACAGTTTTCCTTTGATCTACAGAAGAGTACCAGACCTGGCTGAAGCTAATGTGTGTGCTACTAGAAACAAGCAGCTTCACATTCCCTTCCCCTCCACCAGTATCCATCTTCCCCTTATTTTTGTGTTTTTCCACTAAATCAAAAAGATTTAGTTCACTGAGGTACAGCATATTACCAAAATTGTAGGGTTGACTGGAGACAGTGACTGTGTTACACACCAACAATCAAAGAAATGAAATAAAGCTATAAAAAGTAGTTACTATCTTCTTTCTTCTGAGATAAGAGACTGTCTTGCCTCTCAGATGCTTCACATGGGCCGTGCAAGATGTTCCCAACATTTTGTGACCTTTTCATGGAATAAGCTAGGCATCCATTAATTAAATAATTCAGGATTTAATGTAATCAAGAGATTAAATTCACATCTGGTTTTTCATTAGGATAAGTTGTAAATCATGTGCCCTGCTTTCGCTACTTAGTATAGACTGTAACTCTGCAAACAAGGATCTCTTTACTGGTTTTGGCATTTTTCACCCCCTGAGAGTTCCTTGTGCAGCTAGAGTGCTGAATAAACAATGACAAATCTGCTTGTACGTTATGTACAGCATGTGTGTTACTCCCTGCCATTGAGATTCTGGACCACATCACAAAATTACTATCAAGACAGACAAACTTGCTTACATTTCAGTATACCCTCTAAGAACTGCTACATTAGATCAGAATGTACCACTGAGCTGGTCCAGTCTCCTGTGTTTGACAGTAGCCTTAAATGGACATTTAGAAGAAATATGAAAATAAGGCATATATAAAGCAATCTTTTTTTTTTTTTCCTGATGTATTTTTCCAGCTTCCCATAAGGAAAGGTTATGGCAGTTGCACTGGAAGATTCATCACATTTTGTTTAATAGCCACACATAGGCCAATGCTCCATTAGCGCATCCAAGAAGGTCTTTTTTGAACCCTTTTTAAACTGTTGTCTTCCAGAATGTATGGTATTTCTCAACTTAACAATGAATGCTTTGAAAAAACAACTTCCTTGTTTGTTTTTAAACAAGCTGCTTGTTAATGTCATTGTGTTTCTATTAGTTCTTTGGTTACAAAAAACAATGCATTCTCAATTTACCTTCTCTTGTCCATTCAGTATTTTACAGAGCTTCAAAATATCACCCTCCAAGACACTGTTTTTCCAAGGTGACGTTTTAAATTTTTCAGCCAATGTTCCAACTATTCTAGTTCTAGTATTACTTTTTGAGATGGGTGGCCAGAACTGCATTCATCTGCAACTGTATTGAAGCAAAGATGTTTTCTGTCTGGTTCACAATTTCTCTTTTAATCTTTCCTCTGTTTTGTTGACCACCACCATTAGAAAAATCACCCTGTACATGATCCTCTGCGTGTACACCAGGAAAATATGCAACTTCCTTCAGTTTACTGCAAGCAGTATAAAGTGTGAAGTAAAGGAGTAGAGTAGGCACAGGTAATGTGAAATTGAAAACAAACATGTCATGATTAATTACACCAAAAATAGCTTATTTTCTGTGTAAAGTCATTCAAGATACAGCACTAAGGGACAATATCAGTACAGATAATGAATTCACTTCAAGTAAACTATAAGCAAAGTAAAGTTCTCCCATGAAAGTTGACATTAATTTCAGTAAATGTACTTCGACAGGCTTTAGGTTTGAACACTCATAATCCTGTGTGCTTTCTGCAACAGTGGGTGAACACCACTGTAAATTCAAGTGCAAGCACTCATGCATAACTTAGCAGGCGCTGCATGTCGTGGCTTGTCCACCTTCTCTCACCATGTTTGAGACAGCAAAATACCTTCTACAACAGAATACAGCCAATTCTGGAATTAGGAGAACTGGGGAAAAAAATCTCCATTGTCTTTCTAGCTTGACCTGGCAAAAGTTCCTAGAACTGTTTGGTTATAAAAAGTTTCAAGAAAGCATTTTTGTTAGAATGATCCCCATTTGCACTGAATACAAGGCATACCAACTATTCAGATTTCATTATATGGGAAGTGCTCAAAGTTCCGTGATCAATTAGCTGAATAGTGTGGAACCTGGAGCTCGTGCATCTTTCCTCACATCTTTTCTTTTCTCCTCTTCATTTCTAATTTTTACCATCTTAGTCCTTCAAACTGTCACGCTCAATTGTATGTATAATTATACATATCATTACTCTTTATTTTGCAGTGATGCTTATCCTGCTTGCCAAGGTAATCCAGTTTCTTGTCTTTCTGCTAGGTACATATGAAGACATTGCTGTTTACATTAAGTAATGTTAAACTGTTGGCTTAGATTACAAAGATTCACATACAGTTCCTTCTTCGGCCAGAAAAGAGATTGACTGGTCCATTCCCCCACCTTCTGTGCCAATGTAACACTCGCTCTTTGTACAAATTTCTGCAAGTTCCACCTGAAAAAAAATGAAAACATTGAATGTGAACCTTTAGCCCAGAGTAATGATGATACTTTTGCATTGCTTGCATATGAACTAGTGAGAAAATGAAGGAGATAATGGCAGCTCTGAGACCATTCTCACACACTGAGTGGAAGAAGCTGGTATCAACCAGGATGCCACATGGCCTCTTTTTCCTTTTATTATGAAGAAAAAGAGAAGCAACTATGCAGCCTCCACTGGACCCACCACAGCCAGTTTTTCAGAGTAACTTTATTTAGATTCTTAACACTAGTAGCTGTCCTCACCCACCTTCCTCGTTCACCTCACACTTCTTCACCCCAATAACTAACATTTTGTTGATTTATTGGTTGAATCCATATGTGCACTTATCTTGTTAGCTTACAGAATTATGGCAAATTACACTGTTTTAATGCACTGACTCAATAATCAGAAGTTATGGATTCAACCTAACTCAGAAATCCTTTCTCACTGTAAATACTCTAATCAGTGATGCTTGTCATTTCTCTTTGAGATACTGTACTCCGCTTACATTGTTTATCTGACATAATTTGTAAGTATATGTGATTCACATTCTTTTGTGACATTTTAGGCATATCTTTGTGCATTCTGATACCTGCAGGTCAGAGGACACTATGGGAGTGTGGAATATCACTATCATAACTGTCAAAAGTAATAATTTACAGGAAAGCTTTCAGCCATCAGGCCAAGTCAAAACAGAACACCAGAGAAGCCGTGGAGAATAGCTGAAGAACACAGACCTTTCGTAATGAAGAAACTCAAAAGGAAAGCATACACATCCCCATACCATGACCCCTATCAGTTGGTTTTTTCTAAGCACAGTGTAACCACAGGAAAGATGAGAAAAGAACTTTAAAATGAAGTTGCAGACTGTTTCTCAGTCTGGTGGCGAAGTCAGATTCAGATTCCTCACTACAGATGAAGCATCACATGACTTAAACAAGCTAACCAGCAAGGCAGGGACATTAGCCAGTACAGAACTGTAAAAGGCAGCAGACAGAGGCAGTAAATCACCATGCTAAGAATGAGATACGTGCAGTGTGCCTTCCTGCTAGCTCACTTAATTTCCGTAATGGCACCACAGACAAAGTTGTAAATGTGGTGCTTAGATCAGTATAATCACGCTGAGCTGCTTGCAAATACAGTAACAACCATTTCACTCAGTTCACAGTGCAGTTATGGTCAATAAACTTCAAGCCGATAAGCAAAAGTTATCAAAAGAACTTTTTACAAATTACTCTAAAACTAAGCAGACTAGTTCTCTGAATCAAACATCAAGGGAGTACGGGTCGTCATCAAACTAATGCTGCTGTTTCTGTTCAAGCAGATACCCTCATACAGGTGAAAAGACCAAAGGGTTTGTTTACCTCAGATGGATGTTGTACAAGGTAAAGGACCACTCATGAGAATATGAGTACAAATGAGAGAGCATGGAAAGTACAACCACCAAAAATACTCTTCTTTTCTATGCTGCCTTTCCCTTGTGTATTTTTCAAATGAGCTGAACTAGAGATAATACTTTTTTTTCTAAGCTAGAGAAACATTACACATTTTAATTTTCTACTTTTTAGGGAAAATAATGTCCCTGTGCCTTTTACTGAAGATCAGGTTCATAAGCATTTGGTATTCCTTTGGTATTCTCTTGTCCCACATCCATAGCAAGAAGTCCCGTTCCAGTTTGAACCTTAGATCTCTTCATCCTCTCACCATTTGTCCCTGCTTCACTACAAATTGGAAATAATTCTGCCATGGTAATGCATGTAATGCTTTTTTCTCCACTTAATGCTAAAATTCTCAGCAACATTCCACAGAAAGAAAGAACAAACCTTCACACAAAGCAGCCTCTGGATGAACTCCTTCCTACATGTGAAGGAGTGCCTGTTCACAAGCATCTCTTGCTGGGACATGGAAATGCAGGCATGTTTCAGACAGTTCTGCAGAACCTGTCTCTGAGAACAGAGCAATACCACATCCTTGACTTTTGCAGCCCCTGTCAGGAGACATCAAACTGGAGTTGATGAATATTATTTACTAACAGCTACAGAAGCTTCTCCACAGGGGCTGAAAAAGACCATGCCAGCATACTGGTCATATACAATCAAATAGGAGCTGTGGCTTTGCAAACCTGGGCTGAAGTACATCTCCAAAAACACTGTCAGTGTATATTCCACTCTTGGGCACAGCTCCCTTTGCAGAAGTCAGAAATGGAGCATTTCACCCTTCAAGTGAAATTTAGCTTGGCTGTATGTCATCTCTGTATACAAATCCAAATTGGCTACCACTTGATTGCTCAAATCTTTTAGACTTTATGAGTCTGGGTTTATTAAATAAATATCAGGAGAAGTCTTGCAGAGGAGGAATGTTAACAATTAGGACAGTGCCACTCCCCTGTCCCTTTCCATGGCCTGGTGAGCTGTGCCTGGTTAGGCACTGGGCCTTGCTCTGTCCCAGCTCACCAGCCATCCAGCTGCATACGCTGGGCTAACAGTGCTGTTTGAGCTTGAGCAACTTTTGTTTTGAAACTCAGCAAGGATTGGCAGGACCACCAAGTAGTAACTGGCAAGGGTTGAGAAGAACCCTTTCCACAAGACAGCCCAAGGCATCCCTGAAACATGATTTGGTTTCTAATTTAAACAGGCCCTCACTGACACAGGCAGGCCTTCTAATACTAGGATGAGAAGCATGTGAATGGAGGGGAAAGCGTCATCTGTATATAAAACAGTTTCTACTCACTATTGAAACAAATGGCCAAATGTTTGCCTTTTTGCTAAAATGAATGAGAGGGCAAAGTTCAGAGGAACTGCACTGTAGCACTGGAAGCTAACATGAAGACTAAATTGGAGAGTCTTGTGTACATACTTGATACTTGGAACAGGATGGACTAAAACAGTGAAATGAACCTCAGGAAGTCTGGGCTCAATTTCTAGCTCCACATTAAGTTTCCTGTGATTCGGGGAAAGTCCCTTTAATTCATCATAGCTCCATTTCCTCAATAAAGTGAGGAGTATCTCTTACTTGGTAATCAGCAATTACTACTCGGGATTCTTATAAATACATGTGATCATTCTTAGAAACTGAAAAGGAGCTCATCTTGGTATTTGAGTTCTCTGACTTAAGGCATCCACATAAAAATGCTCTAAGGAAGAAAACTGACAGAACATTGCAATGAGAGGAACCAACTTGTGCTTGTCTCAGGGCAATGCCCCATTTCTATTCATCTCATTTCTATTCAACACTCAGACCTTTAAGGCAGGGGCTGTTTCAACCCTCTGTTATTCATCTCTCACTATCGGTATTGTCTCACCTGTAAAAATAGAATTTCTCAGATCCCAGATTTCACTGCACTATTTGACAAGATCCCAAGTGTATGTCTGAACAGTACCTAGGCATGCATGATCTTCTTTCCCCTGGCTGTACCACAGCTCCTGCAGAGTTAACTCGGCATTTTCACTGCCAGGTTTGGGGGAACGCACCCCAGGCTGCACTGTTGCACCGCTCTGCACCTGTTTCAGAGGCAGCTAGTCACTCCCTGCTACGGCTAAAAGAACAACTACAACACATATAAAATAAACAATTCCATTCCTATTGAATTCTGCAGTAGCAGGAATAGGTCCTGATCAGGTGTTCTGGTAGAGCTAGGTAAAAGCACATATTTCTTCTTCATGAGGAGCTACAAGAAATACTGTTGAAAGACTAAACCCCTTCTGCACACAGACTATACTTCCATCCCGTGTATTCTGATCCATATGTGAGGGCAATCTCTGCTTACCACAAAATATAAATAGTTCTGTGCACCTAAGACTCATGAGCATGATCTTCCCATCCTTAAAGCACTATTTCAAAAACACTAATAAATCCTAATTTAAGTCTTCACAGAATTTTACATACTTTTCCTTAAAAGCATTCCTATAATTCCTGTTATCTTCAATTTAGACACAGTACAGATATTTACATGATATGTTCAAAGTCGTGTGAATCAGTCATAAAGCAGAAATTAGAATTCAAAGACCTCCCTATTTCCAGTATTGCAGCTTATTTCTCTAACGAATATGCTATCAGGAAAACCTATGCTGATTGGGCTTAAAATCTTTTTAAGATGATGGTGATGAAAAGTGGAACAAAAAGATACTGAAATCAACGTATAATTGGGTCTGAATAGCAACATCTCAACTAAAAACAAATGACTTAATTAATCAGATGAATCAAAAATTCCTTGTCCCAACTGTTCTGTGATCCATATGCTACTGCCCTCTGGATTTATTATTCTCCCAGGAAAGTTGTTCTAACAAGGCAGGCTAGACCAGAACTTCATTTGTGAATCATGTAGACAATAAATCCTAAGCTGTCACCTACACTATTTAACAAGCAAAGCAATATATTTAACATGCCCTCCCTCCTTCCCTCCCAAGCCCTAACACTAGCCAAGAAGTATAACATGATGCTCCTGAGTTAGTATCAGGTTTTCAGTTAGCTAAAATAAATTTTAAAACTTCTTTTCAGAATAAAAATATAGAAAAATATAGGATATATTAACATAAAAGAAAACATAGTGGGTGAGACCAAATCCACATCCAGTTCAGTATTTTGTATCAGAAAGTGGGCTTAGAATGAGCAAAGGCCAAGTGTAGAAGGCATTTTACCAACACCCTGTTTTTCGATAAACAGCTTGCTGAACTGAACGTGAGCTCTGTACACCTAGTAACCAGTAATGGATTTCTTATTTATGAACTTGTCCTGACTCTGCTCTAACCCATCCAAAGTTTTTGCAAGCAGAACATCCAGTAACAAAGACTTCCACAACTTCTCATGTAATGAAGCATCTCCTTCTGTTGATGCTGAACATGCTCCTGGCTAGTTTCATTTGAGCTCTGGCTCTTACAGTGTGACAGACAATGAACAATTGATTCCTATCCACTATACTGGTTGCATTAATCATTTTATGGACTCCTCTCACCTCTTCTTAAGGTGCAATCTTGCATAAGATTTCCAGCTTACTTTTACTGAGGTCATTCTGTACCTGTAATTCTGTTATCCACGTGGCTTTTCCCTGAACTTTTTTTTAATTTTATTATCTTGGTTTCTAAGGAAGAACAGAGGCAGACTTCCAGTTTTTCTAAGACTATCTGATACAAAATTTCACTGCATCTTTTGCAATTTTTATGTGGCAAATGAGCAACAATAAATGTGTGTCAATATGTGTTCATGCAGACATAGGATAATGCAGCCTCAGCCAGTTCAGTACTGTTGTTGCCTTTCACTGAGCTTGTGACCACATCAGCCACCACTGTGCCAAGTCCCTTTGCCTATACCTGCTTTGCATGCTTAAATATCGAGCTGTTGTGTACAGATGGTCTGTTTAGCCTCTGAACATGTGAAAGGGATGAGCATAACATGACAGTAGTAGTTGCTGGTAGTGAGTGCTGATCTGTCAGGAAACAAAATATTGCAACTTTTGAATGCCAGAGCCAATATGACATAAACAAACACAAGCAGTACTTTTATATCTGTTGGCAAGTACGTGTGCCAGATTGGCTGTGAGTGAGTGGGGGATGTTTAGTATCAGTGAGTTATATGAGATACTTAGCTTAACAATTTTGCTCTTTATACAACATAGAAGATACAGCACATTAAATGAGAATATGCTTAATTAAAACAATAAAAAGCAACAACATTCAGAGTACAGTCATAGCACATGCTTTTCACTCACTTGCCTGAAAAGCCATTAAGCATGAAGATATACTTAAAGCAATAATCTATTTAAGGAAGTTGCTGTCTCTCAAGGTTTTCAAAACGAACTGTTAGGTTTTAGACAATTTCAGTCTGGAAAAAGTGAAAACTAGCAATACATAAAATGTATCTTTTTCAGGGTGTTTCCTTCTTCTTCATTCTTTTCAGAAGCTTAATTCTAAATTATGCTCAGAATGTATCCTGTTGCAGGAGGCAGCGCTTACAAGTTTGTCTATCAGGCAACTGGCTCCCATGAGCAGGCCTAGGCTAGCCTTTGATCTAAGAGCTCTACTACCTACCTCTGCTTTTTGTTTGAAACAATTTGAGGTCCTCCCTGATAAGGAGCAATTCAATCTTGGGTTACAAGGAACAAAATTACTACCACTTAAACCTGTTTTATCTTTGAGCCACAAGATTTCCTATCCAGCATGCAGTAAGTCTATCTAGGAAATCATATTAGTGGGGATATAATTTAGTCTGACAAAGAAGGGTTGTGATTTTTTATTATCAGTTACATTATATGTAGTTACTCTAGGTAGAGAGATTACTCGTAATGAGAACTCATCAAGAGCTTTGCATTATGATAGTTTCATTGTTTTTTTTAATGGGAAAAGTGGATTGTCAGTAAAATGATACTTTTCACTAGTGTGTATTTTTGTCTGCATGTTTACTTTTCAATATGAAACACCTAAAACTCAGATTTTAATTTTAAACTGAGTATTTGAAAAAATGCTGAAGAACTGATAAAGATCATTTTTCTGGCTATTTCCAGACAATGTTGTATTATGTTTGACCATTTTTACCCTGATGCTTCAGCTGTGTGATAACTTACAAACCACCCAACACAGCTCACTCGATTCTCTGTTGCTCCGTAATTTAGTTTATTTCAGTTTGATGCTATTAATAATGGCAACAAATGTCTAAATGGTGTTCAGGTATAAAATATGTAATAAAAATTAACCAAATTCACTTAAAAACATTTTCCTAAAAATAGAATCCTCCTAAAGAATTATCTGAGTGAGAACAGATAAAGGAGTTTCAACTTTAGTAGTCCCCTTGCTCCCCAAAAGGCCAAGGGCCAACTGCTCTGATTTTCTCTCAGTGCAATGGGTCTGGACAGTATGTAAACTGTGACAGAATTTGTCCCTATATAACTGTCACTGTCAATATGTTCCATACCAGTGATCAATCCCTTTCAATCTCAGAAAGACCTTTAAAGAAGTAAACTTGTGTAAGATTAAACCCCTTAAAAGAGTAAGACAATTAGTGAGTAGGAGACAGGCAAATATTTGTTAGTGAAACAGAATTAGTGTTGCTTAGTACTTTTTTGGAACAGCTTACCCTACATTACACAGAAACTTGATATATACAAACCCAGAATGACAGCAACCAAAATAAAGCAGCCTTCTCTATAAAATGATAGTATTAAATTACATCTACCTCAGTGATTTTTTTGTAAGTTCACTCCAGCCACAGTTAAACATGCTACATTTTCTATATATAACAAGACAGGAATCGTAATTGCTAATCTTCCTGTTTTAAAGTTTACAGTTACTGAAGGGAAGCTCTATGAAGAAAATACATTCATTAATGAGAGTTATTTTTAGACTGACATTTTCAGTGATCAAAAAAATCAATTCAGAGAGCAAATTTAACTAATTTGATATTTCAATATCTATCAAGCCAAAATTCCTGTACGTACATTTGGTTTCTCCAGTGCCAAATTAATATTTGTCTGGTTTCACCTGAAAAGTCAGTCTCATTCTGCTACTCCCCTTACAACTCTGAGTGGGGGGGTCATTTTATTGCAAATTTAGAACCCAGTAAATTTTCTGTGAAATCCTACAGGAACTGAGCTGACAGGTGGGAAGACACTATTTAAGTGCAAGAAAACATCACTTTGGGCATATTCAAAGTCAAGTGAGATATGATAATTTTTTTCAATCTTTGCATGCTTTATTTGTATATGTATGCATGAAAATTACTTCTGAAATATACAGCCCTGTGTTTCATTTATTAGAGTATAGAATGCTGTTCCAGTTTTGAGGTTATTTCTACTACCAGGAATGTCCTTATTTTTAATATCTGCTCTTGATGAGGAATAGCCTGCTGAAAGTTACCATCTGCTTCCAGTTTGCATACAAAATCCCAATTAGCTAAAGTTCACATATGTTTTGCAAGGTAATTGTGCGTACTTTTTTTCAGGAATAGGAAAGTATTTGTCAGATAGCATCTGAATGCCCTCATAACCACAGCAATCTTAGCTTGACTTTGTCTGCCCTCTAACATGCTCAAATAAAATATTATCAATTTGGTTGATGAGAGATTACAGCCTTTGATTACCACTGCTATGAAGTACTCTGTTTCCCCTTGATTACAAACACACACAGTCATATTTAACAAAGAACCCTGATTTTTAAATCCACAGGGAGAATGGATCTTTAGCATTTCTCAGTATCACCAGTACTCTGAAATATAGCAGCTAGGTGCCATTTTCTGAGGAAGCAAGTTGAGTTTCTTATAGAAATAACCTCAATATGGATTTATCAAACATTTTTGATGCAGCAGCATAGTAAAATGATCCTAATCAGAATACCATCACACATTATTAATTTCAAAGTCACGCTCTCAATATAAATATTCATAGATTTTCTTGTTAAATATGTAGATATTAAAGCCCTATTGCATATCAGAAATAATTATCGTATTCTTCCTTTCAATATACAGGTTTCAGAAGCAAGACAGAGACAATTTATGTTGGCCCTCTCTTCTCCCACTGAAATCAGTGACATTACCAGGTAATTTAACTGTTTAAATACAGATCAATGTCAAACATTTTGAAAATTGCACACTCCAGTTAGTTAACATCCTATGCTCAACATTTTACATTAAACTAAATAAACCTTACTTAGTTTTGATCTGTTTTTCCCAATAAGCACATGCACAGCTGCCCAGCCTTGAGCAACAGAAAAGAAATATTAGGGTGCCTGAAGAGAACTTGGGACCACAAGATTTAACATTTGGACAGCAATACTATCATCACATCTTTCAAGTAAATCTAGTTATTCAAAAGTACTAAATGATTTTCTGTACTCATTAGTTCCTACTATGAAACACAAAGTTGGGACAATTTAGAGCATTATTCTATTTCCTTTACAAAAAGTATCTTTTCCTGATGAAAAGTTGTACAAAAGATTGATTTTGTAACATTAAAACAAAAATCACTTTAAAATCAGATGCCAATACTGAGCATTGCCGCTCTTCAAGCGATGCCAGCAGTCTCAGACTGGTATCCTGTTTGAAGAAGAAAAGTGGATTCTTTAAAGATCACACTCTAAATTTTCCATCTTGCTATTTGAATGCTATTGCACTGCTGCAACTGGTTAGCACTGCACATCTGGCTGAATTGTCTTAGCCTAGTATTTTCCCTAAACTATTGTGTATGCGTGTGCTGGGTTTTTTAAAAAATACTGTATGCAAACTGAAACAATGCCCCATTGCAGACTGTTACACACAGTAATTGGAGAACATGTTTTTTCCTCATTTTGTTTCCAATGTCAAAAAAAGTGCTATTTTTAAATTAAGCCACCATGAAATTCTAACTATGTTTCTACAATATTTTTCATGTTGGGGTTTGGGTTTCTTTAGGCCTCTTAATCTCCTAGGCCCAGACTTCACACTGAAAGTGTTATCTCATAAAATCTCTAAATTTCACCAACTTTTACTCTGCAGCTGCTATTTAAAACTTACATTTATCAGGGAAGAGAGCACATAACTCAAATATTCTAATAAAAATAGTTTCATAGAAGAAAAACAGATAAATGTTCCGTTCAGTAAAAGGTCAATTTTTCATACTTTTGGCTACAGAAGCCCTACCATTCAGCCAAATTTGATTCCAAAGCCAAAAGTTCTATGTCCTGCTGCTGTGGATCAGAGTAATAAGATTTTGCAAAGTTCATCAGACTAATGAGGGGCAAAAAGCCAATCTTTTCTCATAAAATTACTAAGACAGCACACCCCAATGACCAAACGTTGTTACTTATAAATGCTATTATTTACAACTTTTGAAAATATAAGCATGTGAAAATAAAGGTGAGAGACAGAGGTAAAGTGATTATTTCTTCCACAAAAATAAGCTAACACGAATACCCAGAGCCTTAAAAATGCAAGGTCCTGATTTGGTTTCTGGAATGCCCTCAATTCTGGTCAGCTAAGAACTGCCATGGCAGGGAGGAGCTCCCAGGTGACACACAGCATTCCCGGATCCTGCACATGTAGCATTTGACACCAGCATAGGATGCAGTAGGAACTGTAGAAGTCACCAGAGCACATTTTACGCTTCTGAGGACTCACGGGCCTATGCACCTATGCTGCTCTCATTTACACTCCCATTAGCACTGCCTTATACAATGCAGTTCTGAACATAGGAAGTTCCATACAAATGTGAAGAACTTTGTATGGAACTTCCTATGGGTGATGGAACACTGGAACAGGCTGCACAGAGAGGTGGTGGAGATATTCAAGTGCTGTCTGGACTCAGACCTGTGCGACCTACTGTAGGGAACCTGCTTTAGCAGGGGGTTGGATCCCATGATCTCCTGAGGTCCCTTCCAAGCCCTGCAATTCTGTGATACTGTGAAGGCTAAGCAGCAGTTCAGTGCAATATTAAACCTGGATCTGTCTAGACATTGGAGGTCTCTAATGCTGAATCATAAATTAACCAAGAACACAGGACAGTAAAATCATGTTCTGCAAGATCTGAGCCTAAACGAAAATAATTAGTCTGCAGAGTTGCTATCCTCTGTCTTACCCACCACAGCCAGGTGGTCTATCTAAGCACTCAAAACCTTGGATATAATCTTGTCTGCCCCTATGTTGACTACTGGGAATCCTCATCTGTGGATGCTCTTTTTTTTCATCACAGGTACAAAATATTTGTCTGCAGACAGCAGGAGTTCCTGGCAAAAATGTGGGGTTGTGTCTCTTGTGTATGTTCTACTATATTTGAGACACAACATTAACTTCTAGCACCTTTTTCAACCAGCAAGCAGAAGACAAAGAAAGATATTAAGTGGAGTCTCTGTCTTCCTTTGTTCCTCTACAAGTTCCTATAAAAATGCTAAAAAGAGTTTTGCACCTTTTTTTTAGAACAAGTCTGACATAATTCTGCTGAGTACTCACAGGCCTTGGGTAAATTCAGCTTAAGATACACAGTGTATCATTTATTCTCTCAAGAAAGCTCTGCAATATTTCTTGGAATAATGAAACCTGGCTTCTGGTTTTCCAGTTACAGATCTCTACTACATAGTAAAACTCAGGCTTTCTGACCTCTGTCAGTTTTATGGACTCTGCAGATACCCAGTTTCTCTCTGAACAGATGTGCTTCAGAGACTTTGATCAGGAGTTCCCGAACTCAGTCCTTTTGATTAGCACCATCAAAGATGCTGCTGACCTGTGATGTGACCACCTATGCAAAAGCTTCTTGGCAGACCAGGTACACACCTATAAAAGAAGCACATTTGTCACCTCCAACCCTCTTCCTGCAAACCTCTCCCTCATCAAAGTGGGATCCCGGGTTCCATATATTCATCTACCATTGTCTCACCTTTATTAAATGTCTAATCCCTTACTTACCTTTTGACCATATATAGCACCAACACAAAGCAATGTGACACTGACTCTGGCCGCATCCTGCTTCCTTGGAAAGCCTACCCACCTTGTGAACCCTGCTTCTTGCTGCCTTGGCCCTGCTTGATACCTTCCTGAAGCACCCAAGTTGAGCTGTGCAATGTGAGTTGGAGAACTTAATGCTCAGCAGATTGTTGTAGCTACAACCACACATAGAAGCCAGCCACAACTGATCTAGAAAACTTTCTGTGTGGTGCTGTTTACCTTATGGCTTACATAAGTGCTTATACACAAGTGCAGTTAACAGCTGCCATCGTGTACCACTTTAAGTTGGCTTCGTACCGTAATTTGGGAATTTCTGACTTACTTAGACAATAGACAAAAATATGCATAACAGTCATATTTAGATCTGTTCTTTTCTCTTCCTGACAATGTTCTAATTTAAGATCCTAGTTTCACTTAACCAGAGATTTTTACTGGAGGGAACTTCAATCCCATACAGCACTTTCAAGGACCATGACTCCTCCAGAAATTTTTATGACAGGAGCCAAATTCTGCTAACACTTGTATTGGTAACAGGTCACATACTTGGGATTTGTTTTTAGACTAATGTTTGTTTTAAAAAGTGAGGAATACATTTTGGATTATAAGCATGTTCATTCCAAAAAAACTGTGAAAAGAATAAGGAGAGTCAGATGGAAGAATTTTACCTCTACTTTGTGCTGATTATATAATTTATCAAAAACAAACAAAAAAAAAAACCCTCTTCCACAGGCCTCCAACAGATGCTCTGCTGTTAGAGCCATGAAAAGTCATTCAGGGAGAGGGTAAAGGCCTCGGGGGTGTGGTCCACATCCTTTAGCACATATATCCTCAGTCCTGGCCTGCAGATAGCACATCTGGTCCAGGCATGGACCTGATGGTTGGCCAAAACACAGGCTTACAATAATGCTCCTTTTTTCAGCTTTAATGTAAGCCTGTTTTCTTGCCAAATTCAATTCCTGCCAAAATTTGGCCAAAGATGTTTGCTCAATTGTGCAATATCTTAAGTTTATATCCAACAACTCTTTGCAAAAACAATTGCATCGTGTTTTTAATGTTTACAGGCATTAACAATATTTAATTTTAAGTAGAATTTTACTGCTGACACTCTTGTGTTTTACTGTAAATTACCTTAGAGAGGGTTTTTCCATTAGCTTTTAGGGTCACGAGTCCTGCACAGCACACCAAAGCACTGGAGCTAGAAAGACCAGAACTTGGAGGGATGGTTCCATCTAGCAGACAATTCATTCCAGTTGGGTTATTAAGACCAAAATGTTCCTAACAATGAAAAAATAAACAATCTCAGTTTCAAGTACAGACAGGCTCAGGCTTGCAATTATCTGATACTTAGAAAGAGAATCTTTCTGCGGAGTTGCTGGAACCAAGGACCTGCTTCTGGTATCTTCAAAATAAAGCAAAATTTTCATTCTATTCTTCAAGAACAAAACCAATGGTAGGGCTTCAGCCAAAGGTATGTCTGCAATTCCTGTACAGAAACATATATGGGCTGACAGAACTGTACCAAGCAGAATTCAGGGTGGGCTAAATGCCCAAGAATTTACCCAAGCTTCGTGGGTGGGTTTTACAGCACTGGCTCAGCTCTAAGCTGTCATGGTGACAGTACCAGAAGTTACCTCTACTATTGTCCTTTTCTCCTCAGCTCCTCATTTTATGTATTTCGAAGTGCATAAAGTCCACTTCATGCCTTACTTCTAATTTAGGCATGTGGTATTAGGGAGCCACATCATGCTGATCAGGAACTAGTAGCTATTTAGCTGTGTTCAAAGCCAAATACTTCTATCTCCTGAGTTACCCATGGTACTGGCACTGAGAAAACCACAGTGGTACTTGAAAGACATTATGCTTTGGAAAGAACCAGCAGTCATAGTATCTGTCATGCTATTTCTAAAATAAATACTGATACATTTTTGCATACATGATAAATATCACAGATGATACACTTAACAGAGAAGTCATAAATCCTTGTGCACGTTTTTTAACTACTCTAAAATTTCTTCGTTATTTTGAAGAAAACATGCAAAATACATACAAAAATCTTAGAATATATATAGAGATATATGAATAGCTGTGTTCTGATATAGGTTTATATGTTGATAAACTATGTTACAATAACCAGAAAAATACTGTGTATGATCAGTAAAACAGCAGTGTTTGCATACAGAAATGCCAACCTTCAAAAGATCTCTACTTTTCCTGAAATAACTTCAACCATAAATACCAAAGGTGGAGATCAGAAAACACAAAGCACCTCCTTTAATGTGTTCTGCTATCACTTTGGATTAAAATTTCCCTTTTTACAAATAGAAGGGAATTCATACCTGAAATACTACTTATGCCCTTCATGAAGAACACTAGACAGGCTTGTTCAAAAACAGAAAATGTTTGAGTAACCAGAAACTGATCCACAGTTTCTGGACTGTCTTGAATGTGAATCAGGCTTGCAAACTTATCACGCGATGTTTAAATAGAAAATGTACTTCAGTCTCAAAAATGAAAATGGACTTTGCCAAGTTCTGCAATAGTTCTGTCCCAAAAGGATAGCATGTTCAACTTAATATAAACAGATTATCCCGCCGGACCCTCTAAATACTTGTATTTCAGTGTTTCTTAAGTCTGTAACATTTGTGCTTATTTTCTGCCAGCACTAGAGTCTGAAAACCTGCTTTGCAAATTAACCTTCAAGTATAAAAGTTTGTCCTCGGGAAAAAAATCTCAGTAGCAGACTGCAAAACAAGTCAATTGGTCATGCCAGCCTTAATACAAGAAAAGATATACTGCGAAGAAACTTAATCTGTATCTCTATCTCTACACTCAGTGCAATTTAAATGCATGTTACTGAGCTATATAAACTTGAGAATACTCGTGTTACTGCAAACATAAGTAATTTATGGGGGACAAGGGGGCGCTAAACATGATGGGGGGTCTATTTAGGAGCTGTGGGTTGTAATAAAGTGATGTGGTTTAAATATCTTATTTTGAAGACATAAGTGCCAGGTCTGATGCAGACTTTCTTGGCTGTCTGCAGCGCTTGTCTATTGGATCATCCTGTGGGGTGACTTACATAGCCCACCTAGAGGCAAGTTTCAAAAGCACATTTTTCCATACTTTGAGCTGGCTGTGGAGACCTGACCTTGCCATCAATGTTTATCCCATCTGCCCTTCCAGAAAAGTCACTGGACTAATACTAGGTTGAGAAGTTAACTGTGTTTTTTCACTCCAAGGGCCATGAATCACCTGCAAAGGACAGGTGAGATTTATAAGAAGCCCTAATTCTGAGTTCAGGCTGCCTCCCAGGACAATACTGATGATCAGCAGTTGGTTTCACAAGCAGTTCAGTCTTCAAGCCATTCCGGAGACAGGCTGGCTCACAGAGGAGAAGATAAAGCTCAAGTGAACAGACAGGAAAACGTCTGTCTGTTCAGCGTTCCAGCCATTACCATACGCGTGCCGTTTCCTGCATAGCTGTACTCTTAACTCACTTAGGAAATTTTGAAATTCCCATTCAGATTTTACACTGTAAGTCTTGAATAAGTAATGATTCTTACTGGATTTACTTTATTTACTTTTATGATTTCTTTTGCCTCCTGAATGAGTCAGCTTCACTCAGTTGTTGAGCATGAGTTGTAGGTTTCCAATGTTAATGGAAATTAATTACATTTTTTAAAATGTTTCCATGGGAGGAAAAGGACTAAAATATGACCTTTGTGTCCTGGCAGACAAGCCTCTGAACCTTTCAAAAGCAAACTTTAATTACATGATTCCACTGGGAAACATTCTTCTTTACTCTAGAATATAGAAATGGCATCTTGATACATGGTTTTGATCATAACTTTACTAAATAAGTAATTATTTGTTATCATAATGTATGTAATAAATATGCATATAGCACTCTACAATGTTTTAAAACAAAATCACTCATATCTCTTCTTCAAATAACTGTACATTATAAAAAAGAGAGAATGCAGGGAAGAATGTTGAAGGTAAGTAGATACACTTCTCGTATTTTACTTCTACATTAATTTCATAAATTAAATGAATTTGGCTTACCTGAATACCCTTCAGTCCACACAAGAAGTAGTTATGCCACTGAGGTTTGGTTTTGTTAATCTGAATGTTATTAACACTAGTACTGAAATCCCTGCAAAAACAGAAAAACCTTGTGGCTTTATCTTGTCAGTACATTCAGTTCGAAACAGCATGGCTTATTACTGCCACCTGCTGATGCACAAAAACATTTCTATGTTAATCATCTGTTTTAGTAAAATACGTGTTTTTTCATTCAGGTCTTCATTAATCAGTTCTAAAGCATATTTTAGACAGAAGTATAAAATTTTCCTTAATATATAAACTTTTTTTACCTAAATTCAGAAAATAAACAGCCATTAGCACCCTTAATCAAGGCAGCACACCTTCCATCACATTTGTATAAGCTCTCATGAATCTCTAAGAAATATATATCTAAGTCATCACTTCTGTCAAACCTAGAATAGATAAAAAATGTTCTTCGGGCTTCCTTATGATCCCTGCTCAGGAATTCATCTTTGTCACCTTTCCTCTGAATGGCAGGTCACTAAAACAGGCACAATGCTGCAAAATTCTATTATGTATGTTACAGGATATATTTAAAATAACAGTTTATCTGTTTCCTCCAGTATAATGCTGATAATGGTTTTCCTACTGCATTCTGAAATGACAGAAATGTTAAACTGGTAAACTTGAATGCTCCTAAACGAACCAATTCTACAAATAGATTATCTGGAAATGTACATGGAGTAATGTGCAGAGGCCTTGGAGACTCATCACAAAAGGCAGATTGTTTACAAGTCTGTACTGTCGAACACACGATACCTGTATCTACCTGAAGCCAGTACAGCAGACGTCCAACAAAGGAAAAGTAACGGCACTGAGAATGTCAGAAAAAACTAAAACAGTTATTCTAACCTGGCAGGCTGCAATTTTTGTGTTCATGCAAACATAAAGTCTAATGCTAGCTATGCATTGCCAGTACACAACCTACAGAACTCACACTTCAGGTAACAACTCAAAGCGACCACTTTGCTGCTTATACTTTCCATTTCAATATTCAGCACAGTAAAAGCTATCAGAGATTGCTGTACAGTTTAAATTGCCCTTTTTCAATCTGAACTGTTCAGAATAGTGCCACTTACAGGACTTCATCAACAGTGCAGCACTGAAGAGTTGTGCAAAGTTAAGTCCAAATTATTGGGGATTGCAGAGTAATAAGAAAGATCTGAAAGGGAGCATTAAGATTACAATACAAGTAAAGCTCAAGAATAGCAGTACATTCTTCTAGCTTTTATTCATGTGTCTTTGGAACAATTTCCCAGATAATAGAACAAAATTGTTTTTCTTTTGGCTTTTAAACAAAATGAAAAAAAGAAAGTACAGTCAAAAATGATTGTTGAAATTTGTGAAGAATAAAATAATCTTATGCTTGATTATGCTTGTTTTATACAATTGTTATTTTTAAAAAGCAAAGATGATTGAAAACAATGTATAAGAAAGATTAAAAGGAAATGAATTTCAAGTCCTCTTTTCCTTGAAAAAGTGTTCTAAAATATTTTATCTGCACAACTATTTTTATGCAATCAGACAAAGTTAAGCTTTAATGAACAAAAAGACATATACTATGGGATACAGTTGCTGGTTCTCTAGATAAATGAAAATAATGACTTCTTAAAATGCATTTTGGGTATTTCTGAAATCTTCTCGCACAGAAAAAGAAAGAAAAGTTGGCTTTGAATTTGGCAAGTTTCACGTGCACATAATTCATACAAACACAGGATGTGGAACTGGCAAGGTCCCCAGAGTGCTTAAGTCTATTTTTTTGTTATCATTCAATTTGTTATAAAAACTCATTCCTAAATGTCCAAGCTTTATCTTTAATCAGCAAATCTTCAGTCTTGCCTAGTTGTCCTCATACTGGCAGGTAGGCAGCTTGATATAAGTACTTTGTAAAAAAACAAATAAATAAATAAAAATAAGCAAAATTTACCATTGAGGTAAAAATACTCTGATATTGTCTACTCCACCCCTTCTATTTTACGTGGGGTTCCCCTCCTCTAGTGCTATGTAGAAACATTTAATTGGTCGGTATAATTAGAAGAGTTGAGTTTTCTAAGTAATGTGAAAAAAACACATGGCTGATGTGTTTTTCCTTCCTTGAGAAGTAATTAATCCTTACTGCTGAAGACCAGTTTGGCTTTTTCTCACAGAACCTCCATGTTTTGTAGATTTTTTAGTTTATCTGATTTTTAAAGAAGATTCTCGGGTCATGCTATGAGAAGGAAACTCACTGATAATTATCATCCTTTGACATATCTGTAAGTATTTTGTATGTGTATTTCTCAATTAAAAACATGCTATGTGAAAGGAAGTCATCCAGAATTTCAAAAGTCTTTAACTTTTGAATAGCATTTAAATCTAAATGAAATGAAAGCACCCTCCCACTTGATCAGGTGGGATTCTTTACGATGAAAAGCAAACACAACAGTTTTGTTTTTCCTAAAGTTAACACAAACTGTCGGAGTGGTTGAGGGCTACAGAACTGCTGCACATTTGACCAGATGAAATAGGTAACAGTGATTTTACAAAGGCTCATGATTGGTCCTTGTTAATCAAAGTTATTCACCATAGGTCTAAGTTTCTACCAGTGCAACAGCCTGGGAAGATACACTGTCAACAATTTTGTTATATGATGTAACATTCCAAGTGTTGAAAAATATTTCTTTGTTATGAAATTATGGGCATGTTTTTGCTTTGTTTTTCAGTAACAGTGTCTCAACAAAACAGAGAATGCTTAATTGCCGTATTCTGAAACCTCTTCTTGGTTTATGGTTTAAAACATATGATTTCAAACTGAAACCAAAGCAGATATATAGAAATAGCGACTGTGCAAACAATCTGAATAAAAAGGCTGTAATTCTAGATCTGGTAGGAACTGTATGTGCCTCAGAAAGCCATTTCAATTGCGTGATGTGCCAAAGCTCAAAGACCATGTAAAGATGTTTACCTTTTGGTTACTGCTTTATTTAGTATCCTTTATAACAACTTTCTCTAATCAAAGCTTTTGCATTACTGGAACTCTTGTCTCGCAGAATGGTTTTGCAATATAGCAGGTTTCTACTACACAGAGGTAAAGGTCTCACTCAGTTTCCTTCCCCCTTGCTCACCACTGCACGTTCCCCCTGTTTTCCTGAGTTAGCTTTTTGTGCTGTGTGCACAATTCAAGTCACTAAAATGACTGAAAATTAGCCAGGCCAAAAAAAAAAAAGTGAATAGCACTTTATCCTAAGATCAGACAGGTACTAGACCTGGTAAAAGGCAGAGCATGTATAGATGTTGGAAGTGGAGACAAGGAGACCAGGGATAAAATAAAGCCAGGGCATTCCTACTTGGGAGTGGCAAACTCTTTATTCAGCCGAGTCATATTATGAAAATATACTCCACAAAGTGAGCGTATTTTAATATATACTTTCTATACTTTTAAAAGTACTTACTTTTATAAAAAGTATACTTTTTATACTTTCTATAGAAGTGAAAATTCCTTTTAACTGCTTAACTTGCAAGCAGCAGTTCAGAACGTATTTTTATAAGAATTTGAGCTTTAAGCAGGAATATATACTTACCCAATTCCCACTCTTGGCACTATGTTCCTGTCCCTGTGCTGCCATACACTGTGCTTTCAGGGAGTCATTTGCTATTGGCTTAAAACAATGCTGCTGATCTGATTTTTGCAAAATGCCCATGAAATTTCATGTGGATGAATGACCTGATCTGAACTAACAAGCAACCACACAAATATCAGTCCATTTACAAAGAAGTAGGTGGAAAAAAATGCAGTTGGAGCTGAAAGGAATGTTAGGAATATTTCCATATGTTCAGTACTTGTGAGCACATATCTAGAATACTGTCTCCAGTTCAAGGGCTTCCCAATAAGAGAAAGACACTGGCAAACCATAGGGAATCCAGCATAAGGCCATCATGATGGTTACAAGGGTACTGTAGCACATCACTTAAAAAGAAAGGAGAGGACAGCTGGTTTCACTCAGCCTGTAAAAGAAAATAGTACTAGATAATCTAATTTGTGTCTTTGACCATTCATCATATGGCTCCACAGAAGATATAACCAAGCTCCTCTCAGACATATATGGAGAAATGATGTAGCAAACTGAAGCAAGAGAAAAATACAATTAGACATGAAGACTCTTCACAACAAGGGTGTCCAAACTGCAGAACAGGTTGTTCAAAGAGGTTATGCAGTTTCTACCTTTGGAGATATTCAAAATTTGAATTAACAATGCCCTGAACAACCTGCTGTGACTTTTCAGTCAGCCACAGATTGCACCAGATCATCTGCAAAGGGCCCTTAAAACCTAAATTATACAATGATTCTGTGCACGAGCAGCTATGGAGGAAATGGAAGAGGGAATACAGTGTGTTTAATCCAGAATCATTGCTAAAGCCCTTGTGTTGTGAAAATACAGCCTCAGGTTCTCCAGAGCAAGGGAGTGTTAGCTTACATATGCAGTAATTGATTACAAAACATTTCACTCCCTTCTCCAGGAGAAACTGAACTGCTGCCAGTTGGGAAGGTTACATCAAGAAAGATGAGCTAACAGAGGAGAGGGTTGCACTTCCAGACTGACTGAAAAATAAGTGACTTCACAAGAGGAATCCAGATAAAAGAATGGGAAACAGGAACAGTGAACCTATTGCTCTGAATTAATATGTAAAGCATTGATAGAATTGGATTCCATTTGATTATATCATTCCATGTACACGAACTCCATATTGCAATCTAAGTTTGTCAAAACTCTGTTAACCTATGATACACTTGCATAAAGAGGTTCATAAAAATCAGTGAATAAACAAAGCAATTACTTACAAGTACGAAGGATTTGTATTGACCAATTGCACAACTTCAGTCTTTACAGGTTCTACTGCAATTAAAATATCTTGTTCTATAGCCATAGGGAGCACAGCATAACCACAGTAATCTATATGTTCTCCTACCAAAGAGACAGAGAATTAGAACTATTTTTGCATAACTCTAGAGTAAGAGAAACAGGGCTTGTATAGACGTCAGCATTGTTTCCTGTATTAGGCAACTTCTGAGTATAGTCTCAATTTAAAGTACACCTGATAGTTTGGGGTATATTTCCTCCATTTTGTATTTCCACACAAAGATTTTGTTCATTAATGAGTTTATCTATTGCATCTATTTACAAATCTTCATTTTTTAACACCGGATTGTGAAGAACTCTTACAAATATTACTGTCCTGAATGAGAACAACTACGTTGTGCACTTCTGTGACAGTATGAAAAAATAATTCTAATTGGTGACATTCAAATGATGACTGGAAGAGATAAAGGCAGTACAGGACTTCACATTATGTGGTTTCCTCTGCACATGTTGAGGTTCATTAGCTGCTGGATAAAGCTAGTGGCAGTCTTTCTTTCCATAAAATTTCTGAACTTTTTAACAATAAAATTACAGTTACATTTAAATAACAACTAATACAGATATGTACAGCACACAAGGCAGCATTCAGACATAAATGTATTTAGTGAACATCTGTCTTTATGAACAAGACAGCTAGCATACGCTGTTTTGGTGTACACAGAACACCAAGATAAAAATTATCGTTAGTTGCACAATGGCCTAATTAATTTTAAAGGTCTGTTTTCTGAAATCCTTTAACTTAAAAAGTCATCAAATGCATATGGTTACTCTATAATATACAAGAAATTGAGCTCTTGAGAAAGCAAAAACCTAACATGGATAGAGAAATCTAAAGAAAATAAGGCTGCCATAGAAACACAGGTAAGTTTGAAATAAATATTATTAGTGTCTCTCCAGGCAGCCACTGAATCACAACCAGCTGTTCTGTGGACACATCTCTATGGCTGAGTGAAAAAGAGATCATGGTAGAATCATTTCTTGCCTTATCAGACGCATTGCTGTTTGGCTGGTTATATTTGGTAACTTAAATTACTTAAGCAACATATCTAGGAAAAAAAAAGATCAACACTGTTTCAGATTATATGTTTTCAGTTACAATACTTTTGTGATGGCAAATAAAATAACAAAAGATTAATATTTCTCTTTTACCTATTAAGTTGACTCGCCCTGGTGCACGAACATAAAACTTGGGAGCTGATCCAAATTTTGCTATAAAACTCTCTTTCAGCTTCAGCAATCTAAAAGACAAGTTGGAAACCTTTAGAAGGACAGGAAGTATATAGTCTAAAATGTGTTCTAAAGTAAATTTAATTCAACTTTTTTGAGTTTTTTTTATATCAGGAGCTACATTAAGCTGCTTATTCCTGCTCTTCACTTAACATTGTGACAGATATGACTGTTTAGAAAATAATATCCTAATTAATAAGAAATTTGTTTTAAAATACAAGTGATCATAAACTAATTCGAGAGTTAGATAGCCAAAGGTAACTACTGCTCGTTTGTCCTCCTGAAAAGGATGAAAGGGGCAACAAAATATCATAGCCTTCACCTACTTTTCCTATGCCAAAGCTTTCTAGAACTGTATAACAGCAGTCTGGCAGTGTGGATTGATGGCTTATCAGGGCTTGTCACATGAACAAACATAGAGGCACTCCCTTCAGAGATGGATCTGATTACACCACGTCTCAGCAATTTGATTTTCTTCTAAGTTTTTACTTTTTCAAACTTCATAAAGATTCTGCGCCATTTCAGTATGAATACATACAGACAGCACTCAAATTTCAAACCTCTGATTATCCCTGTGACTTATTCACACAGTATTTACCCTACAATTTTACAGCAACAGAAGGTTCTTCAGGCTGTCCCTTTTAAGTTCTGGATGTGTCACTGAAAATTTCAGAACAGACAAAGATTTGGCATGTTATTTTCTTTCATAAGACTGTAAATAAATTTAACTTCCAGTGTTTGCATCTCGTGCAGGAATAGTGGGTAAAAAGAGACAGAGGTGGAATTAAGCCATTATCTTACTGAGGCATAAGTGATTTGATGTAGTGATGCACTTCAAAACTACCTCAATGCAATTTAGGTTACACACTAACTCATTAATTTTCATTAATGTAAGCTAGACACTAAAATGATAAAGCAGTAAGAAAAGAAAACTAATCATTAAAACAGGTCTTACCCTAGGGACTTTAAAGCATGCAGCATCTATTTAGATAGTTTTTTGTTGGTTTTTTTTTTCTATACTAACAAAAATCCATTAACAGGAGCCTCGCTATGGCTTCCACATTCAGACTAAAACTAGAACTGGAAGCCTCGTCAAAGCAAAGCTAAGAAGACAGCAATGAGAAACAGATGTTATAAAATTTCAGTCAATTATGCAGTTTGTACTGGTTTGTCAAAGCTGTGGTTTTGTCCCAGTATATATATTCAAATGTTTTGCAAGATTTCTTTGGGTGGAAAGCTGCAAAACAGTATTTGCTGTGAACTTTTTAAACAGATCTTTCTGCACTTTCCTGTTTTGGAGCAACAGAACGGTGTTCCCTCTTCATTTTGTTTGCAATCTTCCCTAATATTGACTATCATTCCCAACTGACACATGCAATTTCTGCCATTTCACTGTACAGTCCCTTTTCTAAATCACATGAATGATAACGTTGTAGACTGTGGTATACTAACTCTGCTGGCAGAATTCTAGACGGTAATGTTATTCCTTTCTGTGTCAGTATTTAGAATGCTCGTTTCACAGACATTTTACAGTGGTGTTAGCATAGCAGCCACGGGGGCACGTTTGTCTGAGCGCTGACTTATCTTTTTTTAACGTGGGTTTGTGAAAGGCCATCCCCGGGCTTCGGCCTCGACGTTGCCACACGCACGCTGCAACGTTAAGCACCTATATCACAAGCGTTAAGCAAACGCGTCCCTCAGCTTGACACGTTCAACTCTGGGAACGCCGAACTGCCTTCCACCTCAGTGACTCACACTGAGCAGTGGATGCAGGGACAAGCGACGTCCCCACATCCCGAGAAGGCTCAGGAGGGTCGTTCCGTCCTGCCGCGGCAGGCAGCCGGCCCGCTAAAGGCCTTACGGGGGCTCAGCCCCGGGGCTCGGTGCGGACGCCGCCGATCACCACACGGCTCCGCCGCGCCGAGGCGGCTGACACAACGGCCGCAGCCCGCTCTCCCCTCACGCGGACCGCCCGCCCCGGTTACGGACGCGGCCTCGCGCCGCGGGCGGGAAGCGAGAGGCGGGAGGCGGGAAGCGGGAGCGGGGCGGCCGCGCGGCCAGCACCCACCTGGGCTGCTCCACCAGCTGCACCGGGACGGCGCTGGGGGCGTCTGCTGCCATGGCGACCCCTCCCCGAAGCCCCGGGCAGAGGAGGGCGGAGGGCGGCGGCTGCGGCGGTCACGAGGCAGGCAGGCAGACACCGTCCTTCCGGCCCGGCCTCCTCCGCTGCCGCGCTGCTTGTGTCAGCGCTCAGCTGGACGAGGAGGGGCATTACGAAGTGTTCGCAGCGCGCTGCGAGCCAAGCGGACGGGGCCGCGCGCGTAATGCGACAGCGCGTGAACGGGCAGCGCTTCTCCGCCGCGTTGCTTTTCTCCCTCGGTTGCGAGGTGCGGTTCGCCCTCGGGCAGATCGCCCCAGCTCGGTTCTACCAAGGGCGGCGGTTACCCCGAGGGACCGCGCTGCCACTACTATCACCGTCGTGGCCGCTTATCTCAGTGCCCCTCACAATCACCCCCGGGAGGTTCAAATGCTCCGCCAGCAAGGCGTGCGGCCGCGGTTGCCATAGNGCGGCGGGGCAGACCCCCCGGGGCCGGGCCCGGGGCTGGCTTCGGTGTCCGCCTGCGGAGTAGCGCGGAGAGGAGCGGGGTACGTCCGTCGTAAACTTGTTAGGTTTCCCTTGGCACCAAGCTGCTCGCTCTTTTAAGTGCAGAGCTCCCGACTTTTCGTGTTGCTTTTGGTTACGTTTTGACATCCGGTCTCCTTCTATAGTTAAAAAATAACGGTAGAAGGTCGCTTGCAGTTAGCGACGGACAACCTGATTTTTCGGGGGTGGGGGGGGAGGGTAGGACAACATAAAAGAATTGCTTTACTCTGAGGTTTTCCCTTGAATTACTAAAAGCACTTTTTTTGAAATGAGGAAGGGGAAGAGAAACATTTTGAGATAGATTAACAAACTAAATAGTTCTCACTTGAAAGAAATATGTTCTGGGCTCTCTGGTTATAACTGTTGCCATCATCATATATTGGGGCTTGAGGTTTGTCTGTTTTTCTCTGTTTTCAGTTTGGGTTTGCTTTTTAAACTTTGCATAGCTTTTTAGAACTGAAAAACCTTGTAGCTGAGGACTGCGAGTCTGCATGTCATTTACTTCAGTTAAACCTGTACATACAACTCTGTGTTTTCATTGAGAGCCCCAGGCCCCTGCTTATGGAAGACTTAACACTTAAGTTCACTGACTGATTTAAAGTATTGTGTTTACTTTTCCATGTGATACTGTCAAATGAACAGTAAACAGCAGAGTTGATGTCAGATATGCGTAACATGAGAGCTGGATGCATTGAGAAACCATCGGAATTAGACTTTTCACTTTGGTGCAGGTCTGAGCTCACAACATCTTAGGGCAGTTTTTACCAAGGATAGTTGCTGGCGTGATGCTTTTTCTTTTTCTCATGTTAAGTGTTTTCTTTGATATTGGAAAAACTTATTGCTTATGGCAAATGTCAGCCCCTATGTCGGCTAATTTTTGCAGGACATTTCTATTGTCATTAAATT
Source organism: Odontophorus gujanensis (assembly GCA_013399175.1). Taxonomy (NCBI): domain Eukaryota; kingdom Metazoa; phylum Chordata; class Aves; order Galliformes; family Odontophoridae; genus Odontophorus; species Odontophorus gujanensis. The sequence continues at coordinate 259,215 of VXAB01011895.1, forward strand.
CCAGACTAGGGATAATTAGAAGTACCACTGGTAGCAGTGCAGGGTGTGTTTAATTCTTTTCTGTGTGTCGCTCTCAGGTAAAATGTCAAAGCATACTTAAGCTGCTTCTTAATATATATATTTTTTTTCATTTGATTTGGATTTGTAACAGATGAAGAAAAGAAAACCCAGAATTTAAGAATAAAGATCTCCAGCTGAAAAAGTTTGTGTTCTCCCACTAACAAACTGTGACTGGATTTAGTTTTCAAACATGCTTGAGACTGTAATTGTAGTGTTCAACAAAAATGTTTTGGAAAATTGTTGAATAAACCTCTTGTGAAGGCAGGGATTTGTTTCTGCTTCTCATGTGGATATGTATAATTAACAGAGAGCTGTAAGGGGGTATATGGCTCTCATTTCAGAGTACGTACTGCTACAGGAAGTTTAGAAGCAGAAGAGCACAGTACAAGCTGAGTGTTAGTGAATATTCTGTTGCTAGTAGGAAGAGAGGGAGGAATTGTGGAAAGTTATTGGAAAGGAGAACCTAGAGCTGTGTTGTCAAAATACGGTATGTCAAATGTCAGAGGAGGAAGAAAAAAGCCCTAAAAAGTTTTGGTTTTGTCAGCTTTTACTGGAGGTGGTTGTGACTGTTCTTTAAATGTGCTCTGACCTGACTGTGTAGAAGCAGTCAGCTATGTTTCCTGAAGCATGCAAATGTTTTGCACTTGAACTGAAGTGTGAACTGATACTCCAAAGGCTGAGCTCTTTCCCAAATTCATCGTAATTTTTGTATAATTAGAGAATGTGGTAATTCCTCTAACAACTCCAGGCTGTCCTTCTGCATTATAATAACAGTACGTTGCTGTTGTTTCTGCTTTGTTTTCCAGTGGACTCAAAACAAAGGCTTTTCCTGTAAATGACCTTATACAGACGTAGAAGTAAACTTTATCTGTTGGAAATCTTTAGATCAGAAAAAAAAAATTTATGGGTGAATGAACCTAGATTCAGAATTTCCTAATAATGTACACTGACAGCTTTGATTATAGCACGGATTATTGCACTTTACGTTTCAATAGACAGGGTAATGTTTTGTGGTTGTTAGGAAAGCCACTGAATTTTAATTGCTTGTTTGAGGCCTTAGGTGATTTCAGCCCAGGTTCATTTTATTTGTTTCAGCTGGAGAGGTTAGAGGAAAGGAAGGACCATTGTAACCACCATTTCTGTTTTCAGTCCCTGACAGCAAGCTGTGTTTGGAATTGACTTGGACATTGAATTCAGCCTCTCTCTAGAAACTGATAATTCCAGGCACAGTGACAATACATTGACAGTTGTTGTAATCCTTCTTCTTTAATTTTGTTTTGCTTTAAATGCAAGAGGATTTGTCTGTGGTACTGTTAATGACACATCTTATTGTGCGCTGAAATTCAATTTAAAAATTAATCAAGGGGAAGGTAGCCAAATCTGTTTGCTGAGCAACTTGTGTGTTTATGTTTGTTGTTGTATTATTTCAGTGACTTCAGCAGAAGAGCTCTGTACAGTCTACATGAAGAGCTGTCTCTTCTCATTCCAGGGAGGTTGCCGCAGATTGGTGAAGATCAGCGTGGCTCAGATACGGGGAACATGCAGATTCCTGAGGATTTCCCTTTTCAGACTGTGTCAATATTAAGTTTGCAGTTGTACATTTTATTTCAGGCTGTCAGAAAAATACTAAGCTTGAATTGGTTCACTCTTTCTTTCTAGCTCTGGGAAACATAATCCATTTCAGAAGAGATTTCCATATGCCATCAAACTTCCAAGCAATCTCATCAGCAGACAGAAAACGTTCTGCATTACTTTGATGCATTTTTAATAGAGTTGAAATTTTGCTCAGATAGTCACCTCTTCCCAGTCTTTACAATTCAGTATTTCCATAATTTTTAAAAATTATATGTATGTGTAAATATACAAAGCAAACAAGGGGCAGCAAACTAAACATGCTTAGCTAGGGAAATACCAATTCAGTCAGATTCAGTTTCCCCTCTTCTGTTTCTTTGTTATATTTAATTACATTAGTATGTGATTTTTACAAAAGCATTCAGTGCGTTTCACAGAGGACATGGGATTCACTTGAATTCATTACCTTTTTACATGGATTCAGTGCTCCATTTTATGCACTCTCTTCAGATTCATTTGTGAACACAGAATCAGTATATTTAGGGCTTGTTTTCCCCATTGGTATAATGTCTCATACAAAAGTATCTATGCAAAAAGGATGAGAATAACTAGTGAGTAAATTCTTTCTTTCTGAACTTGGTAAGCTTGGTTTAAGTTCTGGTTATTATTATGGTTACTATTTTAGAGAAAGTATTTTAGCAGTCCGTTGAGAAGTGAGCTCCCTTGGACCTGACAGGCAGTTCAGTGTTAAACATAAGTAAGTTAGCTGCCAGACTCTTAGAAAAGGCTGCTCAGAATTGTAGGAGAACTGTGTGATAGCAGTAGGAAGAAAAGGCACTTTTCTTCTGATACTGTTTATGTTCCGTAGTGCCATTTTTTCTTTCTACAGTATCCTGTCTCATTTCTGTGCATCTCTCAAGTTCTGCTTGAAAAAATAATACAGAGGAAGGAACTGTCTTTCAGTAGAGCTGTACTGACCCCATTGCAAATCACTGGCTGCACAGCCTCATTTTTTCTCGTGTCAGTAATGGGCTGTTGCCCACTGTGGTGTGAGCCAGCAGGCGCTGGGTGGCTCGCAGAGGTAGCGAAGATTTTCACGGACCTGGAATGTAGAAAAGAAGTGCAGGGCTACCAGTGCGTGGTTGAGTAGTTGCAGACTTCTGAAACAAATCGCTGTTGTTTTTACCTTCATGGTTTGTTCTGGTTTTTTCTTCTTTCTCCTTTTTTTTTTTNCAGAGGTAGCGAAGATTTTCACGGACCTGGAATGTAGAAAAGAAGTGCAGGGCTACCAGTGCGTGGTTGAGTAGTTGCAGACTTCTGAAACAAATCGCTGTTGTTTTTACCTTCATGGTTTGTTCTGGTTTTTTCTTCTTTCTCCTTTTTTTTTTTAATTTCCATTCTGATTTCTTTCTTTATATGTAAGTGCCTGCTCTGACGGATTTGCATAGAAAACTGTTCTTTGCCTGCCAGCAAGGTCCAGTGTGCTTGGTTGATCACTCTTGGGGTGGATGCAGTGAGCTCTGTGTTCATTTTAGATGAAATGTTCAAGAAATCTTGCTGGCAAGCTAAGAGAATAATGTATTGAGCAGTTATTTTCAAGGCTTCCTTCAGTTGGCCTCAATTGGGCATTTTTGTGTTTAAGAAAAAAACAAACCAAAACCAAAGGACAACAGCAGCAACAAACCAAACCCACATCACTCATGCTGTTGTGAAATATCAGATCCTCACTCCAAATGACTTAGTAGAGCTCCTAAATGCCGTGGTTATGAAACAGAGTTAGTTGAAGTAAAATCAAATTTTTACCAGACTTGTTCTCAGAAACAATTGAAATTCACAATAAAGAATAAAGAATATTTTGAATGGTTGAGATTTGGTAAAATTACCAGCAGTTGGACATGGCTGTAACAAGGACATTGTTGTTAACAATGCTTAAAAAGATGCATTTCTACAGAAATAGGACTCTTTGTATTGTGGGTTTGTGTGTGTGTGTGTGTGTGCAGAGTAATCCTCTGCATTGCTACTTTCCCTTTTTCTAAAGCAGATTTGCAGAGTAGGAGTGTGGTTCCCCTGCAGCTAGCTGAGCAATGTACGGAGAGGAAAAGTTCAGATCCTTGCTCCACAGTTAAACACAGAGTGTAGGGAAGTGTGGACAAGAGGGGAAAATAAGTAACTAAAGGCAGTTTTCATGGAATACTGATTTCTTTGGTTTTGTACACGCTTAGCTATCAGGTTAGTGTGTCGCTGCTCTGCCTGAGTGCCACAGAATGCTGTTACAGGAGTGGAGGTCTCTGGGCACGTGTACGTGCTTTGTTGGTGTGGAGTTGGACTGTGCTTGAGGAGCTCACTGTGATCTCTTGGCTACATTCACTGAGGCTCTGTTGGAACCACGGCTCATCTTCTCACCCTCCCTGGCTAGTAAATGCCAGCGTGCTCGTTCTCTGAGCCCAGGCAGTGAGGCATCGTCCAGGACTTGCACAATGTAAAAGGTTGAAGGGGAAAGGAAGCACTGGGACCAGAAATGAAAAGAGGGTAGTGATGCACTAACGTGATTCCAACCCACATTGGCTGCTGGAGAAGTTGAGAGTGAATCTGTGCTGTAAACATGATATTTAAAGCTGACTGGAGTGAATTAACTTCTGCATGTGTTCGTTTTAGTAGCCAAGGCTTGGTATTTTAAAGATGCAAGGGGATGAATTTTATAAAAACTCAGTGCAGTAAAGACCTGTGAATTAAATTAGTTCCTTGGTAACAATTTAGTTTATCTGAAAACTAAAGAACTGTATCCCCGGCAGAGTGAGGTACAGGAGAGGTCTTCTCTATATTACAAATGAATTAACATGGTTGCTTTTCTTCTCTAAAAGGTGGTATCATAGAATTGGATTGTCTATAACTGACATTTGCAGTGGAACAATACCATAACTATATTTTTTGCTGCAGGTTTTTTTAAGCTGTATCAGGGGTTTATAATCTCATGAGTAATAATTAATAAAGCACTTGTGTGTTTTGTTCCTCACAGGGAGGTACTTCAAAGATGAGTTCTGCATAGTCAGGTTTCATTTGCTTTTATTCATTCTGATGATATTGATGCCCATTTAAAAATATCACCAAGATCTTCATTAAAAAAACTTAGGCTTATTTTTAACATTGACTGGAGCTAAGTTATAGCACACGAGTGCTTTTATATCTTGAAGTTACAAAGAGGGATGTTCTTTACTATGCAGAATACTGCATAGTAGAGAACTTTAGAAGTATGTAGAATTTCCTTTTGAAAACCTGACCTGTTAATCACAGAACTCTTGAGCGCTTCTGTTTTGGTACTGCTTTGACAAAATGAACTTTCTATACAAAAGGAGTTGAACTGAGGAAGTTCAGGTCCAATGCAGAGCAGACAAAGGGTAAGGAAAGTTAGGTTTTCAGTATCTGAATTTATTGTTTAAAGAATTTAAAATTTCTGGTTTTGGCATTGGGAAGAAAATGTGTCTTAGTGTGAACTTTGAAGAGGCAGCTTCACACTCCTTCGTTTTGGCAAAAGCTGAATGTTCTTGCATTCATTGCATACTTCACTAAACCATGTCTGCAGCAGAAGATGACAGTGTTGCTCCTTCTGGATTGATCAGCATAACTAACATTGATGTTTAAGTTGAGATGTAGCACCTTAATGGCTGATCTTCTTAGTTTTGATTGTTTACAGATTCGCTCTATCGTTTCATACTTAGTTCAGCACAGTTTAAATGTTTTCTTTGCAGCCATTAATTCTTTGCAGCCATTAATTCTAAATAGACCTTCTAAAGTGAGTGCCATAGTTTGTTGTTTACTCTGAGACTGTTAACAGTGATGGAAGTAATAATGAAACCTGATCGTCTTGTTCAGTTCAGCAGCCAATAAATACATTTTATTCCTTGGGATTATACTACCTACAGGATGCAAAGAGCCCTCACTCATTATGTGGGGATGGGATTTTTCCTGTCTTTCTTAAAGTGTAGTACTTGATACCTACTACTGATGACTGTAAGAGCTGTTATGTCTGAGCTCTCTGAAAGTGTACAGTAAGATTAATTCACATGAAATATCAGGCAAACCTGTAGGTGTACCTGTATAAGATGAATTGTCTAAAATTCCTGTTGATGTATATGTAACTCATTGTGCCACATCCTCCCTAGGGCAGCTTTCACAGATAGATGTATCCTGCTAACAAACTAGTTCAAAACAAGCTAAACCACATTCAGGAGCAAGCACTGTTTCCATTGTGAATTGTCACTTTTATATTGCAAAGGATTCCAGCATGGGGTCTCCAGCAGCTGTTTGTAGGTGTGTGCCATTAAGAAGAGCACTTTTCTGGAGATTTGTCTCCCTTAGAGCTTTAAGGCAATATCAAGATCTTAAATTTAATGTGAGGCAAAGAGTCATCAAGTAAAGGAAAAATGTAGTGGTGAGAGCATAAAACATTTCCTTTGATGCATTTTGAAGTGATTCCATTAGGAGAAGTTTATCTCTAAAATTACCACTCANAAATCGCTGTTGTTTTTACCTTCACGGTTTGTTCTGGTTTTTTCTTCTTTCTCCTTTTTTTTTTTAATTTCCATTCTGATTTCTTTCTTTATATGTAAGTGCCTGCTCTGACGGATTTGCATAGAAAACTGTTCTTTGCCTGCCAGCAAGGTCCAGTGTGCTTGGTTGATCACTCTTGGGGTGGATGCAGTGAGCTCTGTGTTCATTTTAGATGAAATGTTCAAGAAATCTTGCTGGCAAGCTAAGAGAATAATGTATTGAGCAGTTATTTTCAAGGCTTCCTTCAGCTGGCCTCAATTGGGCATTTTTGTGTTTAAGAAAAAAACAAACCAAAACCAAAGGACAACAGCAGCAACAAACCAAACCCACATCACTCATGCTGTTGTGAAATATCAGATCCTCACTCCAAATGACTTAGTAGAGCTCCTAAATGCCGTGGTTATGAAACAGAGTTAGTTGAAGTAAAATCAAATTTTTACCAGACTTGTTCTCAGAAACAATTGAAATTCACAATAAAGAATAAAGAATATTTTGAATGGTTGAGATTTGGTAAAATTACCAGCAGTTGGACATGGCTGTAACAAGGACATTGTTGTTAACAATGCTTAAAAAGATGCATTTCTACAGAAATAGGACTCTTTGTATTGTGGGTTTGTGTGTGTGTGTGTGTGCAGAGTAATCCTCTGCATTGCTACTTTCCCTTTTTCTAAAGCAGATTTGCAGAGTAGGAGTGTGGTTCCCCTGCAGCTAGCTGAGCAATGTACGGAGAGGAAAAGTTCAGATCCTTGCTCCACAGTTAAACACAGAGTGTAGGGAAGTGTGGACAAGAGGGGAAAATAAGTAACTAAAGGCAGTTTTCATGGAATACTGATTTCTTTGGTTTTGTACACGCTTAGCTATCAGGTTAGTGTGTCGCTGCTCTGCCTGAGTGCCACAGAATGCTGTTACAGGAGTGGAGGTCTCTGGGCACGTGTACGTGCTTTGTTGGTGTGGAGTTGGACTGTGCTTGAGGAGCTCACTGTGATCTCTTGGCTACATTCACTGAGGCTCTGTTGGAACCACGGCTCATCTTCTCACCCTCCCTGGCTAGTAAATGCCAGCGTGCTCGTTCTCTGAGCCCAGGCAGTGAGGCATCGTCCAGGACTTGCACAATGTAAAAGGTTGAAGGGGAAAGGAAGCACTGGGACCAGAAATGAAAAGAGGGTAGTGATGCACTAACGTGATTCCAACCCACATTGGCTGCTGGAGAAGTTGAGAGTGAATCTGTGCTGTAAACATGATATTTAAAGCTGACTGGAGTGAATTAACTTCTGCATGTGTTCGTTTTAGTAGCCAAGGCTTGGTATTTTAAAGATGCAAGGGGATGAATTTTATAAAAACTCAGTGCAGTAAAGACCTGTGAATTAAATTAGTTCCTTGGTAACAATTTAGTTTATCTGAAAACTAAAGAACTGTATCCCCGGCAGAGTGAGGTACAGGAGAGGTCTTCTCTATATTACAAATGAATTAACATGGTTGCTTTTCTTCTCTAAAAGGTGGTATCATAGAACTGGATTGTCTATAACTGACATTTGCAGTGGAACAATACCATAACTATATTTTTTGCTGCAGGTTTTTTTAAGCTGTATCAGGGGTTTATAATCTCATGAGTAATAATTAATAAAGCACTTGTGTGTTTTGTTCCTCACAGGGAGGTACTTCAAAGATGAGTTCTGCATAGTCAGGTTTCATTTGCTTTTATTCATTCTGATGATATTGATGCCCATTTAAAAATATCACCAAGATCTTCATTAAAAAAACTTAGGCTTATTTTTAACATTGACTGGAGCTAAGTTATAGCACACGAGTGCTTTTATATCTTGAAGTTACAAAGAGGGATGTTCTTTACTATGCAGAATACTGCATAGTAGAGAACTTTAGAAGTATGTAGAATTTCCTTTTGAAAACCTGACCTGTTAATCACAGAACTCTTGAGCGCTTCTGTTTTGGTACTGCTTTGACAAAATGAACTTTCTATACAAAAGGAGTTGAACTGAGGAAGTTCAGGTCCAATGCAGAGCAGACAAAGGGTAAGGAAAGTTAGGTTTTCAGTATCTGAATTTATTGTTTAAAGAATTTAAAATTTCTGGTTTTGGCATTGGGAAGAAAATGTGTCTTAGTGTGAACTTTGAAGAGGCAGCTTCACACTCCTTCGTTTTGGCAAAAGCTGAATGTTCTTGCATTCATTGCATACTTCACTAAACCATGTCTGCAGCAGAAGATGACAGTGTTGCTCCTTCTGGATTGATCAGCATAACTAACATTGATGTTTAAGTTGAGATGTAGCACCTTAATGGCTGATCTTCTTAGTTTTGATTGTTTACAGATTCGCTCTATCGTTTCATACTTAGTTCAGCACAGTTTAAATGTTTTCTTTGCAGCCATTAATTCTTTGCAGCCATTAATTCTAAATAGACCTTCTAAAGTGAGTGCCATAGTTTGTTGTTTACTCTGAGACTGTTAACAGTGATGGAAGTAATAATGAAACCTGATCGTCTTGTTCAGTTCAGCAGCCAATAAATACATTTTATTCCTTGGGATTATACTACCTACAGGATGCAAAGAGCCCTCACTCATTATGTGGGGATGGGATTTTTCCTGTCTTTCTTAAAGTGTAGTACTTGATACCTACTACTGATGACTGTAAGAGCTGTTATGTCTGAGCTCTCTGAAAGTGTACAGTAAGATTAATTCACATGAAATATCAGGCAAACCTGTAGGTGTACCTGTATAAGATGAATTGTCTAAAATTCCTGTTGATGTATATGTAACTCATTGTGCCACATCCTCCCTAGGGCAGCTTTCACAGATAGACGTATCCTGCTAACAAACTAGTTCAAAACAAGCTAAACCACATTCAGGAGCAAGCACTGTTTCCATTGTGAATTGTCACTTTTATATTGCAAAGGATTCCAGCATGGGGTCTCCAGCAGCTGTTTGTAGGTGTGTGCCATTAAGAAGAGCACTTTTCTGGAGATTTGTCTCCCTTAGAGCTTTAAGGCAATATCAAGATCTTAAATTTAATGTGAGGCAAAGAGTCATCAAGTAAAGGAAAAATGTAGTGGTGAGAGCATAAAACATTTCCTTTGATGCATTTTGAAGTGATTCCATTAGGAGAAGTTTATCTCTAAAATTACCACTCATTAGAATATTAATACATAATAAAGAATGAAAATAGCTTTATGGAATATATAAGTAGCATTAAGAAAAGTGATGTGAAAAGAGGTTTGGTGCTCAAATCCACACCCAAAATCTCTGCCAGGGCCCAGATGAAAATGTAGATGTTTCTGGCTGTAGACTTAGAGAGCACGGTGCTTCCTAAAAGGAATTAATTCAGTTTACCTTCCTTTTATCTTTATAAATAGATACTTCTGCTAAAAATATTCCTATTTGTTCAAGATTAGTATAAACAAGGCATCAACTGATTACATGCATCTTAAATGGCAGCTTGTTTAAGCATCAGCAGTAGGTACCTCCATGAAGTGCCACAGCTGGTGGCCTCATATGCATGTTCTTGCAGTTGCTCCTTCTTCACTGGATCAGTGGGGTGAAGAACTGGCAGAACAAAGCAAACAAAAAGAAGGAAAGTCTCACCAATATAGTGAACTACTTGTTTACTGTTTTCTTTGGAATAGTCAGTATTAAGAAGGGGGATTCAGAAAGCAGGCTGGCAGAATTGGCTAGCCTTGTCAGTCTGTTGATTATTACTGAGTGCTATGCTTGGGTAAGTATAAATAAGTGCATACGTGAGCAACTTGTCAGCATATAACAAATGGAAACATTAGCGATGTGTTCTGAAAGCTGGAGGATAAACACCTCAAGGACCATGTTTGTTACAATTTGGGTCAGTGTGAGTTTCCATGATTCTTCCATCAGAGCTTAAGAAAACTAGAGAGCAAACTTAACACTTCTCTTCTGTAGCTTTAAAGGAACAGTTAGCAATATATGAATGGATGACAGAATATGTTTAGTGCAGGTTAACAAGTACAATAAAACAAGAAATGCCAGCTTAAAGAAAGGCACCCGAATACCTATGATTGTACATATGATTCCATATTGTGAAAAGGGAGAGTTACTCTGATGGCAGTAGCTTCTGTGGTTTAACCAGATGCTGTTGAACAGTTCATCTGCTAATAGCTGAGCACTCTTCAGAAGGAAGTTGGCTTGAAAACATCAAGCTGTCAAATATTTTTGACTCACATAAACCTCAGTTATTATTTGAGATTTGACTTGGTTAGTGTTTAACAAAAAAAAAGTAATGTTAGAAGAAAGTTTTTCAGTTTACTTGCTGCTAGTGTGTGTGATGGGTAATTATTTGATTAAATTGTTGTGGTTACACCTCAACCCCTCCCACCCTGGCAGTCCGTTAGCATTTTTCCCAATCAGTTTCTGCTTCTCAGCAAAGAAACAGCTGGTGTTACCATTACCGTTTCCTGAAATGAGGATGAATCTTCAGGATGTGAAAAGGCAGATTGGAGATTCATGGAAGCTTTTTATACCCTCTCTTGCTGAATCATTACATGAGCAGCAGCTCAGACAGCGTCCGCACTGCTGATAGCAAAGGTCATGTAACAGTGCACCTTTTGGCAGCCTAGTGGCCAGCTTGTTTGCTTCTCCCATACAGGAATGCCATGTGCTATTAGACATCTGTCTTTAAACACCAAAATTAGTTGAATTTTAATAATACAGTCTGTACTTGTTATAAAGGCAGAGTTGGTGGAGCTGTGAGTTAGTCTGGAAACAAATCTGTTGGGAGGCAAGTTGGTGGGTAGGAGTCTGGCCTGGTTGTGGGGTATGAGAACATCATCATATGAGTTCATACTTAGGCTTTGGAACTAAAGATTTTAGTGTGCAGTTATTCTATGTTAGTTTGAACAGTACATCTCGCTATAATTTATCCTTTTTCAGTGAATGTTCCTTAATTCTTTTTTTTTCTTTTTTTCTTTTTTTTTAAATTTTTAACATAATGTAGGAATATTCTGAGGACAGTAATTCTGAACCCAATGTGGATCTGGAGAATCAATACTACAATTCCAAGGCTTTGAAGGAAGATGATCCAAAAGCAGCACTAAGCAGTTTTCAGAAGGTTTTAATAAATTCTCTTTTTACATTGATTATTTAGCCCACAAGTACAGTAATTCAAAATATTTGCTTATAATTTTGGTTATTTTCTGGAACTATAAGAGTAATATTTATATTTTAAATTTCTCATGTGCTAATCTTACCGTTGGCCTACTTGGATTCCTGGCTGAGTCCCATTCAGGATCGTGCTTAGGGAGCATCAATAGGACAAGACAGTCCTATTTTGTCACAGCACTGATCTTCAGAATTCAGTCAGTTAATGAATCCTAAGTGTCATTTCATGTGCCACGATTACAAAACAAATCCTGTTCTTTTATTTTTTAAATGACCTGGCATTTTCCTCTGGATCTTACATAACGTATTGGTTTTGGTTTGCTATCTGAATCCAAAGCTTTATGTATAAATTCTGAATGACTTTCTTTCCTTAGTGTCAGTTTTAAGTTTTCAGTCTGACACCAGAAAGCAATACATTAGATGGCTTGATAAATAAAACTTTTGTTATTTTCCTATTTGTTCAAGTTTAGTATAAACAAGGCATCAACTGATTACATGCATCTTAAATGCCAGCTTGTTTAAGCTTTGGCAGTAGGTGCCATCATAAGGTGCCACAGCAGGTGGCCTCATATGCTTGTTCTTGCAGTTGCTTTTATGGGATATGTACGTTTTAAAAGCAGTGCTAGTCAAATAAAGTTTTAATAAATACTGTTTTAAATTTTTTTTCTATTTCAGGTTTTGGAGCTCGAAGGTGAAAAAGGAGAATGGGGATTCAAAGCTCTGAAACAGATGATTAAAATAAACTTTAAATTGGTAGGAATTACAGTTACCTCTTGAATAAATAGCATAAATACAGGTTTGATCTGGAGACCTTACAGCCTTAAGCAAAGTTATGCCTGTGACTGAACATTTCTGTTGCAGTCTTCAGTATGTGTGGTGGTTGCAAGTCAATGGCAAAATGGATTCAAAATAACTACCGTTGTGGGCTGAGTGTCTTGAGAGTCTGAGGCTCAGCCATTGCTGTCCTGAGGTATCGCACCACTTCAGACTGCTAACATTGTATCTCAATACCTGTGTCACTGTATGTGTACTTCACGGGAACAAACAAGTGAAAAATGTTTTTGTGATGCATATGCAACAATTCAAACAGTTGTATAGCCAACTCTATTTTCTCAACTGAAACAAATATTTTTAGATGTGTGTTTCACAGAGCCTTATTCAAGTTATTCCTAATTTTTGTGCTTATAAATAAAGCAGTGATGTAAAAGTTCCTCACAACAACCACTCCCATATAATCTTAATCTGTCTGCTAGGCTTTGTTTCCTGTATGTGTATTTGCAAGATGTAACTCAGGTTTTAATCAGTAAGACAAAAATAACCTGATTGTGTTTTTCTTCATAGACTAACTTTCCTGAAATGATGAACAGATATAAACAGCTATTGACTTACATACGAAGTGCAGTCACAAGGAATTACTCGGAAAAATCCATCAATTCTATTCTTGATTATATCTCTACTTCGAAACAGGTTAGATGATCAGTTCTTCCTTTTAGTTTTCATTCTTGTGTTCTTAACTGTGGACTTGTTTGTATATGGTGTTCTGTTTGTTTTTTTTTTAATTTTATTAGAGAGGATTTACAGAATTAATTTATCATCAAATATTAGAATATATTTCCCACATCTGAGGGATTCTGTTAATGCACAACTCTTCATAAATTTGTCTTTTTAATTAAAGTAGGTTGCTTTGTTTTTTCTTGTGTATGTTATTTACCTGGAATTTCTATACTAATAAGTAAATACATTTTTTAGCTTTGTGAATACTCACTCGCTTTGCCTTTTTGATTAAAATTAGTAGTATTTACTGTTGCAGGGAGCTCTTTGAGGAATTTTGTAGTGAAGTGCTGGTGTTATATTTATAAGTTACCTTTGAGAATTCTCTGCATGTTAGGTACATGTTTCAGATACACAGCTGAGCTCCTTTTTTTTTTAATGCTGTGGCATAATTTTAGAGAGAGTTCTACCTTGAAGTCGTACCTGCGTATGGAGGATCATTTGTCATTAGGGATGATTCCTCTGTCATCACGGTCCTTCCTGTCCTGCCACTTATAGGAAAAGGAAGTTTAATAGATAAATTATTCCATTTACTCTTGAAGCCTAAAGAATTGACTTGGACTGTACCTTGTTGGCAGGGATCAGTGTATTGGATCTAAGTGCACGTGGAGCCAAATCTGGAAGGACAATTGGGAACTGTTAATTTCAATTCAAATTCACTAATAGCTGCAAATTTGTTATCCCAAAAAGAATAATGTCCATAAACAATACTAATGTGTTGTCTGTAGAACCTTTGTTGAAGGTCACACTCAGTACATAAATTTCCACTTCGGAAGTTGTTGGGTTTTTTTGTTGGTTTGTTTTTTAAGCACAGAAATAGTTTGTGCTATGTAGCTTTTGGTCACGCAGTCTTGGTAGTGCAGAAAGAAGGCATATTAGAATGTTTCTGTCTTCTGTATCTAGAAATTTATTTCCTTTTTGATATGTAAATGTTTTTCTTCTTTTAAGTAGCAGCAATGGCTGTTACTGTTTGTCTTTTGCTACACAATGTAAGAATTTATATTACTTGGTTATATAAGTTGGGTTTCTATGAGGTAGCTTTCACTTTCATCTAGCATGAAAGATGACTGCAAATGTTAATACTTCCTAGTGATATTTGATATAATGAAAGCCAGTTTACTTAGTTGTGCTATTTAAGAAACTCTTTACAATTCATTAAGGTACTGATCATTCTTACTTTGAAGTTCAAGCATGCGGTTTTAGTTTGCTCAGATTAACTTTATTAACAGGTACAAATTTGCTGTTTACAATTATAGAATTCTGATTTTTTATGTCAGATGGATTTGCTTCAGGAATTCTATGAAACAACACTTGAAGCTCTGAAAGATGCTAAGAACGACAGATTGTGGTTTAAGACAAATACAAAGGTAAAATATGTACTTTTTTTTGCTTTTCTTTGTGATACCCTCAGCTAAACTTAAATGATAATTATAAAATCTTAATAGATCTTAGTACTTTAACTTTTTTTTATTACAGCTTGGCAAATTATATTTAGAACGAGAAGAATATGGGAAGTTACAGAAGATTTTGCGCCAACTGCATCAGTCATGCCAGGTACTCTTAATTTATACTCTAATCACTGTAGCTTGGTAAACAGCATTGATTTTTTGTATATATCTTTTGTTGGCATTTTTGTTGTACTTTTTTAGTACAGAGAAAATCAATACTGTGCTTGCTCTCATTTGCTATGTGTTTGATAACATGAACTGCAAATGAGAAAAACATCTTATTTTTCGCTTAAGGATGATTTTTAAAAAGTAATTCACAACTATCGATTAGATTTCATTTTAGTCAGGTGCAAGAAGAAGCAGCAGCAGCACATACAAATAATCTAAAACCATAGACATTTAGTTTCAAATACAGTGAAGATTCCAAATGAGCTTCACTGCAATTTGAAGCTATTTACTTTCTGATTTTAAAGGGGGGAGAAATAAAATTAGCTGTTCAGCCTGCTCTGCCTATTTGTCCCCTTTTCTTCCTGTAGCCTGGAAAATAGGTTACAAATACCTGTTAAATGGTTTTGTTGTAGACAGTACAGAAGTTTGTTTATTTATATCAGTCATTACTTTAGTATACTGAGTGAGTGTTGTGGTTCATTTCATGTTTTTGTTTATTTCTTTGTTTCTAAGAAAAAAGAATGAACAGCAAAATTCAGGAAGTTATTTGCTGTAAGTAAAACAGTTAAACAAAAATACTTCCTTATAATAACAAATCACTGGAATTCAGCCAGCTATAACTTCCTTCATTAGTAGGTTTTTTTGTATATATATGTATTTATGTGTATATAAGTGTGTGTACTCATATCAGTATTTCAAATTTATAGGCAAATCTTTGTTTGTGACAGGAAATTACTGACAGTATTTGCTAATGAGTTTTCTATTAGTATAAAATTGAAATTGCTGATCTCTGAAAACTTCATAGTATTTTTTACTTAATCTATCCTAGACTGATGATGGGGAAGATGATCTAAAAAAAGGTACTCAACTACTGGAAATTTATGCTTTGGAAATTCAAATGTATACAGCACAGAAAAATAACAAAAAACTTAAAGCACTATACGAACAGTCATTGCACATCAAGTCAGCTATTCCTCATCCACTGATCATGGGAGTTATCAGAGGCAAGTGAATCTTTCATTTAACTTGTAGCAGATCAGTGTAATGAAAATTGGATAATTAGTATTTTTTCAGTTTGAACTAGAAAGACAAGGGATCCTGTAGATTCATAGGCAGACAAACCCTATGGGAATGAGGGACTACAAGTGCTGTGACTACAGTCTTGTTTAATGTCTGCTTTCTGTAGGACTTCTAGCTTTGCTGCTCCTGTGCCCGGATACCAGATGTACTCAGCCAGGTGGGATGGCTGGCTACATAGAGGGTAGGAGAGAAGCAATAGAACATGTGGAAAACCTGAGCTGTT